>JARFIW010000394.1:4480000-5080000 GCA_036346225.1 Platerodrilus igneus
TTGTACCCGAACCTAGTGATAAGCTAGATATAAGAATTTGCTTAGATGCCAGAAAATTAAATTTAATTACGAAAGCACAATATGAACAGCCGCAATCGATGGATAATTTATTATACAAAATTAGTGGAAGAAAGGTTTTTAGCAAATTAGATCTGAAAAACTCATTTTAGTTGATTCCTTTGCATGAAGATAGCCGAAAGTATACTGGTTTTAGCATCGAGGGAGAAATATTTCAATATAGGGTAGTTCCATTTGGTCTCGCTTCAAGTTCAGCTGCATTGGTCAGAGCCATGCAGAAGTTATTAAATGAGTTCGAGGAATTTTGCACACACTATGTCGATGATATACTGATATTTTCCAGGAGTAACGAGGAACACCTGGAATATGTAACAAAAATCATACGTAGGATAGATGAAGGAGGTTTACAGTTGAATGTAGAGAAATGTGAATTTTTTAAACGTGAAGTTGGTTATTTGGGATTTGTAATTTGTGACGAGGGCATTACGATTTGTAAAAAAAGGTTGGATGAAATTAAAAATTTAGAACAACCAAGAAATTTAAGGGGCTTGCGAGGGTTTTTAGGAGTTCTCAACTACTATAAACGTTTTATACCACATTATTCAGAATTGTGCCTACCTTTGGTGGAATTACTTAGAAAGAATGAGAAATGGAGGTGGACGGAGCAGCGAGAGAATGCCTTTCAGGATTTAAAAAGGGTGTTTTACCAGGAATTATCGTTAAAATATCCAAATTTTGTAGATAGGTTTATTTTACGAACAGATGCATCCAATCGTGCGATAGGCGCGGAATTAGTCCAAATACAAAAAGGGGTAGAAGTGCCAATATGCTTCATTTCCAGAGTACTGAAGGAATGTGAGGCAAGGTATTCAACTGCCGAGAAGGAGATGTTAGCTATTGTGTATGCAGTAAAAAAATTAAGGTTTTATTTGTTAGGGAATCAGTTTCAGATAAATCAGCGGTGACGTTTTTGAAGAAGAAGGACTTTTTAAATAGTCGTTTGTATAGGTGGGCGTTAGTCCTACAGGAGCAGAATCTTGAGATACGACATAAACCTGGAAAGGAGAATGTAACGGCGGATTTCTTTAGTAGGAAGGATAATGTACAAGATATCGTGAAGACAGAGGGGGTTTTAATAGCATTACAAGTATTTGGAGATGAAGGTAGTTGGACGAACGAAAGATTTCAAATTATGCAACAAGACGAAGAGATTAAACGAATTGTGAATCATCTACAGAAGGAAAATTTAGAAGAATATAGGGGTTTTTGTTTAATTGACGAGTTATTAGTTAAAAGAATAGGGGATGAAGAGTTACTGGTGCTAACTAAGGAGATGACAACCGAGATGGTGAGGGAAATTCATATCACGTATGGGCACATTGGCATAAGAAAAACTTTCTTAATATTTCGTGAGGCATTTTACTGTAAAAATGACATTTCAGTGATAAAATCATGCATAAATCGTTGTAAAATATGTTTAATAGGTAAAGAAAAGAACCGCGTACTACAGAATATTCCGTTGAATATAAAAGCAGAACAACCACTGGATATCGTGGCACTCGATTATTTGAGTAATCTTATACCAGGGCAAAATGGTTACAAGCATATTTTGGTGC
The DNA here is from genome assembly GCA_036346225.1 of Platerodrilus igneus. Lineage (NCBI taxonomy): Eukaryota > Metazoa > Arthropoda > Insecta > Coleoptera > Lycidae > Platerodrilus > Platerodrilus igneus. The sequence goes on from JARFIW010000394.1 coordinate 4,481,635, forward strand.
TAGTAGATATATTTTGGAAGTACGTTAGGGTGTATCCGGCAAGAAAATGTAATTCTAACCACATATTAAACAGTATTCGAAGATATATTAGTCAGGTGGGGCAGATAAAGAAAATTTTAATGGACAATGCGACATATTGTAATAACCAAAGAATCAAAATCAAATTAAGGGAACTTGGCATAAAAGTTGGATTTTGTAGTATTAGGCACCCACAAGCGAATCCTTGTGAACGATATATAAAGGTTATAAAATATTTGAGGATTTCGGTACAAGGGCAACACAACGGATGGGTGAAGTGGTTGCCAAAAATAGAAAACTATTTGAATTATGTTCCTAGTTCAGTTACAGGGGTTTGTCCGGTTACATTGATGAAAGGAATCATACCAGCAAGGCCATGGAGGGATCAGACGGAATTGGAGGACATCATCGAGTTGTTGGATTGTACGAGAAGACGTGCAGAGATCATGCAACGAAGGGAACTTGACAAACGTCATCGACGAATTAAGAAAAGGACAAATTTTGTACTGGGAGATTTAGTGTTAGTCAAACGGTTGCGAGTTTCTAATTGGGACAAGAATATTTTTGGTAAATTATCATTCCCATATGAGGGGCCATATAAAATAGGAAAATTTTTTGCACAGGGGAACACTTACGAGCTTGAAAATGAAAAGGGTGAATGCCGTGGACAATTTCATTTAGAACATTTGTATCCATTCACGCAATAAACACATACACACACACAAAATACAACGAGGGGTTAGTGAATTACAAGTATCAATCTTACGTACTAAATGTTTCTACACATAACTACAAAACTTAAAACTAGGATTATCATTTATAAAATAAAATTGCATTAAACATTGGAATTAAAATCATGAGTTGAATACTTAAAAGTAGTAGTGATTTAATAAAATAAATATAAAAGTGTTACAGTCATTTGAGATTAAAAGAATAAAGGTTTTATATTTATTGTATGAAATCAGGTGGGGCTATGTGATATTATGTGATATATATGAGATTTGAACCTTGACGCACTGAAGTACCACTCAGATATAGACTTCTAATTCGTAAAATGATTGATGAAGGAGATGGTGAGGGCAGTTACTTGTTAAAGATATATAAAATGATAATTAAGAGAAAATGAAGTTTTAAGATTTCAAATTGGGTGTTGGTGATTTCATAAAGTAATTTTGAAAAGTGTGCCAATGAAGTGAACTGCTGTTGCTTGTATATCATAAAATTGTGTTAAAATATTTAAAAGGAAACTTCACTGCCATGTGAATATGTATGTATAGCTAAGATTTGAAGTCACTTAGTACGTTTTCATTTGATTTGAGTTAGGTATAAGACATTAAACTTTCACTTTCATTTGAATATGTATGTAAAGCCTAAAAAAAGTCAATTAGTATGTTTTTATTAGATTTAAGTTAGTTATAAGATGTAGAAATTTTATTTACTCTTCAGTATATAGTTGTAAGTATATTATATCATTTGAATTTCACTTCCTGTAACGTTGTAGACATCCAACTCATCTAAAAAGAAATTATTTAACATTTGTTGTTAGGATTAAAATATCTACCAAAGTTTATAAATTTTCGGCCAATGACATTTGTGTATTAGTTTACTCCAAATTAGAATTTGACAAGAGCAATAAGATCTATTAATAAAAAGTTGGATCATAGAATGTTAGTTGCAAAAGAATTGTAAAAGAGTATGCTGGTTTAATGTTTTAAGGGGCATCTCCATAGAGATCAGTGACAGTTGTTGAAATGGAAAATTTAAGAGAAAAACTGATTTGAAAAGAACTGAAAAAAATAACTTTACAAACTATAGAACAAAAAGTATAATCTTTTTTGTAACAGTTTAGGAATTGTATACCTTTTATTATTGTAATTTCCAACATAAAATTCAACGTATGTAAAATGTATTTGTGATATTCAAAGTATAAAGGAACTGTTGATATTAAAAAGTGATAAATGCAAGAGTCCTTGTCATTGTCTTATTATTGACCATTGGATTTCTGGGAGTGTTTTTGTGTAGACAGAGGAGTTCCAAAGTGGTGCTATCAGAATGATCAAATTGCTGAACTTTTGGTGTCGAGCATGGTGTTGATTTCATAGAGCTGAGTTTCCTGATAAGACCAACGACGATAAGTATAAGTGTCTCTAAAGAATTTTTGTCGTACCTTAAACCCTAAAATAAAAGGCGTAAATTCAGCAATACAAATTTTTAAAACGTACTTATCCACAGGTATTAAGAACCCATATCTGGTTCGAATTGTCGCTGTAGGCAGTGGAGCTTCATTGTTCAGCAGCAAGACGTTTCATTGGAAGTTCAGGTAGTATTATTATTATCAGTGTCATATTTTAAACACTTAATCCGTTATACTCGATTGAAATCTTAAATTATTAACTAATATAAACTGTTTTACTGTGCGTATTTTTCAAGTAATTGTTTACACTGTCACATTTAGAAATTGCTTTAGTAGAATTAACTATAGGTCATTTGACTGGCAGTGTCACATACATCTGCATATGGTTCAGAACTCACACTGTATGCAGATATAGATTTATTCACAAAATTAACCTGAGATAAGAGTTTCATTGGTCGAGGCACAGATTTAAAGACTCAATAGAAAAGTTAATAAATTAATTAAAGAAAGGAAATTATAGGGCAATTTGGTGCATTGCTAATTTGCTCATATATTATAATTGTCAAAACCAATAAAAAGGAGGGTTATATTAGAAGATATATATATATATATATATATATATTATATATATATATATATATATATATATATATATATATATATATATATATATATATATTTACATCCCAGTATTAATAGTGCGTCTTTTTACAACTAACACTTACAGCGTCCACCAGAAATACGGCTAATGTTTCAATATACATGTATGTATATTAAACCGTTTAGAATGGGCTTGAACCTAGGGGGTTTAGAATCTATTGTTACAAAAATATCTACTTTTACTTTTTCATCTTCACTGCGTTCTTTTATATTGCACACTTTAAGCTTCCGATGTATATACTCCTTTCATATACAGCCCAAATACGATATCAACCAAAGATCCAACAACATTGCCAGCTTTTCCGCATATCTCGTTGTCGACAAGATAGTTAAGTATTTATGCTTTCTGTGCAGTTCCTGTATGAATTTCGTTGAAATTAAAAGTTATGGGTACCGTTTATTATTATATATGGAATTTATTTCATCATATTAGTTTTTCTTATTCTAGGAATTAAACCATGTAAACATGTTTCATTTTGAGTAATAATTGAAATTATTTGACTTAGAAGGCTACCTACATAACATTTCTTAAAAAGGAAAAAAGTTTTTACAAAAGCAACGGAAGTTATAATGCGTTAAAGGATTTGTCTAGAATCACATTGTATATGTAGTTAAAAATGGTTTAGAAATCAGGTTTCACAGTTTTCATTAATTTTGTCTGTCGGAACAGTTAGAATCAGATTAAATTCAAGGTCTAAGCAAGAGGTATCGTATTTATTGTGCGAATATGATGACCGAGAAGTCGACGGTCGAGGATTAGCATATCAAGTGCTGTTTGAAAACAATTGCTAACGAAAACAGCTGAAATGTATTTTTCTTGATTTGTACTTCAACATTTAAGAACGAAAAACTTTCTGCTTCTATATATTGATATCTAGCTTGCCAAATATTAATATATAACACTTTTGTTCGACGATACAAAACAGTCCTCTCAAATTTTAAGTTTAATAGCCTGTCTACTTTTTAAATACAAAATTTTGTTCAAAAAGTAGAAATAGTGCAAAAAATTAGCACATTTTAACACAATAGTATCAAAGTATCATCTTCGAATACCTGAAGGGTACATTTATAGTGAAACTTTTACAATACATTTTACCTAATTTGTTTACGATTCCGTGCATTAGCTGGACCCGACGTTCTGAGCGTCGGTATTATGCCTTTTAACTCGAGAGTTTTTCTGCTTGTTGATGATGTGATGAGTTGTTGTGGTGTTTCTTATAGGTTGATCTTCTTAAATATATATGTTGGTCTGGATTCCAAGAGACCTGCTCCTGGAATCCTCTTGTTTTGATGCAGTGAGCAGTTTTCCGGATCTTCCTCTTGGTTGTCCTCCAACTACACGATATCCGGATTCTGGGTACACTGGCCTGTGGTTTTCGACCGACAGGATGGCTATTCGCCACAAGCCGCTCCATCGTCAGGTAGCTCGTCTAACAGGACTGACGGATGTGGATCCCCAACGACTTCACTTGTGTACCCATTTCTCGGCGCCCCGTATAGCTGGAGAACTCCCTCAGGCCGTCACCGTTTCGCTGCTCACTTTTGGTCTCCCGGAGGCGGTGGTAGATGACTGTTGTTGTCTCATCGGCGTCTGCACAACAACTGTCTGTTTACGATTGCTTATAAATAGCAATTAATGTTCATGTTACCTACTTTAGAACCCGCGAACCTTCGATTTTGAAAATACCAAGTGTTTTTATAAGGATGGAATAAAGCACACAAACTGGTTATAACTTTAGCCGGCCATGAAAAAGGACGTGAGTCGGTCAAGAACGATTCGCCGGAATTACTATAACAGAAGAAAAAACGGAAGGAAGGAGAAGGTCGCATTAACACAGTCAAAGATTGAGGGGTCAATCAGAACGAAACTAATGAACCTACAGCCCGACAGCAAAGTGTAGAAATACATAACAAAATAAAGAACCAGACCATAATTAAGATATAAGTAACATATAAATAAAAAAAAAATTACTATTCATATACATATACAAGGTGGGACACTACATATAAACTACTCGCTAGCATCTAAACGAGCGTAACTGATAGTTTCACTGCGTGTCGTTCTTCGGCACTACCGGCGTCATCACTACCGTAGGATGCTAACCGGTTAACGCCTACCTTTTCGGAGCTTACGAATCCGATATTCCTCGTCGTTGATTCTTTTACAAATTTGTACGGACCCTCCCAATGTCTTTGTAACTTCTTGGACAATCCACGTCTCCGTCTGCAGTTGTGCAGCCAAACGCGGTTGCCCTTTTGAAAACCAGGTTTCCTGTACCTTGATGTCATATCTGGTTATCATTCGATCGCTTGTGAACCGAATATTTTTCCTAACGTCTCCATGGATGTCCTGCATCTTGCGTTTGAGCTCATCGACTTAGCCCTAGCACACGAGGTCATCTCAAAGCTGACACCCAAACTCAAGATCACACGGCAGAAGTATTTTGCGTCCCAGCAGTGTCTGTTCAGTGCTCCCATTGTGTCTGGTACGACTTCAGAGTGCTATTCAATGGACTAGTGTCCTGCCAGGAAACGCGTTCTGCTCCGACTCTCCAAGAAAGAATGAGTCGTGGGTCTTTGTCATTCTCCTGTTTCGTTCGCATTTGTATAAGCTACCAATCGTCATTGATCACGGTAATCCACCAAGTAGATCACACTTTGTTTCTACCCTTGAGCAATGATTACAATCTTCGGCTAAAACCCGTTTCGAAAGTGTATCTGCATTACGATGACTTGCACCAGCACGGTGTTCCGTGTCGAAATCATACTGCTGAAGATATTCTATCCATCTGGTGACTTGCACTTCGGGCTTTCTAAACTGTAATAGCACCTTCAAAGCGGCGTTATCGCTGCTCAGGTGGTAACCAATGACCAATGACTTTCTCTTGGCCGCCTTGCATTTGGGATGGTACACTTTCGATGGCCACATTGCGTGCATCCTTAATCAAGATAAATTTGCCTTCCAATCGATGATAATAACTTAAGATCAGATGTTATTAATAACTGCCCTAGTTGTTGGAACGTACGCTGGCAATCTTCATTCCAAACATAATCACGACATCTTCAGCCAACTTTACTAAAGGCTTGGCAATATTTGTAAATTCGGAAACGAATCTTCTACAGTAAGTGCAGAATCCCAGAAAGCTGCGTAGCTGGTGGTTGCCTTTTGGCATCAGCCGCTCTTGTAGCGCCTGAATTGTTTTCGTGTCCAGCCTGACTTCATTGAGTGAAATTGCTTGCTCTAGGTACTTCACATCATTGCCTAGTCGATGACACTGGTTTGGACTCTGCTTCAAATTGGCTTCCCTGAGTTTTCAAAACACTTTTTCCAAATTTCTCAAATATTTCCCAAATGACTTTCCAATCAGAATCACGCCATACAAATTACCAGACGCATTCTCCACGTAAGCTCAGGCAAGATGCTGTCCATTAAACGTTCGAAGGTGGCAGGAACGTTGCAAAGTCCAAATAGCATGACTGTTAATTGTCATAGACCAGTACCAATAGTGAAAGCAGTCTTGTCTCGATCTTTGGGTTCCATATTCAGTTGCCAGTAGCCACTCTTTAAATCCAAAATTGAAAATCATTGCTACCCTGAAAATGTATCTAGGATGTCGTCATACCTTAGAAGTAGTATCTGTCCTTTTTGATCACGGCATTCAATCGCATGTAGTCTAAACAAAATCTTGTTAGCTCGTCCATCCTCTTAACAAGCACAACAAGCGATGTCCAAGGGCTATCAAAATGCTCAATCACTCCTTACCCCTCCATAACTCCAATAATCTTCTTGACCTCCTCGCATTCGGCCAATGGGAGTCTCCGCACCTGCTATTATATTGACCTGACATCTCCTGTATCGATTTTGTGCTCGGCTACTGCGGTCTTTCCTAATCGGCCGCCGTCGATTGCGAAACCTTCCGAGTACTGTCGGATCAAGTTCTTAAGATCGGCCAGCTGTTGTTATTCAAGAAACTGGCACGGTTTCGTCAACTGATCTAATAACTTTGCGGAATATTCCTTGGTGGGTGATTCTTTTTCAATACCGGAACACCCCGTCACTTGAACAACCGAAGAATACCACCAACCGTTGAATTATTTTTTAGCATGTTAGAAGTCATTAGCGTTTAGGATTCTAACAGGTACACCATCCGTCACTTTCGTCAGTCTTCTCAAAAGCACGTCATCTCCAAGAAATTCGTCACTAATCGGTTCAATAGCGAGCACAAAATCTTCCCAGAGAACAACATCCAATCCTCCCGGTACAACATTTTCCTTCCTTCAGGTAGAACAACCTTGTCCGTCAAACAAAAACAAATTTGCATAGACACGTCGTTTGTTCGCAAAACAATACTACCTCGTTCCCTACTCTCAAGACATCCTCTTTCATACCTACATGGAATTTGTATCCCTTCAAAATATCTATTCCCAAGATAACTTCTTTGGTGGAGTTCGTAATTACTACCTGGTGGTCAAATAATTTGCTCCCAACTCTGATTTTTACATCTAGCAAACCATGTCTTTGAATTTTCTCACCAGCCACGGTTTGAAGACGTACCGTGCGAATGACACTATACCACTGTTGTGCACTTTATCCGGATTAGCAATTGTCATTATTCCAGTATCAACCAAGAAATTCACAATCTTGTCACTAAATTGTTCACATATGTAAATAATGTCATCATGCTTGGATGGTGCGATGTCAATAATCATCTCCTGTGCAGAATCCGTCCAGATTGACTTTTGCCCCTTCCTGTCGAACCCCTTTAGTTTCCGGCTTTTTTACTTCTCTCTCGGGCTGCTTATATTTGGACTGTATACGCCCAAACTCACCACAATTCCAGCATCTGGGTCTCCTCCTCTTTGGTTGGTGTTCACGAACTACTCGTTGAATCACCTTCTCCATGCTTTCTGAGCGCTGCTTTCAAACGGAACATTTTGCATTTGCCACTACTATGACGCGAAGTTTGCTTTGCTGTTTCAAATTCCAAAGAATGAGCTAGCGCTTCATCTAAGGCCCTTCGTCGAGACAATCATAGTGCTTGCTGCATCACTCCGTTACGTACCCCGCCAACAAAGGTCTGTAGCGTCAGTTACTTTAGAAAGCTATCTGGTGTTGTTAGGTAGGCTAGTCTCACCAAGCAAGAAATATCTGCTTTAAACTCTTGCAAATTCTTGTTATCCCTTTGGCGACGGTCCTTCACTTAAGCGTGATACACTTGTTGCAGAGAGTCGTCGTACTTCATTTCTAGCCTTGATGTTGAGGTCCCATAGCTTTTTTGGTCATGATCTGGTATGACCTGCAGAATATTCAAGACCTCGCCTCATCATCACATTAGGCCTTCAGTCCTGGAACTGGTTAGACGCGTACCCTCATTGTTTCCTATTTCGAACTAACCTAAACATTTGCACAGTCTGCATCTAGAACTATCTGATCTAGGTTTAAATCTACCTCCTTTTTCCTATCTTTACTTGCAATATATCCCATACTATTCACAAAAAAATGTTTTAAAACGTATTCTGCCCGTCTATTTCTCCTATTTTTTCCACAGATATTCTTGTTCCCCTACTGTTTCTATAACCTATTTGTTATTAACTTTGTCTGTCCATGCTATCATTCTCATACATCTGAAGCACAACATTCCAAAAGGCTGCTACCGTTTTTTTGTCTGCTTATCCTACTGCCCGCATTTCATGGGCATAGTGTGTTGTGCTCCATACATATGCTTTCAACAATGTTTTTATGTTTGTTGTCTTTCATCATAGGCGCGGTTCTTTCTTGTTACATGCAGTTCGGTCCCTCTTTATTGTTTTTCAATTATATATCCTATTTCTTCGACATTCAGTGGTTGTGAAGGGAAATAAGCAGCCTGTAGCTGCCAAGTTCCCCCAGCACTTGAACATTTGCCGATTTAATATTTTTTTTAATATATCTTCTCTCACAGTCAACAATAGTTACAGATATTTCACAACCAACATCTGTAGTTGTATATAATAGTCATCAGATTTATCTGATCTTATTTTTTCGACATTAGGTTTTCTGTCTCAAAAGTGGTTGGACACGTACCTGCACTTATTTAAATTCTGAGCTAGCCTACACAGTTCCCTGAAATTCTCACACAGCCTATATACAGCTCGGTTCCACTTCTATTGTTTTCTAATTATATGCACTATTTCACCAAGATTTAATGGTATGTTAAAGGGGAGGCGGGTCCGGGGCATAGTTGGTATGCGTGTAACTACTACACCCAAGGTCCCGGGTGCGAATTCCGACACGATCCGCTTGAAAAATGTTAAGCAAGCATTTTTCACAAAAATACACCCTCTTTCGGATGAGAGGTAAAATGGAGGTCCCGTGTGTGTGTTGTCACGCACGTTAAAGATCCCTATCTTGCTTGGAGCAGCAAGGGTTCGGCAAAATTCCAAATTTTCCAGGTAAAAAAAAAACTCTTCCTGGCCGATGTAGTACCTTCGAGTGGAGCATTGGAAAATCACATGTATGGTATGTGAAGGGGGTAAGCAGCCTGTGGCCGCCAAGATCCCCCAACACTTAGACATTTGCTGAATTAATAGTTTTCCAGTAAATCCTTTCACACAATTAACATTATTCGAGAATATTGCCCAACTAATACTTGTAGTTGCTTATAATAATCATCATGTTCAAGTACAGTTACTTTTTTCGTCATTAGTTTATGCATCCTGGGACTGGTTGTATGCGTACTTCCATTGATTTTTATTCTGAGCTACGCTATGCTTTTCCTGAAATTCCTACAGTCTACATCTTTCACTATCTGTGTGCAGTAGTCTAACCTAGGTCTGCATCTACTTCTCGTTTTTCCTATCTCTGCTTCTAAAGCATTCTGCACTATTCCTCATGCCGTAGTATGTGGTCTATCATCTCATCTCTCCTATTTTTACTGTTTTCCATATATTTCTTTCTTCCTTTACCATTTTTAGTACCTCTTTGTTCATAACTTTGTCTGTCCATGATATCTTCATCATATGTCTGTAGCACAACATTTCAAAGGCTTCTACTTTTTTCTTATCCGCTTCTCCTACTGTACAGGCTCCACAGCCGTACAGTGCTGTGCTTCACACACATGTTTTAAGCAATCGTTTCCTTGTTTCTATGTTTGTTGTCTTTGAACACAGTAGTTACTTTTTCTTGTTAAATGTAGCACGATCTTATACTAATCCTTGTTGTATATATTTTGTGCTTTTTCCATGTTATTTGGCTTCCTAGGTAGCAGAAATCCTTAACCCCTTGTAAGTTCTTGTTACCTATTTGTATTCTTGTTTTTGATTTATTTTCCCCTCCTTTGCATGCTAGTACTTTAGTTTTATTTTTGTTAATTTTCATACCGAATTTCTCCGTTAGAACGGTTTCCATTTCATTAAGAGCAGCTTCTAACTCTTCCTTGCTAGATGCTGATACCGCTATATGACCTGCAAATCTAATCATTTCAATTTTTTGTCCCTGCATAGTAATTCCAAATGTCTTTCTGTCTATGGCAGTATTCATTGCCTCTTTAATGTACAAGTAAAAAATTAATGGGGATAGGGCACATCCCTGTCTCATCTCTTTCCGGCCGTTTTTCATTCGTTTTTGTTCAATTCTAGTTAATATTTTTGACACATGTGCTGTTAAACTTATTGTTCGAAAATTTTCACATCTATCCGTGCCTACCTTTTTTGGTATAGTTATTATGATGTTACGTTTGAAATCTTTGGGTGTCTCGCCTGTCTCATACATATAGCATACAAGTTGGAAGAGACATTCTGTTACTGCTTGTCCAGCGGCTTTTAGAGTTTCTGCTTGCACCTTTGTAACGGGCATTTTTAATAATTTTAACATTTTACGCTATCCTCTACTCATAAATAAATTTCTACAAATCACTTGTTATATCCTATATTATATTACGTTCCTGTCGGCTAGCGTACTTAAAATACATCGCTTTGTATAGCTGGTTGCATAAAGGTCGATTGACATTATTAAATAAATAATTATTCGTCGTATAAATTTCGTTACTTATGCTATTATCGAAGTGGAGATAAGAGGCGCTCAGATGTTATGGACAACAACGAGTATATATCGACAGATTAACGTGGTTGTTAGGTTGTGCTTTGTTCCCTATAAATTACGAGTTTATTAGTTAGTTTGTGTTTGGTTCCGATGTAATTACGTTAAAATACTGTTTGCTTTCCGTTGTTGCTTTGAAGATAGTGATTTTATATTTAATAACTACAAACACGGCACGATTTTATATAAACAGATAAGAAGTGTAGTTCTGATTACCTTTGAAAGAGGTATGCTTTTGTCTGTAACTTGTTGGATTGACAAGAAGTGCGCTTGTAATAACCACGAGCGGTTATGAACAGATGCGTGGCCGGTTTTTGTTCTTGGTTTCCGGTATATTAAGTACTTTGAGTGATACGCGTTGCTGTGCTGATTGTGTCTTTAGTTGTTTTTCGTGTACAATAAAAGTTTACTGTTTGCTTTTGCTTTGAAGAGAGTGTGGAAAAACGCGATGTTGTTTGTTGGGGCCAAGCTCGTTTTTCACTAAATAAACTGTGATAAAATACAAAGAACGGTGTTTAATTCTTGTATAATGTGGGACGAAGGACAGTTGACGGACTGGCTTAGTGTTTGCACGTGCTTGACTAATAGTGTTTTTGTTGATTTATCTTTTTATAATGGAACTGGTTGTGCAAACTTCGTTATTCAAAAACACTAGATTTTTCTTTGTTATCATAGGTAGCAAATAAAACGCTTCGCGTTACTGCTAGTTTAATGCATTACATCGTACCTTGAAAGCGTGAGTCTAAATTCTTATTACTATTTTTCTTTACAATTTGTGTTACAAAATATTTCGGAATTATTGTCTCAGGAAATAGAATTAACAAGAAATTTATCAACGCTACCTGGTTCCATCAGCGTGATGGTGTCTGCTGCTAACCCCAGTGAAATACATAGGTGTGAGTTAGTGTAGAGTGTAAGCAATTTCATCCACACCCTCACAGTCAAGGGTGCAGTGCTTCGTTAGTGTAAGGCGTGAGTCCCCCACTCCAATGGCAAGGAAGCGTTACTGAAGGACTTTCTGTAAGTGAACTATTTCATATTTACTATTACTTTAAATATCTACCCGTTGTTTTTGCCATATCTTCGTCGTTTCTGATACCTTTTACAATAGACTTGCATGCTATTAAGAAAAAAAAACAAACTAATACTACTGAATTACTCATCACTTGTGCTTATCTATTTATCTTTTGTTAAAAATATTTTTGTCTAATTGATGTTAAATTGGTGTGTGAGGAAACGTTTCTGCTACTCCCCAATATTACCTCACTTTGTATTAAAAGTTTTTGTACTGCTATTACCGTTGTCATATTATATAGATTATTCAAACGTTTTTACCTTGTTTTACATTCTTTTACATTCTTTTACATTCTTTTTTTTTCAGGTTTACTTAACTATTTTTATTGCAGGTTGGCTATTCTAATTCTTTTTTTTTCAGGTATTGTTACTAATTCCTTATAGCCCCGTACGTTATATGTTGGTCTGCTTTCTACAACCCCCCCTACTCTCCGATTGAGCCCGGTCACTTCTTCTTTCCTCTTTGATTTACTTTTCGTTACGCACGGCTACGAGCCAACGTAACCTAACTTTGGCGCCCAACGCGCCTGCCACTAGATTTACATAACACCTTATCTGTACCCGGCGCCTTACGATTTTTCAGAATCTTTATTGCTAATTCAAATTCATCTCTAATTATAGCATACCCAAAGTCATTTTTTTCAATGTCTGCTTCCTTTTCTGATGCTGTTCGTTCTTTCCCGCATATAAATTCCCTATATATTCTTGACATCTACCTACTTTCTCTACATTTTCTATAATGACGTTTCCTCCCGCGCCGTTTATATTTTTTGCTATAGGATTTTATAACCCTAAAATTGATTCTAATTAGTTTGTATGCTTTATCTGTTTTCCTATTTCCATCTTAGTTTATACCTCTTTGCACTTTTCGTCAATGCATTGTTCTTTAGCTTTCCTGCATTTGCGAATAATTTCCCATTTTTTGGCTCTGTATCTCTGTTTTTCTGTTTTGTCTGATTTATTTTTGTATTTTCGTTTTTCTTCTATTAAATTCAGGATATTCTTTGTTATCCACGGTTTCTCATTTTCTTTTTATGTATATCCAAGAATATATCTGGCCGCCATGTCTAGGCTGGATTTAATGTTATTCCATTCTGTTTCTACTTCCTTAGTATCAGATATTTTTCCAATATCTTTTAGTAATTCATTTGACTTTTTTTCGAATCTTTCTTGAATATCTTTATCTTTTAGTTTCTCAAACTCAAAGTGCCTTTTTCGTTATTTTTTCAAATTTTTAGATTTAAGTGCGGCCTTCATAATTATGAAGTTGTGGTCAGTGTCTATATCTGCTTCTGGGTAGCTTCTACAGTATTTTACTTGATTTCTAAACCGGTGTCTAACAATAATGTAATCTATTTGATATCGTCCTATATCTCCTGGCATCCTCCACGTATATCGTCTTCTAGTGTGATGTTGAAATAATGTGTTTGTGATGATTAAATTCTTCTTGTCGCAAAATTCTACCAGCCTATTTCCCCGGTCGTATCTCGTGCCTAAACCAAATAAACCTACTACGGCCCCTTTCCTACCCTCACCTACCACTAAATTAAATTCCCCTGTAATTATTAAATTTTCATGTGCTTTTACGTATCTTAATATATCTTCGATATATTTGTAGATAGATTCTACCTTTGCTTCAATGTAGCTAGAGGTGGGTATGTATTCTTGTATTATTACTGTGTTTACCGGTTTAGATTCTAATCTAACCATGAGTATTCTTTCGTTCTTTGTAAGTAATTTTCTACACAGTATTTTATCTTTTTTCGCATAACTATCTACACACCCAAATTTCCTTCTTTTGTTCCTGTGTGAATTACCCTGAAGTCTCCATTCCAAAAATCCCCCGCCTCTGGCCGCTGAACTTCGGTGATCCCTACTATGCCTAGTGCTAACCTATTCCTTTTAATTTTTAGGTTCTCTAGCTTACCTATTTGCTTCATACTTCTAACATTCCACGCTCCGATTCGCAAAATGTTCCCGACTCTTATTCTGAACTTTCCGATCGCATTCTCCAAGTAGTCCTCCGAAATCTGAATTTTAACTCCGGAATCTTTTGCCCTAGAGAATGCCATCATGTTTATTACAATTTAAGTACGCGGTGTACCTCGCCTCATAATGCGATAATTAACGCGGTCGCCCTTTCATCGTCGTTCCAGCGTTAGCTCACGCGACAGCCTCGAACTGTTTAAGATATGCCTGTATAGATGACTTCCTATCAAATGTGGCTGATTTTATTCTGAACCTTGGCGCCAGTTCGCGTTCTCCGACATTCTTAGATTCTGGTACCTGCCATTGTATCACCGGCACTAAGCGTTCTGGTGCTTGTACTGTTTTCTGCTAGGTTTTCGCCATTTTCCTGTAATTTCTTTTCTTATTTCGCTGCCAGGTTTGCAGAGCTTTGGTCTTTGGTCAGTTAATAGTATATCTTGAAAGATGTCAACAGATAGTTAAAGCCAACAATGAAAACGAGCACAATAAAAATTACACAAAGAAAAAGAGAAAAGTGGTTCCTTGAACTAGTGAACAAAAAAATTGTTGAAAATTACTTTGCAAGACATAAAATCTAAAAATCCCCAAAACGTGATGAGTGTGAAAAGTTAAAGACTGTGTTTCCGGATAATTTAGCTAATAGACTGCTAAAAATAAAAGTTTATGTTCAGAATAAGTATGTCTCGTCAAAATAATAACTGTATTTTGGTAAGATGGTATACTTTGTAAGTTATACAGGTATTATTTTCGATTGTTTTTATTTACTACTACTGTTATTGTAGTTTTACAAATGTTTTTAGTACAATGCAGTTTATTATGTTAATAATACGTTTAGTTTCGAAATTAAGGTTCTAAGCGGAACTACGTTTGTATATTTTCTGGAAAAATAAAGTTTCAATTAAATTGCATTTTTATATTATAATGGAAGGCGTGTGTCTGTGTTAATATTTATATCATGATACGTAATCAAAATAATCCTAAAATAATCAAATCTCCTAGGGTAGAATATGAAAATGAAACAATTATTGTTTCTTCCAAGTTATGAATCATGATTTATTAATACCAAAAAGTATAAGTTGTATAACTTATATTCTGCTTTATGAGACTACGTTTCGGAATTTACTTCCAGAGATCGAGAATCAGATAAATTAATATAACTTTCGGAACTTTTAAAAAATAGAACTACCATACACATTACTAAAACAATATACTAGCGATTTGTTCAAAAAATCTTTTGCTCTTCTGGGTCTGTCGCTGTGTGTTTGTGCATGTGCAGGTGATTTGAAAAGCATGCAGGCTGCTATGTGCAGTTATATAATAAATGATCTTTAGGGTATTTCTGAACACCTGTACACCTGGCGGTGAAATTTTTGTAGCGACCTTGAGATTATCTTTCCTCAGCAACAAGCCGCTTTTCGGTACACAAAAAGTCAATTTCACAATCTTGATATACAAATAATTATTAGATAAGTTCCTCTTTATTAATCTACTTTCAAAGATCATTTTTCTATTTAATATGAATAAAAAAAATATGAGTATATAGCCAAGAACAGTCAATTTAAGCCTAGAACCCGCAAAATCTTAATCAAGATCAGTATAATAAATTTTACAAGCACGGTATATTCGGCGGGTTTAGAACGCCTAAATTTAAAAGAATGAGGAAAGTAATTATTTATAACAAGGAGATATTTGTCGTTCTTCTCAATGACTTCACTTGAAAATAGTATGTACACTCAAGGGATCTTGTGTTCAAAAAAGGGAATTAATTATTGTTCATTACCTTTGTAGAATGTAGACAAAAAAAACTCGTCCGCTTTTATATATGAAAAATTCTACATCTCAAAGCCTATCATATTTCACATTAAGAAAATTTAAGTGTCCGTAAAACTATTTTTAGATAACATTGCAATCAATAAGTTTGACTCTTCTTTAAAAATCACTTCACCAATCGATTTAATAATATACAGATTTGAATACAATGGCACGGTGTAATGTCAACCTCGAACAACAAAAAAACAGTGGTAAAAATTGTTTTCAAATTGCGTTATTCTAGAAAATATTATTAAAAATTAAGATCCATAACACTGAATTTTTTAAAATAACCAAAATAAGAGAAAGTAGTAATGCTGAAAAATCACATTTGCATCAAACAATGTAGTTTAATTAATGTCGTACTTTATAGCAAAATTATATAGCACTTTGTTGACAAACGTTTGGGTTCAAAATTATTCTCGATTTGTTACTCACGGTATGTTCTTATAATAATTAAAGCCTAAATCATGTCCTAATAAAAGTCAATGATTTACATGTATGCATTTTCAATTTTACAGACTACTGTATTACTTCAATGAACGCTAAACGCAGTTTCGTCCTTCAAATTATTCACGTAATTCTTTAAACGTGAACTAATAGTATCTTACGGAAAAGCAAATGCAGCAAGCGCCTGTCAAACTCCCCTCCCACATGCTAGTCAATCGAACAAGTAAAGCTTAGTTGTTGTGTACCTAAAATAACGAGCGACTTCAAGGAGTACAACGTTGCCAATTCTCCGGATGTGTGGTTGTGAATACCACGACTGATAGATATACGGTCTCGATATACACCCGACGAACGCAGTGCCTCTGCTGTAAAAACGTTGAACTAAAATGTATATTTTTTATGTTTTGCAGCCAAGGGCGTCCACCTAATTTTGCCAAATGACATATTTAACTCTTACAAAGCTTCTCCAAAAATTTAACATGCTGGAAATTCGGCGTCCGTATACTGGACGTAGTATTTCACATGGACGTTGGATGTAATGTAAAATCAAGAATGTCGGACGTTCGATTGATGGTGGACGTAGTATATATCACATGGACGTATGGATGTATATGTATATATCATAGATATGTACGGACGTATCGATATGATGGTGGGATGTATATATATATATATATATATATATATATATATATATATAGTGTGTCTACTTAAGTTGGCGGCATATAGAAAACTTTTTTATTTTTAGTTTTAGGAAAAAAAATTACTCTTTATAAAAAGTTCTGCTTGTTCTGAAACTTAAAATAAAACCTTCAAATTTCAAAATTTATTAGTCGTATATGAGGTTTATCAATAAATATGAATTTGTTACAAGAGTGAAGTACCTATATTCTTGACAATTTCGAAAATTGTTATTATGAAATGTTGTTCAAAATCAAAAATCACGTTCAAATATGCAAAATATCCATCAATTATAATTTTTTTTTAAATCTTCCATTAAAACAATTTGTAAGTTATTGCCTTACATCTAACCTGCTATGGCATGGGGCACCATCCTGCTGGAACCATAATTGTTGACGTTCAAGTAGGGGTAGATCATCAAGAAAATCATCTAGTTCTTTTTGTAGAAACAGTAAATAACGGTCTGCGTTAAAAGATTCTTTTTAAAAATTCCACACCACACATTAGTTTTGAAAGCATACTGGTCGCGAGTTTTGATTGTAAAATGTGGATTAGTCTCACTGCACCAACGGCAGTTTTGTGAAGAAACTGTTCCACTTGATGAAAATGTTGCTTCATCTGAAAAAAGAATTGTGTCTTGCTATAAATGGATTATCTTCCAACTTTCCTTGGATATCACAACAGAATTCAAAGCGTCTATCATGATCTCCTGGTCTTAACATATAAATAAATTGCAGCTTGTACGGGTGCAATTTGTTCTTTTTCAAATTTTTAAAACCGTGTCTTTACTTACAGTATTTGGCATCAAAGATGCCCTTTTTCGCAAAGAATGTTTCAGATATTCAATTGCTGAGAGCATTACTTCAAACTCCATCTCGTCACTAGCAACCAGTTTTTGATGTTTATTGGTATATCTATTTTTTACATCTCCAAAACTCTTAAATTTCATTAATAGTTTTCTTACTGTTTTATTCTGAACCCTTTTTTCTGGATGTCGGATATTGAAAATGCCGGCAATTTCACGAAATGTTTTATAATTTTCACCCACAATTAACACAATATCAATTTTTTCTTGAAAACTCAATGTTGCTGGCATTTCTTACAAATACATTTACAAACTGAAGTCTTGACGTTTACTGTCAAACAATTTTAGTCAGTGCATCCTAGATTAAATGTGTTAGAGAAAAGTTTGAAAAAGTAAGAAAAAAGTTTTTTACGATAGATAGCTATAATTGCATATTTTACCGTAGTTTTTAATTCTAAATAACTTTTTGTAATAACAATTTTCAAAATTCTCAAAAATAAAGGTACTTTACTCTTGTACCAAATTCATATTTATTGATAAACCTCGTATATGACTGATAAATTTAGCTATTTGAATGTTTTATTTTAGGTTTCATATCAAGCAGAACTTTTATTCAGAGAAACTTTTTTTCGTAAAATTAAAAATAAAAAAGTTTTCCCTATGCCGCCAACTTAAGTAGACACACTGTATATAGTGCTTAGAATTATGTAACTTTAAATTTGAAATGAGCAGGTTTTATACCCACTATTAGCGTTAGAGGCAGCAGCTTTAGAGGCACCTGTGCCGATCATCATTTCCTTAATTGTAGTGCTGTTGAACGCACGAATCAAACATGTCAACAGCACAGAATGTGCTGTCTTGCAGTTATATTTAATTAATTACAATCACTTATAAAATAGTTTGTTTTATTGTATAATTGATGGATACATAATGGACAATTATGGTTAAGTAAATGTTTACATTCAAGAATACAATATGTATATTATATTTCTGCTAACATCATTATCAGGGATTATTCAGGGTGAAAATCCTATGGTATTATTTTCAATCAACATACAGTCCACTAATATTGCATTTTGTGCATTGAACCAGTGCAATCACATACATATAATAACAGATGATGCAGATTTATAGCTTGTATACAAATGTAGGATCCATGGAAAACTATACAGCATGGATGTTTAGTATAATTGGTATTAGAAGGTCCCTTCTATTACTAATTGTACTAAATATCCATAATGAATAGTCTTCCATGGTAAAATACAGTGTAGGTAAAGGAAATCATATGGAAGAAAGGAAGGCTGTCACCAATAAAATCTAGAATATGTTGTTGTTTCGCGTAGATAAATAGGTAATTACGTTAATAGGTACTAAAACTCCAAACATACTAAACCAATGTAAGATTGATGACTTGTGGCATTATATTTCCAATACGTATTATTTCATTATAAGGGAAATAGAGACATCACTGTATATCTTATGATTAATATTTCTAAAACTATTCCCTTTTTCTTAAAGTATTTTCTTCT
The DNA here is from genome assembly GCA_036346225.1 of Platerodrilus igneus. Taxonomy (NCBI): domain Eukaryota; kingdom Metazoa; phylum Arthropoda; class Insecta; order Coleoptera; family Lycidae; genus Platerodrilus; species Platerodrilus igneus. The sequence goes on from JARFIW010000394.1 coordinate 4,500,861, forward strand.
TTTTATAAATACCTGCCTCATTTTGATTTTTATTAGAAAAATATGTCAGACATCGATTTTACATATTAGGTCAGTAGTCAATTTGGTTCCCTTTTTATATAGATAAGCTGAATAATGAGAACCACATACCATTTGATGTCGTTAGTTATAAACTTGCACAAGCAGCATAATTCTGAATCTATTTTTATTAATACAAAAACCATGCTGAGTAAACACAAAATAGAAATTCATTCAGTTACTTTGCCACATGACACCTTTTGGCTTAAATGAGCTGGTGAGTCTGCTAGTTCAGAAGTAACTTTACATACTCTTTACATTTTAACTTATCTACTTAATATTGTCATTCTTTTCTTTATTATTATATTTTTATTATTTATTTTCTTTTCTTGTCCTGATGAAGTCCTTTACAAAAGTGGGCAAAACGTTGACCTAAATACAATGACACGGTCCCAATCTGGAACCATAAATATTTACGTAAAATATAAACCAATTAATTTTAAATATAATAAATAAGTAATGGGTAAACTTTCTTATAATATTGTTGCGAACTTTATTATTTTTAATTTGAATTTAATGTTTACTCTCAGGTGGCTTTGTTCACAATTATGGCAGTCCATCAGAAAAATGTAAAAGACACAAATTAGAATTGTTACATATGAATTTACTAATTAACAAGATATAAATATATTCAATACATAATTCTAAGCATTATAGTTACTTAATGGTAACACAAAAAAGTTTACGTTGCAATTATTCATCTACTCTACTGTGCAACAGCCACAATACCATCTGTGCATTCTAGTTAAGGCAGAAAGTTTTTATTTTAGTTGCAGCCAATTCTCAACAAATATTATGCAAAATAATATAATATTTATATGCACTTTTGCAGATTGGCGAAGGTGAAAGTACTAGAGTTTTGACTGTAACTCCTTCTAAAATTATTCCATCACGGATATCATCCTTCGGCAGAGAAATTGTAAGTGCATGGAAGCAAACCATTTTGCTGCCTTGCAAATATGTAGGCGATCCTTTACCAATTCCTGAATGGCACTTAAATGATGTACCATTAGAAGTTGGCGGAAGACGGTCCATTTTGTCTGATGCTACTTTGCAAATCAAAGATGTTCAAAGTATTGATCAAGCAAATTATTCATGTAGTGTTGAAAATATACATGGGTTGGATACCATCATTTACAGTTTAAAAGTTTTGGTGCCTCCAGAAGCTCCCATATTAAATGTTGTGGCAGGATTCACGGATAGTTTACATTTACGTTGGACAGACCAGAAAAATGGAGGTTCTCCAATATTAGGATATGTGATAAATTATAAACGAGATCCTGGTGATTGGGAAGAGCTGCAAATTTCTGCACGGACTGATGAACACATGCTTAGAAATCTATGGTGTGGAACTAGGTATCTGCTGTATATAACGGCTTTTAATCGAATAGGAACTGGTCTTCCTTGTGATATAATTAATGCGAACACTAAAGGCACAGGTAATATTGATACTAGGTTTATTTGTTTTTCATTTGTTTGATTGCAGCACCTGTAAAACCCAAACAGTCACAAATGTTAACCATGAATGCTACTGTGGTTACTATTTGGCTCGATTCTTGGGGCGATGGAGGTTGTGGAATATTGTACTTTATGATTGAATATAAAAAACGACATCATTCTTCCTGGGATTATGGCATCAAATCACGTAAAACCCACCGAACGAATCTATAGCATAACTGAATTGTGGCCAGCAAGTGATTACTACCTTAAAGTTAGTGCAAGCAATAATGCTGGTGAAACCGTGGCCGTCTATAATTTTACTACTCTGACAATAATGGGAGGTAAGTAAAACAACTTATATCTACCGCTATCAAGTTACATATTAATTATTCAACTGCTTTTGAGCAATATATAGTATTTATAAACAAGCTATGTAAGTTATATACAGGGTGTCCGGAAAATATGTGTACAACATAAGAACATAGATTCTTTGGTTCGAAATAGATCGATTTGAGCCAACTTACCTATTATACAAGTTGCTTCATTTAGCCGCTAGAGGGCTTCAAAAATCGTGAAAAATATTTGATATTGTAAAATAACTCGAAAACGCGTCGATAAATTTTGACGATTTTTGAGGTGCGAATTTCTACTTTCAATTGACATCTTTTGGTGGTGTACGCAATAATTTTAAAAGCATACGAGTGTCCCAAAAATGATGTATTGTATAAATATCCGACCATTACCTTTTTTCCTGTTTATGCAATGACTACCAATTTTTTTTTTGAGTAGCCGACTTAATTTGGAAACTTTTAGTCTCTTGTAAAATTTTGATAAGACGAGCGGTTTGACAGAAAAAAATAATTTCAAATGTCTGCATACTTTCGTCATCATTGCTGCATTAAGTATAAAACGGGGCAAATCAAAAAGCATAATTTAGTAGTTGGCTTTGCTTTTTATTTGTTATTTAATTTGACTGTCATTTAACCTCAGTTTACCTGTCAAGTCGTGAATTTCTGCTTAATTCAATAAAAGTTTGCATCTTTCATGTTACATTATGAGTACTTACACAAACAACGAACAGGTGGATATGCTTTTGGTTTTCGGATTTTGTCAAGGCAATGGTCGTGAAAGCGTCAGAGTCTATAGGGAAAGATTTCCTAATCACCGAATGCCAAACCACCAAACATTCGCAAATATTGAAAGACTTCTTCGTGAAAATGGCAGCTTTCAGTCAAGAAATGCGGATCGATGACGTCAACGTACCACAAGAACTGCGAATCTGGAAGAACAAATTTTGGATAGAGTTGAAGAAGACCCAAAAATAAGCACCAGATGCTTAGGACTTGAACTACAAGTTCCTAAAAGTATTGTTCATGACGTTTTAATGGAACAGTTGTTACACCCATACCACGTTCAACAGGTACAAGACCTTTTGCCTATCCATCCTGAGAGGCATCTAGCTTTCTGTCAATTTATTCAAGATCAGAGAATTCAAAATGCAAATTTCAGTCGCAAAATTTTATTTACAGACGAAGCTTCTTTTACAAGATTTGGTATTACTAACATACATAATGAACATGTTTACGCTGTAGAAAGTCCTCATGCAACTAAAGTGACTCACTATCAACATGAATTTAAGATTAATGTCTGGGCTGGAGTTATTGATAATTTTATTATCGGTCCTGTTGTGATACCAAATCGATTAAACGGAGACAATTACTTCAACTTTCTACAACAAACATTGCCGAATTTATTGGAAGATTTGCCATTGTTACTTCGCCAAGACATGTGGTTCATGCACGATGGTGCTCCTCCCCACTTTACTCTAGCTGTTCGACAACATTTGCAAGAAAAATATCCGAAACGATGGATCGGAAGGGGATATGATGCTCCTACAAATTGGCCAGCACGATCGCCGGACTTGACGCCCTGTGATTATTTTTTGTGGGGTACCTTAAAATCTAAGGTTTATTCGTCTCCACTTCATAGCGAAGAAGAATAGTATAGACGAATTTTAAATGCAGCCAATTCTTTAAAAAATAATGCACAAACAATGCGGAGGGTTCAGTTAAACGTAATTTGTGCATTGAAGAAAATGGCGGCCATTTTGAAAATTTATTGTAATGGTCCAACACTTGTACCGCGCTGTTAATTTTCAATGATAGTAATAAAAAATAAACAAAACAATGAAATAAAAATAAAAAAACAGACATTTGAAATTATTTTTTTCTGTCAAACCGCTCGTCTAATCAAAATTTTACAAGAGACAAAAAAGTTTCCAAATTAAGTCGGCTACTCATAAAAAAAAATTGGTAGTCATTGCATAAACAGGAAAAAGGTAATGGTCGGATATTTATACAATACATCATTTTTGGGACACTCGTCTGCTTTTAAAATTATTGTGTACCACCAAAAGATGTCAATTGAAAGTAGAAACTCGCACCCCAAAAATGGTTAAAATCTATCGACGCGTTTTCGAGTTATTTTAAAATATCTAATTTTTTCACGATTTTTGAAGCTCTCTAGCGGCTAAATGAAGCAACTTGTATAATAGGTAAGTTGGCTCAAATCGATCAATTTCGAGCCCAAGAATCTCTGTTCTTACGTTGTACACATATTTTCCGGACACCCTGTAAATCATTTGAGAGTTATAATGCTCTGGTTTCATACTAGATGGTGTCAATCTCCTTCATGTCTAACCTGCATAATGGAATCGGTGCAACATGTAAAGGTGGTTCTTTACAACCCGATTCAACAAAAACAAATAGTTTATTACGTATAGAAAAAAGTAAGGTGACTTGATAACTTTGAATCGGTAGTTTTGACATTTTCAAATCAAGAAAAGGGACAAATTCAGATAGTGAAGACGAATTATTATGTGCATGAGTTAAGACAAGTAGCTAATGCTACAGTGAGGAATTTATTACCCAAAAATCACAGGACATATAAAAATGTATACAAAATTTTCTAGAATGATGTAACATTGTTGTATAACTTATAAACCCCTTTGGAAAGGTTTTATTAAACTAGAATAACACAGAGCACGGCGCTTATTAAGATAGACATTGATGAAATTAGAACACATCAACCCTAGTTGCATAGTTTACAGTTGTTACCCATGACTACCGAGCCAGTAAACAAAAAAAAATCAGTAACCAAATGCTCGCCCGAATTACGGCAACAAAAGAAGTAAAAAAAAAGAAAACTAATGCCACGCTAACACAGTTGGAGACTGGGAGTCTAAAAAGAAACAACAGGACATAGAACCCAATTCGCCCTTTTTAGAACATTTGTACCTGAAATGATAATTAAACAGAAAAACACATGTAAAATATAACTCTAATAAGTAACTTATATGAATTTAGATAGCAAACAATATTAAACTTCTCCTCACGTACTAATGTTAAATATTAACTATATTTAAGTAACAATCAAACTAAAGGGTGTTTTGTTAATAAAACAACTATCTCCAGACAAAATAATTTTTAGACAAATGCAGTTGAATATATTTAGTTTTATCTTACAGCTATGAGTTATCTAATAGGCAGAAAATTAACTAAAACAGGGTTCTCTAGGGTCCCGATAATGATTATGTAAAAATAAACTTGTTTATACGTGGTTCTCTCTATGTAGAATGAACACAAAAGCTATGTGTATTATTTTGTTTTAGAAAAATAAAGAGCAATTAATAATAAAGTGGTGTCATTGTAATAAGTTTATCTCAATGAAAATGAACCTAAAACAAATTATTTAATTCTGATTTGATTTTAAATAAAGATTCTGCTACAAGCATTGACGATTTTCAGGTATAACTTTGCTGAAGTTTTTAATATATTTTTTATTTTAGTTTTTGATGCCGTCTGATAAATATCATCTGATTCACCAACTTCTTCATTTAGGTATAATATCACCTGAATATTTTGATTTTCTTTATCTGGCTGAATACGAAAGCAATTGCAAATATTAGACACATTTAAAAAGCAACCATTAGTTCTAATTTTTTGTTTCTCAGGAAGAGTTGTTGGAACTTCCAATCCACTATATATGGGGTTAATCAATTTGGATGTTTACCATTGGGATCTTGGAAACGGCAAGAAATAAAGAGTTGGTTAAATTAGGGCAAAGTTGAAGATTTTAATGCTTGTCAACATTCATGAAAGAAATTTAGCTTAACTGTTTTTGTCTTTTAGTTATAGTAAAGAATTAGAAAAATGTGATTTTCGTTTTTTGGTTGCAGTTTTTTGTTTTTATTTTTTTTTTGAAATCTATAAACTTTTCTAAAGCAGTATTTTATGCTGAAAACGATAGTAAAATTAGAATCGTCATAAGACGTTTCAATTTTTCAGAACCATCATCAGGTTCATTTTTTCTTATGAACGTTATAATAAATTGTTTTTTGACAATTTCAACAATATACCACATAATACTTTTATTTGTAAAAACATCTATAATTGACAAAAAAGCAGTATGCTTTAAAAAACAATTGAAACAAAAGAGTTGTTTGGGTTTACTTGTCATAATAAGTTTGTCTACTTGTATTGTGAGTAAAGTTCTGAATTTCATCCTGCAGTTTTCAATAATCTATGACTCAATAGCTACCATCTCTATTAAAATCAAAATTTTAGCTTTGGAAATGTAAGAGAACAGGGGGAGGAGTCATTTTTGGCACATTTTGAGCTATAACATGAAAATTCCTGGACCGAAAGTTATAAAAAAATATTTTAAGAAGTCTTTTAGAATCCTCATTCAAATAATTCCTCACACAATATATGTATTAAAACTTTTTTCTTTTTACCCAATCCCTCCATTTTAATCTAAAAATTTTTTTTTTCTATTTTCTGATTGTCGATATATTTGCGCGCCATAAAGACCTAGCATTGTGACAAATTTCAAATTCCTAAGTTACATAGTTTTCGAGAGACACCTCTGTGACAGACGGACGGACGGACACGAAAGTGATCTTATAAAGGTTCCTAAAAAAAGGATACAATGATATTAAAAACTATCGGCTGATACTTTTGCTGCCAATATTTTGAAAAATTTTTGAACTGGTCTTAAAGATGTTAGCATATCTTGAAGATGATGAATCGCTATGCTCTCAACAATATAGATATTGCAAAAACTTGTCTACAAAGGATACTTTCTATATTAGCTTAGTACTTTAGATTACTTACATTTTTGAAATTGTGATTATTTGTTGGCAAATTTCTGCGATCTAAGTAAAGTTTTAATTGTACTAGTCATTCAATTCTAATCAGAAAATTAATTTGTTGAATTTTGGCCAAACAAGTACAAATTTAATCAAATCATATTTAATTGAAAGAACCTCGTCTGATTATCACAATGGTGTGTTATCATGTATGGTAAAGGTGTCCTTCGAAGTGGCTCAGTGTTCAGTTCTGGGAAAACTTATGTTTTTGTTTTATTAATGATTTACCTTCCTGCATTACTAATATCGAACTTATTTTATATGTGGATGATACTATGTTGTTTTGACGAGGCAAATCTATTGATCAACTTCAGCCCTAAGGAACTGAATCTGTAAATGCAGCACAAAACTGATGTCAACAAAATATATTATACTTGAATAAGAATACAACCAGAATACAATCAGAATTATGTGTAAATAGTAATATTTAAAAATATACAGGGTATTCCATTATAGAAAATATAGTTACCACCCATTCCCATTGGGGTAGGAGGTAAAAGACTTGAAGTGTGACTAAAAATTGTCCCCCAGGTTAGCATTTTTAATGGTCAAATTTGTCAAGATATTGGGTTGTAACACTAAAATGAACACTTGAAATATCATCATCATTAGGTCTTCAGTCCTAGAACTGGTTAGACGCGTACCATCATTGTTCCCTATTCTGAACTAACCTACAGATTTCCCTGAAATATGCACAGTTTGCATCTATAACTGTCTGATCTAGGTCTACATCTACCTCTTTTTTCCTATCTCTGCTTGTAATATATCACATACTATTCCCCAAAAATGCCTTAGAACGTATTCCGCCCCACTATTTCTCTTTTTCCCCAGATATCCTTGTTCCCATACTATTTCTGTAACTTATTTGTTATTATCTTTGTCTGTCCATGCTATCGTCCTCATACATCTGGAGCATTTCAAAAGACTGCTACCGTTTTGTGTCTGCATTTCAGCCAACCTTTTTAACATGTTTCTATTTATACAATTGAGAGGATGGTTATTAAAGAAGTGTGCGATTGCATTATTGAAAGGCTTAAGTAGTCGTTTTTTTTTTATATTTATTTTGAGGGGGAAAATTCATTATGATTTAAGTTACCTCTTTGGTAGATTTAAACATGGTTCTGAGGCGACTCTATGACGGGTTTACACTTGTCAGATACCACTGTTGTTCTATGAAGATTGTATATGGATCTGAGGCGACCCTATGGCGGGTTTACACTTGTCAGATACCAATGTTGTTCTATGAAGATTGTATATGGATCTGAGGCGACCCTATGGCGTGTTTACACTTGTCAGATACCAATGTTGTTCTATGAAGATTGTATATGGATCTGAGGCGATCCTATGGCGGGTTTACACTTGTCAGATACCAATGTTGTTCTATGAAGATTGTATATGGATCTGAGGCAACCCTATGGCGAGTTTACACTTGTCAGATACCAATACTGTTCAACGGAGATTGTATATGGTTTTGAGGTAACCTTATTGTGGATTTATACTTGTCAGATACCAGTGCTGTTTTACAAAGATTGTTAATATGCTTATTTTATGTAATTAGTTATTTTATGTATAAATAGAAATCATGTATGTAGGCTGTATTTCATGTTAATATTGCAAGGAAAATCCAGGAAAAACTTGCAATGCTACCTAGATATTGTGGGCATTTGATTTTCATTTGTTATTTCTTTTAGTAATGGAATCCATTGTTTACTGAAAGTCCTGGATTCGTTTGCAACGCAGTTATTTTTATGTAGGGTTATATAGGCAGCTTCTTTGATTTTGCGTTTTGGTGGTTTTCTTCTTCTTTCTTCTTTTCAGGAGTATGTGTATTCAGCTCGTTCCATTTCTATTGTTTTCTAATTTTATACCCTATTTTACCGAGATTCAGTGAAGGAGGTTAAGCAACCTGTGGCTACCAAGATCCCCCAACAATTAGACATTTGCCGAAATAATGGTTTTCTAGTAAATCCTTTCACACACTTAACATTATTCGAGAATATTGCCCAACCAATTCTTGTAGTTACTTATAATAATCATCATGTTTACGCATAGTTATCTTTTCGTCATTAGTTTATCCATCTTGGGATTGGTTGGATGCGTACCTCCATTGATTTCTATTCTGGGCTAGCCTACACATCTCCCTGAAACCTCTACAGCCTACATCTTTTACTATCTGTGTGCAGTAGTCTAATCTAGGTCTGCCTCTTCTTCTCTTTTTTCCTATCTCTGCTTCTAAAATATTCCGCACTATTCCCTCATGCCGTAGTATGTGGCCTATCATCCTATCTCTCCTATTTTTTACCGTTTTCCACATATTTCTTTCTTCCCCTACCATTTTTAGTACCTCTTCGTTCTTAACTTTGTCTGTCCATGATATTGTTGCGTTATGAGCTGGCTGTGCTTATATAGAGGGGGCGGCGCCCTCCACCAAATGTTACAAAAACGTTCTCCACCAAATGTTACAAAAAAGGGTTTGTTATGTTTTGCCACAGACATCATTTGTAACGGGTTCACAAAATGTTGCGTAGCCATTATTAACGTTGCTACACTAAATGCCAGGATCGGGGGTGCGTAGTCATAACCAACATAATGTTACCAAGGGGGTTTTCATTGGACCACAACACACACACGTACAATGATTTAAACACAGTTCAACAACACTTACATCTATTTAACAAATCAAATAGTTATTTATACAATAAAAAGCCTTAAATCTAAAATACATAAAAATAGTACTTACATGATATTCGCACAGTGATAACTGATAACTGACAACTGTTCTCTACTGACTGATTGATTATTGATTAACTGACTAACTGAACTGATCTGAACTGAACTGACTCTACTGTACTGTACCCAGGACAGTCTCCGGGTATATATATATCTCTTATCTTTTAATGGGAATTACTTATTACTATATTTCTTAAAGGATGATGCTTGGCTTTTTCTGGACGTGTCATACTTGTGGTCGGGTTCTTTGTATCGATTTAGTCAAGGAGGAAGATTACTAATAGGATTTCGCGTAATGTGATTTATTGTAATTTACAGTGATCTAATAATTTATGAGTAACTGGATGAATGTATCATCGCACAACTTTCTCGATTTCTAATTTATAATGGTGAAGCCTTATTTACTTCGTAACATCTTCCCTCGGCGTGTAAAAACTTGGTCCCCAAGTTTAAAAGAAGAAAGAGTTATAAAAGAGAAGAAAAAGATAAAAGAGGTTAATGCGGTCAGTATGAAACGTTGCCAGAACCATCAATCAACATCTACTTATATCTACTTAAATTGTAGTGAGGTTGTCTTAAAACTACGTTACATTTTGTATCTGCTATAAGCAGAGGATCAACAATGTGAATTTAAAAAGTTAAGTTTTCTTATATCTAAGTTACAATTTATGTTGCTGTTTGAGCAACCAAGCAAACAATAATAAATGAGTTATCTTAAATCTAGATTACATTTTATGTTGCTGTCTGAGCAACCAAGCAAACAATAATGAATGAGTTATCTTAAGGCTAATTTACAACTTTATTGCTGATAGAGCAATGTGAACATACAATAATAAAATTAGTTAACTTACAATCTACATAACTGTTCTCGCTATACGGAATTGTTTTTCGGAATTGTTTTCTGAACGCACTTGGTATACACTGGTGTCCGTAGCACTTCACTTCACTTAAGTCTGTCGAGGCGAATGCATTGTTATGTAATCTGATTGACGTGTCATTGGTAGGTACTGTGGTTCTTCTGGAATGATTGGTAATTGTTGTTGTTGTTGTTGATGGCGTGGTTGTTGTGGTCGACGTTGACTGCTCGTTCCCCCTGCTGATAAGTTTTGCTCCCTTGAAACTTTGGAAGTCTGTCGTTGTATGACATCGTATGTGTGGCTTTCGGTACTAACTGATGGCACTAGATAATCATCGTTGGTATTTTGTTTGTTGTCTGTTGATTCTGTGGTGGCTGGTCTTGAATTGGAATATTGAGTCCTCTGAATTTAATCCATTCGGCTGGTATAATGTGTGTTATGGTTGTTGTCTCTTCTTGACTTAGACAGGCACCTTCAGTTGCAGCTATTGTTGCATGTTTTCCAAAAATTTTGCAATTACACTATAGCTGTATTGCGAGAGCTCCAATTGTGATTAGCCCTCCAATAGGATACGATTTTGTGTTAGGATATTTGTGATGCGGTGCGCTCTTGTAATAGTTGTTTGGTGCAAGAGATTGTGAGAGCGTCGTTATTGTATTCTTGGTTTAACAAGCATAAATCTTCATGAAAAGGATCGCATTTTGCAGTGATCAATGTCCAGCCTGTTGGAGTTTGTACCATCGCAATGTCATTGGTGGGGATACTGAATGAGCATGTGTATGAATTCCAGGCGAAGAGTGGCGTAAGGAGTTTCCTTACTATAAGTCAACGTAGAGTTTTCTGAATTAGTGGAACGTGGATTCCTACCAGTGCGTTGTACTTTGATATAGTGCATTCCGTTATTGGTAGCGAGTAGTATACAATAAAATGAATCTAAGCATAAAAAACTTAACATTAGTCTTATTTCTAGTTTTGTACACATTTCGGTGAATGAGTTTTTTGTGTGAAAAAATGATTTGTTTTATAAAATCTATGTAAATAATCAATTTCACTAAGGTTTAATATATTTAAATCTTATACAAAATTTCTAAGTGTCTCTTATTACTATACTAAATGTAAAAATCATTTTCCGAAAGTGTATACTTAATCTTTTAAGTTATTTTGTGTTAACATTATAAAAATAATTGTGAATGAACAATATGATAAAGCAAAAATGATTGTGTATTGTTAGTGTGTTTGCAATCTTTCTTTATATTGGATTAAATGGAATTGCTTATTTATGAACTATTAAATAATGAACAATGAATGTGGATTTTGATCCCAACATAAATTATAGTATGGACCTGAGAAACAATTGTGCATTAATCATTCGTTGATAGTATACTCCAGATTTGATAGTGACTTGGCTAGGGTTACTATCCATGATGAGCATTGGGTTGGCTAGGCCCGAGAATTAAAATCAAAGTAATGCCAGTTAATAAAATTGAAGTGCAACATTTTAAGAATGAAAACACTGTCAATTTAAATTTAAATTTCACTAAACTTCATGAGAATTTCCTGTTCAAATTACGTTATTATAAACGGGCTGGTATAGCACTAAAAATTTGACAAGAAACGTTTTCATGTAGTTATGGTGCTAGGTGTTGTCATGACCAACATGAACCATAAAAATATCTCAAAATCATCATATCAACATCATATACATATAAATAAAATCCGTGCTCCCTACGGATATAGGTACCGATCTGCCAGCAAATGGCTCGAAACAGACTTATCAAATGATTAGTTTAAAAGTTCATAATAGTAGTTAGGTTTAAGCTATGGAATTTAATGCAGATCTGCCTTAAAAAATTAAAATAATAATAAAAAAAAAAGTGAAATTCTACGTTTTGAACATTTAAACTCGGTACTTGGTTGCAACCTGGAAGTCTCCCCTTACTACGGGTTCTCAAAAATAACATAATAACATCATAATAATACATAATAATACATCATAATACATCATAAGTACTCACTTGGTACTATCACACAATATAAATAAACATATACATACGGTTTTTATGGTTTGTTGAGGTCATTGCTCCATAATGTGATGATAATTTGTTTCCTAAGCTGTATCGTTTTTAAATTTTCGGGAACGATACATATCCAATTTAGTGTTGTTGGTTGCCTCTGGATCATTTTTCTTCATTGTTAAACAAAATCTTACCTATGCTTTATCTTCTGTTGAAAGGTTTGTGAAAAATAAACATTTTGTTTTCTAATTTAAAATGGAAAAATAAAATTTTAATGTTATAAAAATAATCGATAAAAATTCACTGAAAAAGAATATTGATGCTTTTAAAGCTCTTCAATAATTGAATCAATGCGGTGCTCTTGTTGACAATTTTTCATAATCTTTCTTTATTATACAATATTTAATTTACTACTTTCATATACCTTTAAAAATTCACAGTAGTTGCACGAACCGGAAATAATTAAATACCTCTGTGTACTCATATACTCATAATATATATAATCATAAATACAAACAATAACATACCCTTTCTTGTTCAAATTTCGTTGTGACAACGGCTGAAGTAAGCTTTAAAAATTTGACAAGAATTTGCCTTCGTATTACATTCATTTAACTCCTATGCCTATTTGGCTAACAAAACTAATTTTCGAACAACTAGGCTGACTCCACGTAAGTCTGACCTTATCCCATCATAACTTAATGATGTATGAATAACTGTGCCGGTAACCTTACAAATTCTTTTATTAACTCTTCTGATTTTACTATATCATAGCACGCATTGTGTTTGTGGAAATTATTCAGTTAATTGCTTAAAATATGCACTAACATGTGCTGCTTAATTTTACCTAATTTTTAATTATTCAGTGAAGTAAAAAAAAAATAGAAATTTTATAATTTTTTGTGTTATAATTTGTCATAATTAGAATTTTTTATAATTGATAACTATCTATACTAAAATATTACTGTATTAGATCCTATACCTATTTAATTTCCCTAATTCTAATATAAAATAGTGGCTAAATATTATTTTAAGTTTATGCCAAAATTGACTTAAGTATGGCTATTTAATAAATGCATTAATTGCTAATTAAATATATATTGATATACCTTAAAAATATTCTCAATGGCTGTGTCATTTTTGTTCCTTATTTTTGATATATTAATATTACTAACTGTCCTTTAGTGTCCTATCAATAAGTTTCCTATATAAGCTATATATTCTATTCTTATTTATTAAATTATTAGAATAATTTTACCAGATAAAAAATAAGCGTTTACTAACTCCCTGCAAGTTCCTAACTTGTGTAAAAATGTTTTAATCTTTAAGTATTAAATCATATTCTCGGTGAATAAATTTTCTAAACTACCTAGTAAATATTTCTTATTTATTTCTTTTATAAGGTAACTGGTTATAATATATATTTACACCTAATTAACTGACAAGTTCCTAAAATCTTTGTCGTGAAATTAATTGTCCCTTAATAAAAATACTAACAAATGCAAAAAAAAATCGTGTAACATTGTTTAAATTTTTAAATATAATTTAACCTTGTATCAAAACCTGTGATTACTGAAGAATTTTGTGGTTGTTTTCTTTAACTTGTATTACAAAATGACTAACTTTTCATTTTAAAAATAGCTAATCTTCAAGGAAGTTACTATCGTTCACCCATAGTGAGTGTATAAGTTCTCAGTAAAATATTAGGATTGTTTCTTATAAGTACGTGTGTTAAGAATTCTGTGATAAATGTTCTTTTGTGTAAGTGAGTAATATTTTGAATGACCTATGTAGCAGTATACTGGTGCCGGTACCATTGATGTGCATTTGACTATCAAGGCACCTGCACTCGTGTGCTACTCGTTGGGTTAAAACATCTGAGAATCCTTGCTCGGGATTTATCCAGAGATGTGTCATAGTCTTACGTCATGATACGTTTTAAGTACCTAATATGAAAAATCTGTAAAAATTGAAAGTTCTGTCTAATTGTATGAATCAACAAAGTTGTCGTTAAAGTATCGATGTACAAAAATTTGCAATTAAAGTTTTGAATGTCGATAAAAATACCTAGTTTTGAGAATTTACGTGTTAAAATTGTAAATAAATATGTGTTTTAATGTATCTAGAGTGTGATTTTCATGTATGCAAAAAAAAACTGAAGATTTAATTTCAAAATTTCTAGTTCAACATGTCTGATTTTTGTCAATAATGTGCTTGTAATGTTTTACGTTTCTATTTAGTAAAAGAAAAATTAAATTGTCTGAAAATCGTGTACAATTTGTCATTGCGTATTTTAATAATAAAAGTAGAGTCCTAATGAGACATTTAGTCATAAGAAATTGGTTACTCAATATTACATAAAATTTGATAAAACAATTTCACTGTTTTAATAGTTATGAAATGCATGTTTTTGCATACAAGCGTGCACTGAAGTTTCAAGAATTTGGCGTATATTATTTAAAATTATTTATTCAAAAAAGGATTCGAAATTTCGGTTTTGAAATAAAATATATAATCCATAGTTGAGGTTAAAAATGTGTAGACATTTTTATGTGGTTTGTTGAAAAAATATTAATTCGGAAAATTGTTAAAACTTTACATATCTTAATGCTGTCTCTGAGTTATAATTGAATTCGTGAAGAATACGTGTCATTGTTATAGGTCGGTGAATTGTGGTTTCTTGATAAGAATACATATGGAATTACTAGGACATTATAGGTGATTCAATCTATTTCTATTTATATTGGTATATCATATTTAGAATTAAATAAATTTCTTTTGCAAAATTTAAAATCTGTTTTAAATGTACAATATTCATGTTACTGTAAAAAATAAAAAATAATAATAATAATAATATTTAAGTGTAATTTTTCTAATACCTATACTATTGCAGATTATTAAAAATTACTTAACGTATATTGTATCGGTAACTGAAAGCTAGTATATGACGCCATTCAAAAAAATAAACATTAAATTGTGAGATTGTAGTCATTTTTAAAAATTTAATTGATTGATAGATAAAGAATAATTTGCATTATTAAGTGCAAAAACAAAAATAAAATTAAATTATTGTAGGTGTACGTATTAGTCGTGTCTCATTGTACTTGTGGTGTGTGGTTTGGGTGAGAAGTTTAAGTGAACTTGACATTGAATTTATAATAATAGAAAAATGATAAAATGTTTTTTGTCATATATGGAGATATAAGGATGATTGTAGTACGGTCGCAATCCACCAAATGATACGTTGTTGCCATAGAATTTAAATCGAAGAGTAATAATCATTTCCAAAGAATTCAAATGATTAATAATCAGCCAACAATTTGTAAAATGTGAATCAGCATGAGACCAATTTAAATGTGTGAGTATAGCATGTCATTGTACTGCGGTTGTGGTTTTACGCATGGAGATAAAATTTAATTGTTGTAAACATAAATAGTTATGAATGGATTTATATATTATGAATGAATTATTGAAATATTTCCCTTATATACGAAGATATAGGGGTTGAAAAAGCTCGGCAGCCTCCACCAAATGTTGCGTTATGAGCTGGCTGTGCTTATATAGAGGGGGCGGCGCCCTCCACCAAATGTTACAAAAACGTTCTCCACCAAATGTTACAAAAAAGGGTTTGTTATGTTTTGCCACAGACATCATTTGTAACGGGTTCACAAAATGTTGCGTAGCCATTATTAACGTTGCTACACTAAATGCCAGGATCGGGGATGCGTAGTCATAACCAACATAATGTTACCAAGGGGGTTTTCATTGGACCACAACACACACACGTACAATGATTTAAACACAGTTCAACAACACTTACATCTATTTAACAAATCAAATAGTTATTTATACAATAAAAAGCCTTAAATCTAAAATACATAAAAATAGTACTTACATGATATTCGCACAGTGATAACTGATAACTGTTCTCTACTGACTGATTGATTATTGATTAACTGACTAACTGAACTGATCTGAACTGAACTGACTCTACTGTACTGTACCCAGGACAGTCTCCGGGTATATATATATTCTCTTATCTTTTAATGGGAATTACTTATTACTATATTTCTTAAAGGATGATGCTTGGCTTTTTCTGGACGTGTCATACTTGTGGTCGGGTTCTTTGTATCGATTTAGTCAAGGAGGAAGATTACTAATAGGATTTCGCGTAATGTGATTTATTGTAATTTACAGTGATCTAATAATTTATGAGTAACTGGATGAATGTATCATCGCACAACTTTCTCGATTTCTAATTTATAATGGTGAAGCCTTATTTACTTCGTAACAATATCTTCATCATACGCCTGTAACACCACATTTCAAAGGCTTCTACCTTTTTCTTGTCCGCTTCTCCTACTGTCCAGGCTTCACAGCCGTACAGTGCTGTGCTCCACACATATGTTTTAAGCAATCTTTTCCTTGTTTCTATGTTTGTGGTCTTTGAGCACAATATTTGCTTTTTCTTGTTAAATGTAGCACGACCTTGTGCTAATCTTTGTTTTATATCTTTTGTGCTTTTCCCATCTTGCATTATTTGGCTTCCTAGGTAGCAGAAATCCTTAACCTCTTGTAAGTTCGTGTTAAATACTTGTATTCTTGTTTTTGATTTATTTTCCCCACCTTTGCAAACTAGAACTTTAGTTTTAGTTTTGTTAATTTTCATACCGTATCTCTCTGTTAGAACCGTTTCCATTTCATTAAGAGCTGCTTCTAACTCTTCCTTGCTAGATGCTAATACCGCTATATCATCTGCAAATCTAAGCATATCAATTTTTGTCCCTGCATAGTAATTCCAAATGTCTTTCTGCATTTGACAGTATTCATTGCCTCTTCTATGTACAAGTTAAAATCAATGGGGATAGGGCACATCCCTGTCTCACCCCTTTCCTAATGTTTACTTTTCTACGTTCCTGCTCTAATTCTATTACTGCTGTTTGCTCTTTGTATAAGCTATGTACTATTCGTCTATCCCTATAACTCATTCCAATCCTTTTGAGTATTTCAAACATTTTTTCCAATTTACATTGTCGAATGCTTTTTCCAGATCTACAAACCCTATATACATGCTTTCCCTTTTCTATTGTTTTCTCCATTATCACTCTCAGAGCTAAAATAGCCTCCCGTGTTCCCCTGTTTCGCCTAAACCCAAATTGGTCTTCTCCTAGTATTTCTTCAGCTCGTTTTTCCATTCGTCTTTGCACAATTCTAGTTAATATTTTTGACACGTGTGCTGTCAAACTTATTGTTTGAAAACTTTCACATCTATCCGCGCCTTTCTTTTTTGGTATAGTTACTATGATGCTACGTTTGAAAATCTTTGGGTATCTCGCCTGTCTCATACATATAGCTTACAAGTTGGAAGAGACGTTCTGTTACTGCTTGTCCAGCGGCTTTTAGAGTTTCTGCTTGCACCTTATCTGTACCCGGCGCCTTACCATTTTTCAGACTCTTTAATGCTAATTCAAACTCGTCTCGAAGTATAGGATATCCCAAGTCATCATTTTCAATGTCTGATTCCTGTTCTAATGCAGTTAGTTCCTCTCCTGCTTTTTAATTCCCTATATATTCTTGCCATCTACTCACTTTTCTACGTTTTCTATAATGACGTTTCCTTGTGCGTCCCTTATATTTTTGCTATACGGTTTTATATCCCTAAAATTCATTCTAATTAATTTGTATGCTTCGTCTGTCTTTCCTATTTCCATCTTAGTTTGTACTTCTTTGCACTTTTCATCAATCCATTGTTCTTTAGCTTTCCTGCTTTTTCGAATAATTTCCCATTTTATGGCTTTGTATCTCTGTTTTCCTGTTTCGTCTGATTTATTTTTGTATTTTCGTCTTTCTTCTATTAAATTCACGATATCCTTTGTTATCCATGGTTTCTTATTTTCTTTTTGTGTATACCCCAAAATATCTCTGGCCGCCATGTCTAGGCTGGATTTAATGTTATTCCATTCTGTTTCTACTTCCTTAGTTTCAGATATTTTCGCGATATCATTCAGCAATTCATTTGACTTTTTTTCGAATCTTACTTGAATATCTTTGTCTTTTAGTTTCACTAAGTCCAAGTGCCTTTTTCCGTTCCTTTTTTTCAGATTTTTAAATTTAAGTGCGGCCTTCATAATTACGATGTTGTGGTCAGTATCTATATCTGCTTCTGGGTAGCTTCTACAGTCTTTTACTTGATTCCTAAACCGTTGTCTAACAAGAATGTAATCTATTTGATATCGTCCTATATCTCCTGGCATCTTCCACGTATATCGTCTTCTAGCATGATGTTGAAATAATGTGTTTGTGATGATTAAATTGTTCTTGTCGCAAAATTCTACCAGCCTATTTCCTGTCGTTTCTCGTGCCTAAACCAAATAAACCTACTACCGCTCCTTCCCTACCCTCACCTACCACAGCATTAAAATCCCCGTAATTATTAAATTTTCATGTCCTTTACGTATCTTAATATGTCTTCGATATCTTTGTAGATGGCTTCTACCTCTTCGTCACTGTAGCTAGAGGTGGGCATGTATACTTGTATTATTACTGTGTTTACCGGTTTAGATTCTAATCTAACCATGAGTACTCTTTCGTTCTTTTGTAAGTAATTTTCCACACAGTGTCCTATCTTTTCCGCATAACTATCCCCACACCCAAATTTCCGTCCTCTGCTCCTGTATGAATTACCCTGAAGTCTCCACTCCAAAATCCCCGCCTCTGGCCACCGAACTTCGCTAATCCCTACTATGTCTAGTGATAACCTATTCATTTCGATTTTTAGGTTCTCTAGCTTACCTACTTGCTTCATACTTCTAACATTCCACGCCCGACTCGCAGAATGTTCCCGACTCTTATTTTTAACTTTCCGATCGCATCCTCCGAAGTAGTCCTCCCGGAGATCCGAATGGGGACTATTTTAACTCCGGAATCTTTTACCCCAGAGAATGCCATCATTTTATTATAATTTAGGTACGCTGTGTACTTGGGAGATAATGTGGTGGTTTCCGTTGCCTTCCACATCGCGGTAGTGTGTCTTAGACTGCCATACCGACCCCTATGGTCTCTGCCAATCTAAGTACCGAAAGAGCCGCTGCCCTCTTTCGGGGACCTGTCTTAGTCTGGTTCCTCACTAACGACCCTACTACTTTGGTTGGACCTGTAGTTTGGCTCTTTAGCTCATTAGAACATAAGCCATTTCACCTGTTCTAGTAATTTAGAACTTCGGCAAGGTGCAGTTCCATTCGAAATGGACTTGAAATATATATAGAACAAAAACAAATTAGCAGCAAATGACACAAAAAAGACCCAAGAACAGGAGTAGCAAAGCTGTAATTCAATCGTGGACACATCATATAAAGTACAGTATCGCCTAGTTCAAATTTTGGGCATTTGTTTTACTTTTGAATTGCCGGTTTTAGCAGCAGTTGGTAAAATGGTACCGCTTTTTCCAAAAGCCAAAATGACACAAAAAGCCACAATGGAATCCTGTTAATTCGTTTCGACCTTATCCAGTCTAATCACAAATATGGGTGAGAAAATTGTATATGAATGAAGAATTGAGGAATATTTATGAAAAGTTCCTAAGCTATTAAATAAAAAAGTTATCACCTGTAGCGATTATAATCTAAAAGTACATACAGATAATACAGTTAAACATGGTAAGCCTATATAATAGCTCATAGTTTCTGACAAATTATTTCCATACTTATGCACCTGCTTTCGAATTTTTTATGCTTGCCAATTATGAAAGTTGTGATGCCAAATGTACCTTTTTATATAGTGCTTTGTATGAGGAAGTCTTAATAGATATATCTAAAGATATACTAGTTAAAGTAATAAAACTAATGCTCTTCATCTTTCGAAACCTATTTATGAATTAAAGCAATCTGGTGGCGATTAGGGAATTGTTAAAAAATATGAGTATAGTTCATAAATATGTTAATAGTAAGGACATTGTAGTGAATTTCTTGACTAAACTCTTTTTATAGTGTAAACTATTCTTAGTTTAAAAAAGTTTTAGAAATAAAAGATATTCTAAATGAGAAAATTTTGTGAAAGATTGGTTACATTGTGTATTTAAATATTTATGAGTATTTATAATTATATTTAATGGTACTGACCATTGAACCGTTAATTGTGGTTAGTGTATGTTTAAGGGATATAATTACTGAATCAACTATTTATAACCACGAATGGTTGAAAATCCAGGGATTAAATTGGCAGAATCATACGTTCTTACCGCTTTAGAAAAAAATACTAGGCACGGGCATCGCCAAACTAACAAAAGCAATTAATACTCTGCAGTTTGGAACAAAGAAGACTGACCACAAATGGATTTTTATTAGGGATTTCTAACTTTATCCTATGTACTTACTTTTCGTAGAAACGGCACAAACATTTTTATTACAGGATTGCAATTCTCATAAAATTGTCTAAACCCTTATTGATAATATCTAATTTTGAAAATTTTCACATCATCCAATGAAAATTTAGAATAAAGAATTATGCTTTTGACCCAGGAAATTAAAAATGTTTTAAGAATTGAATTAAATTATTGAAAATTTTGGTCAAAATATGAATATAAACTGATTTGAGAAACCGATGTATTAAACATACCGTGCAATTTTTTTATTGAAGGTTTCTCTAAAACATATATTTCATAATTTGAATTCTGTAAAATCTGTATATCCTGAACAACTTACAGTTCAGCAATCAAGAAATTCATAGAAAAATTAGTCAGCACTGTGCTTCCAAAAAACAGTAATTGCTTATTTCAAATGGAAGTTTTACAGATAAAATACTTAAACATAATATACTAATTAAAATTTAAAAAAGGGGATATATAATTTTTTAAATCATATCTTTGTTATATATTATATTGGAAATAAAAATTATTAGTATTATTAAATTAATTAATCAAATGTATAAAAGCGTTTGCAAGCAAGAAAATATTTTAATCAAATATATTTAATAACGAAAAGTTATAAGTTTTAATTTCATTACAATATAGATTAGTGAACATTTTGACATTTGCGAACTCCGACAAATAATTAACTAGAATTTTAAAAAATATAAATTATTGTTAAACTGACTTTGTTCACAGCTGTACCTGAACTGGCACCTCCAGTATCCCATTCTGGTGATCAACCTTTTTATGCAAATGCACGAGTGATAGTACCTATAATACTCTCCATCATTGTTCTTCTATGTCTTTTTGGTACACTCATATGGAGACAAAGTAAAAATATTTTTTAGAATAAATAGTGTGATATCCGATTCTTATTATTGCAGAAATGCGTCAAGAAAGAGAAGGTCAAGGAGGTTCTATGGCAGAATCGCCATCTATAGCACAAATCCAGAATAAGCAAAACAGAGATCAACAATATCTTGCCGTTCGTGTAGGAAGACCACAACAACCAATAGCTTTAGAACCAGACACATATAAAGCAGATTCAGCCGATTATATAGAAGATATCTGTCCATATGCAACATTCCAATTATCAAAACCAACCTACAGTGAAAGTTCATATAGCGGCAATATATATAGTGGGCCGTACCATTCGGTACGCGGCTCTTTTGTTTATCATGATGTTAAACCACCTCCTAATGATAAGTTTAAGTTAGGACATGTAAGTTTATACTTTGCTGTAACATTAATGTGGTTCCCCTGCAATCCTGTACGTACTGTGCTTCAACGTTTTTTACAGTTTAACCAGCCAGGTGCTTTGTAATGTTTTTGATAAATGTAGTCACTTACTGGAATCTTTCTATATATAATTTGACTTTTTTATTTCAGAGTAAAGAACCGGAATACACTAAAGTACGAAGAAAAGGAGGTCGATTAAGGGATCCACATTCTGAAAGTCAAGGTAATTCGTTTTGATAAAATATGCATACTATTAAATATTTTGCTCTATTGCTGAATATATACGGAGTATAACTGCATAGGGACCGTGATTGAAAGGATTTTCATTCTTATTACATAAACTTAATGACGAAGAAATAGTGTTTTAAGATAATAATTGTGGTATTTCACTATATTCTACACGAGGACGTTTTTCAAAGAGTTTCATCCTTAATTAGATAATTTAATGTGTGCACGTTAAACAGTAGTCATTATGCATAAATAAGTGCTTCATCCACATATTCGTTGTCAAATTACTCAATCATGTCTAAATTAAGCGTAATTTTCATTTGAAGAGAAGCAGCATGTACAATATTTAATTCCATTTTCCTTTTAATAACAAACATATGTTGGTATTTTAATGAGAGTGTATTCATTTAAAATATTGGTCAATACTTTAAGAAAAAATTACAATTGTATTTCAATTGAAAAGATTGTATTTTGCAAGTAATGAGAAACAGGTTCATCAACTGCATTGTGGAACAATCGAGTAGTAAAATGGAACAAGGCAAATAAAAAATAGCTGGAGGGGGGGGGTGACAATAAAATTCCTGAAAGCCCTAAACTAAGCAATAAAATCTGTAATATTGATAAGATAAGGGAATGACAGCAACTAATATGTGTAGCTCAATGCTGTTAGCCTGATAAATCTACGAACATTGGATCATGCCTTCAAAAACCGCTAAGTAACAACTAGAATTTAACGCGAAAATTCTAGATGCAGGCGTCACAGATGCTCGTTGTAATATAACCAAATGGACGTTGAGTTCCAATTCAAACGTCGCTATGCTAATCTGAGAATATGCTGAATAGTATTTAATAGTAGAAGTTATTATAGAAGACAGGCCATTTTATTGATGACGTTAAAAGTTCATTGCAACTCAAACGGAAGTAGATTATTTTAAATAATTACAATGGTTTCAAAATGGAAATAATGAATTAAAATTAATTGAGATTATGGTAAGTCTTCTGATTGGAATAAAGCATATGTAATGAAATGATTTGTTATACGTAATATGGAGCAGTTTGCATGGATCGGTATATTTGGTTAAAACAATTCGAACGATCCTGGAGCCTTAATTAGTCATTACGGCCTGGAAAAAGGCAATAACAAGCAAATTTTAACGGTAACATAAAAATATATTGTTTAAGATTTTAAAAAGAACGCCTATTGATTAAGTTATATGATGAGATGTTTTATTTTGTGTAAAAGTTTTTGTGTGAGTTGCATGTTTTAGTCAATACTTTGATTAAAAGAAATTGGTAGCCTACAGTACGGTCTTCGTCAGTATATAAAGATATAATTACATAACTGATCAGATGTTTAAATCCGATTTATAAAGTCGTTGATATTGAATTATTTTACTTATCTTGATATATTTTGTACAAAATAAGGCTTAATTATAGCAGTTACTTGTGCATGAAAATTAAGAGATTAAGATTTGTGAGTGCTCATCCTAATTACAGAAGAGAGATTTTGACTCTATTCTTAGTATAAGCGAGTGATTATTCAGAGGTTATATTCTTTTTAGATTTAAGATCTTCGTACGATAATGCTGTTGTGGCAGTTTTGGCCTCTATTTTTTAATGTTTAAGATTTGTGTTGAGAGAAAGCTGTTTCTCCTAGATGTTATATATAAGATATACGTATATTAATTGCTGTGGATCACCCGTGGTCGTACTCCTAATAAAAGATGCTATGATGAATTTTTCAAATTGCCTGTCGTCTAATTATTTTTGCTACTTCTCCAGTTAATAAAACCACTATAATCATACATTATATTTATAATAATATGAAATATCCTCGTACAAAATATCCTTTTACAAACAATATTTTAAAACAAATTAATGCATCCACATCAGCTTTCTCTTAAAAACATTATCTCAATTAGAAAATTAATAAAAATTAACTTCCTCTCAACACGTCTTATAACATATAGAGTTAAGAAGCTCTTTAAAAGTAGGATGATCACACAAATTTTAATCTCGTAATTAACATTCATAAACTACTCGATAATTAAATCTCCTTAATATTTATAAAATTTAGCTTAATAAATCATGTAATTTGATATTCTCCCCTTTAAACCGTTTCTAAAGTTATCTGAATTAAGCTAGGTTCAATAATCACTTTGTATAATGGCGAAAACATGTATAGTAAGTTTACCAACCCTTTAAATTAAATTATCATGACTATTATACACAACTCTTACCCTTAAATTCAAAATACCTGAACACAGAAAAATCTCAATATACAATTAACTAATTAATTGATAGATATGAGTCCTTTTAGAAATTTAAACAATATATATTTATTTTACCATTACAGATGTTGGTTGGCATTTTACAAAATTACAATTATAAATCCATGCTCCAAAATCATTTAATTCGTTTTAAAAAGTAAACATTTTCATGATAATTGATCCATACAACAAACCATTCCAATCACATATGCCTTATTACAATTGAGACTTTATCTTGTGGTAGTTTAACTATTTTTAATTATCTATTTTTCATTTTGAGAACATCGCACATACGTCAAATAATCTACTCATGTCTGAGTATCATTAAACACTAACATTAGCGATTCGAGAAACACTCCTTTTAAATTCGTAATTAAATAATTTTTATTAAATACTGTACATGTTAGCTAGAACTTTATGTGTTGTATTATCTAATCTCATTTAATAATATATTAACATCAAAGCTTCCATCAAGACCCCCTTCCCTTTAACATTCATTGGCTTTTATAAAGGCAAACCACTTCTGACGTAGAGTTTGAGAACTCTTGCGGTGAATCTAGTTGTTGTTTCCATGTTCAAAATATTTTGCAAAGATGGGTGTGTTATTACCATTTGATCAGGAAAGTATGCCATATTTGTCAGCTGTTAGCTTACGAGAATTTATTTTAACCATCTTTCATTACTGGCTTAGGATATATAATAATCAATGTCGTTTATGAATGAGGTTATCGTTTTCGAGAATTTTAAGTTGTAGAACATGGGGTCAATTAACTACTCTTTTATGCCATACAGCTTCCGCTTTACTTCAAAATTATTACAATGTAAATTCTCTGCAATTTTAACATAACGTTGAGATGGATTTATGGGTATTTTGTACATGTGGCTTTATATAAAGTAACTGTAAATTTCTTTTAGAATATTTACGCCTTTGAACAAGATTACTTACAAATGAAACTCTTTTGACATGCTCTACACAAATATGTTCCTATAAAACAAACATCTACATAATTTTGCTTTTTCTCAAATTTTTAAAGATTGCGACATCGGATGTTTATCTTATGACCTCTCTATGGCCATTAATCGCATCAATATATATATATATATATATATATATATATATATATATATATATATATATTACTCATATTTAGACCAGGGTAGAAAATTAATGGATTACATCAAATAATTTTAATCACCGTGTATAAGGAATTTCATTAAATAATACGCTTTATTAAAACCTTGAAGCATAAATAAACTCGGTCGTTTCAGTAAAAATAAGAAATTTAAATTATTTATAAGACGCTTTATATCAAAAGAAACAAATGGAAATTACGTGCAAAATTTATCTTAATTAACTCTATTTCAAATAACCGGTATTGAACAAAACGTACAGATAATATCTATAGAAACTTGTAAAAACCCAATAATGCAAATCCTAGAAGTGTTAGTTAGAAGTAGGATGTTTTTTAAAAGGCAATTTCAGTTTAATTTGTGTAGATAAACATGTCGAGTCTAAGGATATTGGAAACGGTCAGATGCTTTAGCACAAAATACAAAACAGGGTTTATTTAAAAAGCTCTGAGAATTAATATTATTTTGAACACCTGCGTAGTTTAAATATCACATACGGCGTAAATTTTGTAGATAATTAATAGTTTCAAAGAATCTTGGAGAAACCGGGGCTTAATATTCACGAGAATGTGCGATACGGGGTTATTAAACCCAGATAACAGTCCACATGGACTAAAATATAATCGATAATAAAGAATATCAATTTGCACCAATACGAACAGGTTAGAAAAGGAAAGAGAAAATGCGTCAAGCAAAGACACATATAGTAAAAGGCGGGATTTAAGCAACGTCACGAGGGTCACAATTGGTTGAAAATAGGATGCAAATATCAGAGGTAGAAACAACAATTTCGGTATAAAAGTCAATTAGTTATTTCTCGGACATGCTTGCGTGCCGTGCCGTGTGTTGAAATTTCTGAGATTTAAATGGGACGAGTGAAAATTCGTAAAAATCGACGCGCGAGCGACAGACTGGGAACATAGAATGAGGAATTCTTTAGAATTACCCGTTTTGAGGACAAAAGCGACGTGCGGCTTTTGCTATATATACCGAGATGAATATAAACAAGCCCTCTTAGACTTTTGACTATTCGATGCGTTAAAAGCTCGTACATCCGTGACTTGATTGAAGATGTTAAAACAGTGCATTTTAGTTTGATAAAATAATTTAAAATTTTGCTCGTATATTTTAGTGATTCAAAATAGTTGGTTATTTACGTGCTAACATGAATGTACTTCAGTGCACTTAGATACAAGGTAATAAAATTTAGTTTCACTGTACCAATTAGCAAAATTTACAACGACAAATGTATACACAAAAGTAGGCAGTTTTGGCGTATATTGGTGAAAGAAGTATGAAGTTATTTGCTATTTTTCGGGGGTGTTAGTAATTAAATGGTTCAAATACGTGTCTGGATCCACGAAACAAGGGTCAGATATACACAAATGAGTTCCGGAAAAGCCCAGAAACAACTGGTGATGGAGAAAATTTTAAAAGCGTTGAGAATTAGAAGCCGTAAATATAATCCTGTTGGAATGGTGTGATTAACTAAAGGGACGATGTACTTTGAAGCTACGAGGACAGTAACCTTCAGGTAAATTATACTATTTTGTTTGACATTTTTGTGTGTGTTGAATAACTTTATAATTGATTTACTTTAAATGGACATTAGTGAAATTGTACTAACCATAAAATTTTAATTTTAAGATGAAATTTGCTTGTTGAAGTAGAAAGGAGTATTTAGTTTTGATGTTCGGTAATATGATGAAAATTTGGGTATGTCTTTGAGCTCAATTAGACGAACCTGGTTAATTAACGTAAAGGGTGGTAGATGCTCCTTTATACTCAGACTCCGGTCTGCTTATATTGTTATATTAATTAGTAGGCATCCAACAAGGACTTTAATTTTGGATGCACATTAAAATGATAATAAAATTAATCTTGAAATTCTTTTTAAAACTGAAATTTATGCTGAGTTTTAATTTTGAAATTTTAATGTATTCTGAATATTGATGTAAATAGAGTTAACGTTGATGTTTTGGTAGGAATGTGTTGTTTTTTATGAATGAGGAGGTTTATAACATTAGGTGAGCAGCCGAGGCGAAAAGAGGATCACAGCCGTTTATGACGCCCAATCTGTGGGACTAGAATTTTTTTGTTGAAAGGACCCAGTTCCCGCATTCAAAGGAGAATATCACAGCAAATTTTGGCGACCACAACGTGAGGGCTCGAGCTCCAAATAAAATTTTGTTATTTTATTCCAGGAAACTGGCGATCTGAGAAAGAGAGTTTCTGTTTGTGTATAAATTTAAGAGTATTTTTAGAGTGTGTGAGTGATTAGAACGTATGCAGAGAAAAGAGTGGTTAAGGAGTCAAGGAGTGGAAATTGGAAGTGACGATAGTGCATTGTGTGAGAAAATTTCGAAAATGGAAGAAGCTGGAGGCAGTAGAGATCAGTCGAGGACGGAATCAGGAGAAACAGGAAATGAGTTAATGATGAGAATGTTAGAGGAAATGCGATTAGCTAGGGAAGAATCGAATAGAGCGATGGAGGAGTCTAACAGAAAATTAGAACTGCTAAGCGATGAATCGAATAGAGCGAGAGAGGACTCAAATCGAAAATTTGACCGAATGAGTGAAGAATCGAACAGGAAGTTAGAGGAGATTAGACAGAAAATAGATAAGACGAATCAAGAAGTTTCAGAATTTAAAAATAGTCTTACCGTAAAGATGGGGGAAGTTGAAAATAGGGTTGAAAAAAATGAGCGTGATATTACAGGTCTTCGACAGGAAATGGGACATTTAAGGTCCGAAGTACGCATTTTCTGTGAAGAAGAGATTAATATAAAATGACTGAAGTAACGGACTCATGTAGGGATCAGTTAGGCAGGGTAGAACGCGAAGTTAGTAGTATCAAATACAACATGTCAAATTTAACGGGGATGGTCCCAGATTTTCTACAGGTGGAGTATCATTGGACCAACACATGAAGTTTTATGGCGATAACAGGGTAAATCCACAAATTTTTATTAATAGCGTAAGAAATCTAGTGGGAAATTTATTTGACGAACAGACTAAACTAAATACGATAAAGGCTTTATTAAAGGACAATGCGGAGGCATGGTACAATTTAGTAGGACAGGACATAGACACGTATCAGGACTTTGAAAACAAATTTTACAACATTACTGGAGTGATCACAAACAGGATCAGATTAGGGACGACTTGATTACAGGAAAATTTAAGGGAGACTTTGCAGGTTCTAGGAGCAATATGCCATCCGCAAATACAGTGTGGCCAAACAACTGAATCCACCATTGACGGACAGACAGATTATCAAGTACCTATCACGACATTTTGAACTGGAAATTAGACAACACGTGGCCTTACAAAACATCACAGAACGGGAGACATTTTTAGAGTATTTGCAGAGATATGACGATGTATGTGTTGGACGGACAAGAGAGATACGAGAACGAAACGTTAACACAGTTAGGTTTGACAACAGGACACCGAATTATCCGAGACGGCCTGACTACAACAGAAATTTTCGACCGAATTGGGAACGACGAGGACAGGAATACAGGAGCAATAGTGCGACTAGGGGACCGACGCCAAGACCTAGTTACACGCGACAGAACAGTTTACCGGAGGTAAACAGGACTGTGACCAGCACGCCAAATAGAGACAGGGACACGGATATTAACACGAGGAGGACGTACGCACAGGTTGTAGAAGGACAACCAGGACCAAGCACGGAAAACAGGATGGGAC
This sequence comes from Platerodrilus igneus, assembly GCA_036346225.1. Taxonomy (NCBI): domain Eukaryota; kingdom Metazoa; phylum Arthropoda; class Insecta; order Coleoptera; family Lycidae; genus Platerodrilus; species Platerodrilus igneus. Next base: position 4,530,155 of record JARFIW010000394.1, read on the forward strand.
AGGATTTTTTAGAACGCGACAGACAACTAGATTTCTGTGTAAATGTATATGAACATCCACGTGAATTTTTCAAAATTGAGGAGGAAGTAGAGCCAGAAACTGTAGAAAAATTATGTTTGCCAATTATTAATTTAGAAATTTTTGAGAATAATGTAGAAGTATTACTTGATACAGGGGCAGAGGCGAGTTTAATATCGGAGGAATTCGTCAGCAAAATTAGGGATAAGGTTTGTGATAGAATTATGCCTATAAAACGTAGCCATTTAGTAGCTCCAAATAAAAAGAAGTTTGCTGTAGTAAATAGTGTTGTGGTGCTTAGGATAGATATAGGAGGTTTAAGCTGTGAACAGGAGTTTGTAATTGTAGCTGGACTGAAGTTTCAGAGCATTTTAGGTGTTGACTGTATGATGAAGTTAGGGGTTTTGATAGATATGGAACGGAAGGTAATAAGGATTAAGGATAGGGTAGTGCCATGGAAGGGCAGTTATGAAGTCACAGAGGATGACACGGAGTTTAGTATTAATGTAGTAGAGGTAGAGGATGATGAAGGTAAACAGATCAACACAATAAGATGTCCAGAGGATAGGAAAGTAGAGGTTCAAGCTTTAGTACAAGAAAATGCAGAAGTAGTGGGGGTAGAAGCAGCATATCAGGAGCAGGTGAAGGCAGAATTATTTTTGACGAGGTTAAGTGGCAAGTTTGTTTTTAATAAAGTAAATTTAAGGGATTCATTCTGGCGGAGTCCATTACACAAAAATTCTAGAAGGTACGTAGGGTTTTCCATAGAGGGAAAAATCGAGAATTGTAAAGTAGTATCGTTTGGTTTGTCGGCAGAAAGGGACACAATAATAAATGAGAAACAGACAAGTGTAGGGACTAAAGAAGAAGCAATATGTAAAAATCAGGATAATAGGGATGATAAGTTTATTGTATGTGAGATAATAGGGATGATAAGTATAGATATAGAAGGGGGAGAAATAGGGATGAAGAGTATTAGGATGGTAAGAAGAAAGACATGGAGGGTCAAGAAGAGAGTTAGATTTAAATAGGATAGGGATAGAATAGGTGTAGATAGAAGAGTAGAAGTAAGTGTTTATAGAAAATAAAGCTAGGTATGGGATAAATATGGGAGATAGTTAGAAATAGGTTTAGGATGAGAATAAAGAGTAAATGTAGGAAGAAAATAAGATAGATTAAGTGTAGATATTTCATAGAAGATTAGTGGAGAGTTAGGAATAGAGTAAGGATAGGATAGGTATATAGGATTAGGTAGGATGAAGTAAAGTATAGTGAAGATTAGTTAAAAGTTAGGAATAGGATAGGTATATAGGATGTATATAGGATTAGATGGATGAGTAGGATGAAGTTAGGGATAATTTCAGTTTATAGAATGAGGTGAAAGTTAGGAATAGGATAGGGATATAGGATAGGTGTAAATATTTTTTTTTCGATTGGAGACAAAGTAGGTAAGTTAGATAGATAAGGGTAGAGAGAGATAGGCAGTTTGTTTGTAATTTTTTTTGTCTAAATGTTTTATATTTGAAGTCAAATAAGTGGGATTATTTGTATTCAAATAGGGGGAAAATACTCATATTTAGACCAGGGTAGAAAATTAATGGATTACATCAAATAATTTTAATCACCGTGTATAAGGAATTTCATTAAATAATACGCTTTATTAAAACCTTGAAGCATAAATAAACTCGGTCGTTTCAGTAAAAATAAGAAATTTAAATTATTTATAAGACGCTTTATATCAAAAGAAACAAATGGAAAATACGTGCAAAATTTATCTTAATTAACTCTATTTCAAATAACCGGTATTGAACAAAACGTACAGATAATATCTATAGAAACTTGTAAAAACCCAATAATGCAAATCCTAGAAGTGTTAGTTAGAAGTAGGATGTTTTTTAAAAGGCAATTTCAGTTTAATTTGTGTAGATAAACATGTCGAGTCTAAGGATATTGGAAACGGTCAGAGGCTTTAGCACAAAATACAAAACAGGGTTTATTTAAAAAGCTCTGAGAATTAATATTATTTTGAACACCTGCGTAGTTTAAATATCACATACGGCGTAAATTTTGTAGATAATTAATAGTTTCAAAGAATCCTGGAGAAACCGGGGCTTAATATTCACGAGAATGTGCGATACGGGGTTATTAAACCCAGATAACAGTCCACATGGACTAAAATATAATCGATAATAAAGAATATCAATTTGCACCAATACGAACAGGTTAGAAAAGGAAAGAGAAAATGCGTCAAGCAAAGACACATATAGTAAAAGGCGGGATTTAAGCAACGTCACGAGGGTCACAATTGGTTGAAAATAGGATGCAAATATCAGAGGTAGAAACAACAATTTCGGTATAAAAGTCAATTAGTTATTTCTCGGACATGCTTGCGTGCCGTGCCGTGTGTTGAAATTTCTGAGATTTAAATGGGACGAGTGAAAATTCGTAAAAATCGACGCGCGAGCGACAGACTGGGAACATAGAATGAGGAATTCTTTAGAATTACCCGTTTTGAGGACAAAAGCGACGTGCCGGCTTTTTGCTATATATACCGAGATGAATATAAACAAGCCCTCTTAGACTTTTGACTATTCGATGCGTTAAAAGCTCGTACATCCGCGACTTGATTGAAGATGTTAAAACAGTGCATTTTAGTTTGATAAAATAATTTAAAATTTTGCTCGTATATTTTAGTGATTCAAAATAGTTGGTTATTTACGTGCTAACATGAATGTACTTCAGTGCACTTAGATACAAGGTAATAAAATTTAGTTTCACTGTACCAATTAGCAAAATTTACAACGACAAATGTATACACAAAAGTAGGCAGTTTTGGCGTATATTGGTGAAAGAAGTATGAAGTTATTTGCTATTTTTCGGGGGTGTTAGTAATTAAATGGTTCAAATACGTGTCTGGATCCACGAAACAAGGGTCAGATATACACAAATGAGTTCCGGAAAAGTCCAGAAACAACTGGTGATGGAGAAAATTTTAAAAGCGTTGAGAATTAGAAGCCGTAAATATAATCCTGTTGGAATGGTGTGATTAACTAAAGGGTCGATGTACTTTGAAGCTACGAGGACAGTAACCTTCAGGTAAATTATACTATTTTGTTTGACATTTTTGTGTGTGTTGAATAACTTTATAATTGATTTACTTTAAATGGACATTAGTGAAATTGTACTAACCATAAAATTTTAATTTTAAGATGAAATTTGCTTGTTGAAGTAGAAAGGAGTATTTAGTTTTGATGTTCGGTAATATGATGAAAATTTGGGTATGTCTTTGAGCTCAATTAGACGAACCTGGTTAATTAACGTAAAGGGTGGTAGATGCTCCTTTATACTCAGACTCGGTCTGCTTATATTGTTATATTAATTAGTAGGCATCCAACAAGGACTTTAATTTTGGATGCACATTAAAATGATAATAAAATTAATCTTGAAATTCTTTTTTAAAACTGAAATTTATGCTGAGTTTTAATTTTGAAATTTTAATGTATTCTGAATATTGATGTAAATAGAGTTAACGTTGATGTTTTTGGTAGGAATGTGTTGTTTTTTTTTATGAATGAGGAGGTTTATAACATTAGGTGAGCAGCCGAGGCGAAAAGAGGATCACAGCCGTTTATGACGCCCAATCTGTGGGACTAGAATTTTTGTTGAAAGGACCCAGTTCCCGCATTCAAAGGAGAATATCACAGCAATATATATATATATATATATATATATATATAATTGTCGAAGAAGCCACCGAGTTAAAGCAGCAGTGTGAGGATAGGCATTATGGATCAAAACAACTTCAAAAGTCAACATGCATTTTCTTTTGTTTTGGATAGCTGCCACAGACGTTACAAAGATTCACAAGAAGCAACTGCAATAATTGTCGTCCCCATCTGCATGAACTCCACAAGCAACACACCTCTTTCGTCCTAAAATACATTAGCCATAACCTTTCGATTATTTAACTTTTTTTGGTTTTCTACATGTGATTCTTTCTTTGTTCAGATTCAAACTTAATTTCACAATTTAATTAATTATGTACATATTGAAAAAAAATACACCAAAAATAAAGAAACATTTAAAAAATTGCAGTTAGGAAAATAAGAATTATGGAGTTGATGTAGTGCTGGGTCTAAAACTGAGTAGATCTCGCAATTCTTGATTAATGATGAGGCGTAGCTTTCATCATTGCATTTCTACCACATATCTTTCTGAATATCTTTCATTAAGCTATTTCTAAAAAATTTTCAACGACTTTTTCATTTCATTTAATATCACAGCAACTAGTGCCTTGATATATACTATTCTGAGATTTTATTTTCAATTTGTTTCCACTTATGCAGCTGCTGAATGCATGTTGTTTTAAAGGTACATGTATATTCACTAATTATTTACTATAGCTCGTAGAAATACCATCACCTCGATCACAGCTTCCATGATCGATCATATGTAATGACCTGATGCCATTGTTTACATGTATTATGATACAACACGGTTGATATAGATGTAAAGAGGAAACTGTTTCAGGTTGACTACAACTCTGACAAAAACAATCTAGTACCAACGTACTAGGAAAGTATGTGTTTAGTTTTTGAAAATCGGTAGATATGGTTGTAAAATGTTTTATTTGTAGGACCATTATGTCAGGTAATTTTTCAAATAAAACTTCACAGGTTGCTTTGTTATACTTCGTACCATTATCACATAGTACTTATTAGAACCACATAGTTTTTCAGTAATAACACAAGCTTGCCTGCAGATTTTGCTATGATTTATTTCACAATAATCTTGATTGCAGGTAATGGGTATTTGGATGCCATAGAAAAACTCTATACGTCCTGTAACATTTTTATATTCTAAACATGTGATTCGTCATTGAGCTATACTTTGAAAATTTTCAGATACTCTCAAACAACTAGTTATCAAAACCCATATTGCAATCTTTATTTTTCTTTGTTTTTGTTGAACTCTGAAAGTATTTGTGTTTGTCGAAAGCATTTTGTTATTAGAAATTTTTCTGGTTCATTTAGTTATCTGATTTGCATGTTACTAATTCCGTTACTGAATTACTAGTTTTCTAGTGTTATTCAATAGATAAATGAATAAATCACGGGCGTCTTGTTGGTGGTTGCCATCAAATATAGTGTTTACATCACATGTGGCTTGAAAAAATGCTAACTGCTGATGTGCATTGTTCGAATTTTTAAGTACTTCTGTAACAAGCTGAATAAGTGGCTTAGGCATCAATACAACAGTTTTGCAGTAACAAATCTTTATTACTAGTTTTTCTTGAAATTCATTAATGTTGTGATCCAGAGAACTACCTTTGTAACATTTACGATGTGCAATTGGAGGTTGAAAGCAATGGCCTTTTATGTAAACTTAAACCTATGACTAAAGTAATTTATACAATAGGTCTAGGAAATTTAATATGTAGGCATTGATTTGAAAAGGACGTTGTGGTAATAAAAACGAATATGCCGCTAAATTACTTCAGCAACGATATTTCTCTAATGGCTATCTTTTAGAGCTTTTCTTCCTTTTTACAAGCAATTAAAATAGTACCTTCTGTTCATTACATTATCTTTATTTTTGCACTTGTCAATTACAAGATTGTCCAAATTCACCAATATACCTCAACAATAAATCAAAGTTGATCGATTGTTAGTAATTTATTTTGCATTCTAAGCATTCACGAAAATGTTTTCAAATCTATATATATATATTTCTAGCAAATGAAACAAATCATAGGAATTACAGATCAGCATACAGATAGTACCCATACAAATTACTGTCATTAGTTAACCAAATTTATAAATACACTGTGTCAGAATGAAGTCATAGATAATAGATATTGAAGTACTCATATGAATTAATGTAAATACCCGCACCGTAGTAACTACATCTCTATAGAATAATAGAAAATATTCTACTTGGTTGAGTTCCAAAAGATCTCGTGTGTTATTTCATGATCAACATATCCTCTTCATCCAATCAGATATCGGGCCTACTTAAGCAATCGCTTAGTTCTTCACAATAGGAAATTAAAACCCTGTTAGTTTACTTAAAACCTTTTAAGTAATTGATTCTACATTTTCTTTGAAACCCTGTCTTTAAGACATATTTACACTTCAACGAATTCATAGGAAATGATCCGTTAAGTAACACTACCACGATCTTGCTAACAATCAGAGTAAATAAATCGCTTTCCACTTAATGCTATTTTTTTCTTTAACCCTACAAATTATTTTAAATATCTTAGTTTGACTTGCATGCGCACAAAAATTTTATATATCAGCATTAAATTGCAAGACATTCTTTATTAAGTAATGCACGTGGGCATTATGAGGTAATCAGCACCACAAAAGTCAGCAAAATAATTGAATAGAAAAAGCCTTTTAGAATACTAATACTATAATGATTTTGTAAAAACCCCTTGATATACCAGATGGCGCATTACCAAACTGTATACTACGATAGACCGGAGTTGCGCTGCAGTGGTTTATAGTTTGCACTTGTAAATAAGAAACAGACTACATATCAATACAGACCAGGTCTGAGTTGAAATATATTTTGCTTTAGGTTATTCAAACAAAATACGTACCACTACAGAGTTGCACAGCAACAGCTTAAGTCTGCTATACGCAATGTAGTATGACCTCTTTAACACTATCGGTTATCAGTTCACTACAATATAATCTCCATCACCAATATAAATTAGTAAATTCAGTTTTATCTTAATATTTAATAAGCTAACTCTAACAACACGATTTTAGAATGACAAACAGTGCCGTAATTTACTTGCACTGATTATATTTGAGGTACAATGCACTAATACCATTTTTAAAGTGTAAATAACCTTTCTATGTAAAATTACTGTCTGCCTCTATATTTCGCTATGTAGATAAACCTTTAACTATTTCAAATTGCACCCTCAAACATCCTGAGTCCCCAGCAGTGGCAGTTGCTGCAGGTGCGTAATACCGCCTCTGATCTCCTCTCGACTCATACTATTTCTGTGCCATTCGACATTTCAACAGTGACCAGCTTATTTTATACTCGTTATTTATAATAGAATCTGAAAAAACTACCAAATTTCCTGTTTAGTTATGTTTGTAGACAAGTTAAAGTATTTTTTGGCAAAACAATGTATAGAATTTAGTATCCTACAAAACGATTATGTGAACAAAGAGACATTTAGTGCAATATTTCAGTGCAAGCTGCCAGCATTAGAGAACAATTCACAGCGTAAAGAGATTCAGCGTTTTATTCAAAATTCCTCTAAATTTTCCAATACTAACTGTGAAACGTATTTTTCGAATGGGCGCCAGTGAAGCGTATTTTTCTAAATTATATCTGACTCTAGACGTTGGGCGCTAGTGAAACGAAGTCTTCCGACATAACTAGGGGTCTATTCCTTGGGTAGAGCTATGAGAAATGGGGTGGTAAGTCGAAATCTGTTTGTAGGTCAAACTTAATCTCAGACAAATAGGCGCCACCAAGTCCGGACTTATTCACGATAATGGCATGGCATATTTCTAAGGGCGGACGTGGAGACCCAAAGAAAAAAAGATCGCCTTCGATGACAAAAACCTGTCTTAATAAAATAAGACGCTGTTCCTGTAAGAAATTGTAATAGTTAAATAAATAAAAAAGTGGAACACTATTTGTGTCCAGCAATTATACCTAAAGAAGTAGTAAAAAGATATTTTCAATATAAAGTTGGCATCAAAATTCTACTCATAAGGATGGTAGCTTTATGTGTTTAGGTTTGATCATATTTGATCAAAATAAAAAACTTTAATCTTGAACCAATAATTTACTAAAAAGAATCTCTTTTAAAATAAAATGCAATGCAACAAAATTTAATAAATAATTGAATTACTTCGTGAATTTTAAATTAAGGTTTATCAAAATTATTCATAATCAAACTTTTTACAGTATATTGTAAACTTGTTACACAAAGATACTCCAACCCGTGCAGATCTGTTCAGGCGGATTACATTTAAAAATGTTACTACTCAAGTTATTCCTTTTTAAGTTACATGTACTAGTTTTAGTTTCTAAAAAAAATGATCACAAAAATATTCTTATTTACATAAGATGTGCTAAAGCTGTTCGAAGCATTTGCTTTCCAGAACGCATCTGTCAGCAGTATACTACAGAAAAATAAGTGACGTCAGTAACACCTGTTGTTGTAACTAACGATATATACTGAACCACGCGTGTTGTTTCTTAAAACATCAAATTAGTGAATTTTTAATTTCGACACTGGAAATTCCAGCTCAGCAATAGTTGAAACTTTCATAATATTCAAGCATTTACACATAAGAACAAATTACCGTGTTTCTAATTTGAAACACAAAAAAATTACTTAAAGCTAACTACGAACCAAAAACTGCTTTTCTCGCCTAGATGAGGTACTTGTTATATCATGCTATGTTTACTGCATGTAGTATGAACCCAGCTCATCCTAAACAGCTTCTACCACATGGAGTTGTTCCAGGTGTAGAATTAAATACGGTCACAATACATTCGTCAGCTGCTGCAATATGTTGAATCACGCTGCCTTACCAAAGTAGCATCTTTACGCTGTATAACAAGTGGTCTTCTTTAAATTGGTTAAACTTTCCATCTTCTAAGTTGCATTTTACACGTCGTATAACAAAGTGGTTTTAACAAAAGGGATTGAATTTCCTATCTTCTAAGTTGCATTTTACACGTCGTATAACAAAGTGGTTTTAACAAAAGGGATTGAATTTCCTATCTTCTAAGTTGCATTGTTCATGTCGTTCGTGTGCTAAATAAAATATCTCAATTAAACAAATTAATAACGTTCATACGATACCAACCGCTATTCAAAGATGTGTCCCGACTCCTCAAAATTTATACGCAAATTGCCGGCCTGAAGTCTCTGGTACATCTTATCTCTTCCTCCACGTATGGCCGACTGATTATCAAACTCGCTCGGACGACCGGGGCGTCCTAGGAGGAGGTTGTCAAACTGAAACGCGCCTGCGAATAGCTGTAGAAGACACAGATATTCAACCACAAATAGAATACCAAAGTACGATGCTGCTTTAACGTATTACCTTAGTTGTTAAATGTATTTTACCATTATTTTAATAAAAGTGTTTTATTATTCTCGCACTTTGATGAAGGGATTTATTAATCAAAAATGAAATTGTTACAACTAGATCGTAAAACGAAGTCCTACTGTTCAGCGACTAGAATTTCGCAAACAGTATGGGTGTCAGCATTCATCTTTCAACAAAAAACACGGCAAGCAATCCAGAAACTTTCAATGCAAGGCCATTGTAAACTTTAAGTACAAAAAATTAACAAAAATACCATCAAAAATAATGCCCTATTAAAGCACGGACATTGTTTTTAATCATTCGCATAGAATACAAGTTGCTTGTGTTTATAAGTATTTACGGTGTGATCCAGCTATGCAAAAAACATTTTATGCATACTTCGATGAAGGCATGACACCCACCGTTGTAAAATACTATCATGAGGTTAGCATGTTAGATCTGTAGGCAGTCAAAAACTCGCTAATGCTCAAAAAAATCCTACTTATCGTCAAGTAAGACACCTATACGACAAATGGCGTAAAACGCATTTAAGAGGACGTTCTGATCGTGACGTTATAACAGTACTAAGAGAACAAATGGCTTCCTTTTCTGATAAGGGAATACATGTACACATAAAAGAAGATCCTATGATAATTGTTGTAATAGCTCCCATTATGCAAAGATTATTTTTAAATAGAGATGCAGATGAAATAGTGTACATTGATTCGAGTGGATCTTGTGACCAAACTTCCACGAGTGACCTTCATATTTGCGTCTTTCAAAATTGGCGCGGTCCCCATAGCATGCGTTTTACATACAGCTGAAACCAAAGCCAACTATACTCTTGCTTTTACAGCTGTTAAGGAGGCTTTACAAATTGATACTGCAAAAATTTCAAGCTTCTGTTATAATGACAGACGATAGCAAAGCGGAACGTAATGCTCTGAAATGTGTATTTTCACAAGCCTCTTTACTATTCTGCCACATACATGTATGTCAGGTAGTTTGGCGATGGCTTTGGCTTTCTGAACATAAAGTGGAAAAAGGGGATAGAAAAGTTGTAATGATGTACTTTATGCTGTAAATGAAAAAATGCGAACAAAATTTTGCAGCATTAACAGCCAACCCTATAGTGAAAGACAATCTCTCGCTGATTAAATATATGAACAATATGTGGTCCAGAAGAAAAGAATGGTGCCTTTGTTACAGAAATACTTTATTGATAAGAAGTAACAACACAAATAATTATGTAGAAGCGTCTATCAGAATATTTAAGGATATAGTGTTGCAAAGATCAAAAGTTTTTAACAGTTGTGCGCTGGTAAAGTTTATTACGGATAGTTTTTAGACCTACCATAAATTACGTCAATTAGAATTCGCACACTCCAGACGCGATAAAGACATAATTTACTTGAAATACCTTAAAGGAACAGGAACAACTTAAAGAATACTACAAAATCAGTAATACAGAATATAAAGTACAATCAGAAAAGGACCCTGAAAAAGCTTAGGTATCAATAGATATTGCGTGTTGTGAATGTCCTGAAGGTACCAGCAGAAGATATTGTAAATATTTGTGTTTCTTGGAAACGAAATTGAACATCATTATAAAAACATCACCCTTTATACATTGCAGGATAGGAGGATAGCATTGGGAAAAAGTATCCCCTGGAGACCTCTATTCCAACGTTCACTTAAAAAGCGATGACAATACGTTTGAAGAAGCAGAAGCCAGCACACAATCCAGCCGATGCCAGCAGTTTCATATGACGTTGTTATTATACCGGTGGAAAATACTATTCAAAATGAGGAAAACGTTAAAAGAGAAATAAATACTATGAAACAACGATTTAATCGAATAACTAACATCCTGCCGACTGACTCATCCCCAAACAACTTAATGATCATACGAAAATTAAATAAAATTTTATGTAACATTGAAACTCCAAGGCAGGCCAAAACCTTTGCAATAGAAAGAATTAAATTTTTCAAGTCAAAGAAAATAGGCGTTCAACTAACATCTGCGACGAGGATAAAGGAAAGAGGCATGAGTAGAAGAAAGGGGCATATTCAAAGTAGAAAAGCGTGAATAAAACTGGGTGCCGCCCTGTTCAAGTTTTGGACCGATTGAGACTGGTCAACTATCCAGCCACGCATCCCTTGGGCTCGGTCCTACACCCCGGGATTTAGGATTTTTTAACGAGGTTGTCTCCTCTTGGTCCGGGCGGCTAAGGCAAGACCTCCACACCCTCTTGCCCGTGGGACATGACCACGACGGCAGGGAGGGCACGTTATGACAGTGTTGCAGAATTGCCCCACTGGCTTCGTGTATCTCAGTGCAGGTCTATTAGCCACGAGACTACAACTTGGGTTGAGGGATTTGATCCGCGGGATCGTTTTCACTTGGCTAAGGAGCAGATTTTATCCTGCATCAGCACAGTCTCTTGCTCTCCACCATATTGTAGGTCTTATGCTACTCAGGTCACTAGGTCACTGAACGAGATAAGCTTATCACGATCCTTCCTTGGCCATATATCCAGGGATTTCTCCTATCTGCCACCTGGAGACGTGCCCAATGGGTAACCAACCACAAGGGTTACAATGCTATTAACTGAGATTAGATTTTGATTGCAACATTTCTAAAGAAGGTGACAATCTTTTGTTTTGGTGATATATCTTGAGTGGCTAATCATTAAAGAGTATCATTATTACTTAATATGATATGATGCAAGGCTGGTCATGACTGTTTGAGAAAGCCTATGATAATATTGTAATTAATATCACAAATCTGATTATTAATTTGGGATCTGAATATAGTATAAAAAAATGTATATTAGTATGGTTATCAAGAAACTTTCAAATTAGCAATACCACTCGGAATTGCCCTTTAGTAATGAAAGCTGGTTATAAATATTTCTCAAAATCTAAATTGCACTATTTGCCTTTATAGTTTTGAACAATGTTAATAATAATGAATATACTGCATTTCAAAGAATATGTAATACACCAATAAAGCTACACAATCCAGATGAAACTTCATAAATAATGTTTCAAGGTTTCAAAATGGCAATATATGGTACAAGAGTAAAATATCTTTCAATCACTTCTCCAGGTTACAATATTTTAATTCATATTAGTGTCAATAATAAATACCAAATAGCTCATTCCACATAATCTGAATATCGTCCACTAAATTAACAAATTTGATAGTAGAATTAAAATTTATTCTAGAATCGGACAATCTTGGCAGCACAGATTCAGAAGTAAAGAAGATTTTAACTCTGCACTTACCTATTTCAGAATATGATACCTTAGGAAGTGATTCGGAAGGAGATGGGACGGCAGCAAGTCAAGAAATGGTATCATTTAGACATCGAATGTGTGGTAAGAAAAGTAATAAAATAATTTTTTTCTCAATAAAAAATGTTAACAGCTGGTGCAGAAGGTTCCAGTTCATCTTCAGAGACATCGCCACCTTCTGGAAGCATGGGTCGAAAACCATATCCATCTCGGAAAAACAAATCAAAAGGAGGACCTCTAAATAAAAGACATGTGCGTAGCAGCAGTGGTTACTCCAGTCATAATGAGGAAACTACTTTTAGTATATCTCATACACCTAGCTTCAGTGAACGGATTCATCCTCCAAGCCGATTTTCAGATCTTAATCCAAGGGATCTCCATCAGGCAGAGTATGAAAAGGGGCACCAGCATAGAGGACTGTCTCGATTAACTAGGGAAGCTTTCCAAATTAACGTATAAAGCAATAGTATAGTAGTCACTTTAGTTAAACCTCAATTTATTTATAACATGAGTACAGACTGATTTTTTTTATAATTACAATGAAACCTTAAAATTATTTAAGAGTGTAATTTGGAAAGCAGCAGATGGTGGTAGGTGCCTTGCAAGGGAAACACTGTTGGATTATATGTGCTTCCCTATCTTCCGTACACTGGATGTGCCAAAATGAGCTTGATAATAATCAGTATAAATTCAATGTATGTTATAGAATATATAGATCGTTACGTCAAGTTATGCAGGAACAATAAATAAAAATCACGTTCTAGTTTTATGTAAGTTAAAACCCACTTTATCACTGTTTTCAGTCAGATAAATTTTTCCCCAGACAAAATTTAAAGAACTGTCATTTTTGGATATACCTTTTTATTGTATCATACTGTAAAATGTAATAAAGTATAATAAAATGTTGTGTTAACAAATGTCAATTTTTACGAAGTAAAATCAAATGGTGAGAAAGCTGTACGTACAATTTTTAGTAAAGTTTCTACTTCGGTATCGCTCATATTGCAATCCTTCCAATCTGCTCTACCAGGTAAGTTTAATACTGCTTCTGAAGCAAGAACTTCTCTTCCAAAATTTATAGGAAATGCTATGGATTTTTGTATAGTAGTATATAACGTTTCACCTGTAGGTAGCTCAACACTAAAGTAAGGTATTCCTGGTTCTACTACTTGATTTAAATTGACATCAGAATCTAGTTGTTCCATTTTGAAACCATGTCCTTCTGCCTCATCCTATAAGATATAATAATCATTTAGAATTTACAACTTTTAGAAATATATAATTACATAATAAACATTCTATTTAAAAGTTTTACCTTTTACAATTCAAAACATTAATTTACAAATATAACTATATTGATGGTGAAAAATACAAGCATGTGAAACCAGTACTTGTCACTATACAAACATGTACAGGTAGTGGCCAATTGACTTTGAACCACACTGCTGTGAGGTGTTTCATGTGTCATTAAAATTTGTGATTCAGTTCTCTAATTATGCCTTGAAAACACCAGGAGTGACCAATAAAAAAGTTATCTATATCAGTTTAATATGTATGTAAAACTCTAATCTATATTGACGTAATAAGAGGTCACGAGAGGTCATTGAAATCCAAATTTTAAAAATATATCCCACTAAGATATAAAAGTATAAGGAAAAATAGAAATTTCCGTAAATTCATGGTTACACCCTGTATAACACAAGCGTATATTTATTCATTGTTGTACAAGCGAAAAATGCAATTGCACAAGTATAAATAATTACCCTGTATTATATAAGTGTATTATAAATAAATAGCAAGTAACGTAAGTTGTATATGTAAGAATAATTAATTTTAGATACCCTAAAAATGCATTCAATGCGAATGTAAATCGATCATTTTAAGATAAATACAAAGTAATTTATTTGCACTTATTAATTATCAATAAAATTTTGATAAAAAAGTTTTTCATTTGCTGTAAATAGCACAGAATAGTACTTGCTTTATGCATTTGGATAAAAAATAAGTAATTTCGTGTATTTGAAACACAAATTCAAATAGGTGTATTAAAAACACGTTTTGATGATAAAAGCAAATATTTTCTATAAAATGCAACCCCCTTTGCATTAAAAAGCAATTAAAGTTTAAATGAATTACCCTGTGGATTACAGAAATTTATTTTAAATAAAGAATTTTCTAGAATAAAAGAATATAAAAGGATGAGTCATCCGTATTTAGAACTACGTAAATATCTAATTAATAAATAAAACGTTCATTCTGAGAAGCGGCCGAAACCCGAAAACCCCACAAAATCCATAAAAATAACCGATAAAAATTGATTATCTTTTCGCATTAGTATGCGACGTCACAACAATCATATATGTGTTAGAGTACGACGAACAGCGTGCGTCAATAATAACTAGAACAAGATAACGCGGTATTAAAACTCAACAAATTTGAATGCTAATGAAGATTTTCAAGAATACTATGTAAGATAGGCGTTTATTATTTAGAATGGAATCGCGCAAATTCTACTAAGTTCTAGAAAATAGATAATTTGTATATATAAGGAAGCATTTATTAAAAACCAGGATTCAGCCGAACCTTAAATTCGATCTCGAAATGCGAAGATAATATTTGAAGTAAGCATACTGTAATTTAATAATTACATTGTTACGATGAATATAGAAGAGATGTTTTAAACCCAAATTACATTTAAAAAATGGAAATTATTAATTACAATAAAGAGGGAAAATTCTTCAATACAACGCTATTTTAAAATTTTATTAAATAATCGAAAGGAAGATTTAACCAAAAAATGTACTTTGTTAACTGCTGCCTGAAATGAGGATTTTAAATATGGAAAATCTTGTAAGCTGATTTGACGTCAATTTTAAATAAGAAAATATTTAATCACAAATGGAGGAGCGTTTTTGAGGATTCTGCAAGTATTACTTTTCGATTTATTTTTAATTGATATTGGAGTATTTGTATTTAAGGTAGAATAATAAGTGTTAATCATATAATATTTTTTGTGAGGATTTTTGCCAGGAAAGTTTGTGTTCAAAGTTCGAAACACTGACCTTTTAATGGATTAGCTGGCAACGATATTTTTGTCAAACAAACCTTACAGGCACGGGAATAAACAAAGTCGGATAAAATATCCATAAAAAAAGAAATTTAGTTCTGTAAATTTAAAATAAAGTAAGGAGTATTTTTTTTTATAATAAATTCTTCTTAGAAATTATTTTGTTTGTAAGAAATGATGGTAAATGTTCTATATGCTTTTGTATGACAAAATATTTCATACTGTATAGATACTCCATTGAGCTAGCCAGGCAACGTTAGAAAGAAAGGTAAGTAAACAATTTCAAGTTTTACAAATTGCTGTATCTGTATCACAACACTCTTTTAGTGACACTCTCAACATGGCGTTGTCACAGCAATATATATATATATATATATTCTTATGCTCACCCCCCCCCCCTTTTTATATGATAATTACATTAAACTGTGGTTTATTTATTTACAATTTTTATATACTTGACAGTGTGAACCTTTTGACTCTTATATTTCGTGCTTTAACTAAGTTTGGTCGGTCTACAAAACAAAACTATATGAATATGCCTCGACTATTGAAACTCGCCTTCTCAGGGTACCCACATCTACCTACCGTGGGTTCAGTGATAGGTAGATGGTCACTACACCAACCAAACTGCACTACCTTTATTTTTTTAGTACACGTAACCTTATATTTGTATATGCCAAATTTTTAATAAGCAGATCCACGTAGCCTTGTGCCAAATCAATTATTCTTACCAATTTGACTTTGACGTATCAAAAACACAGTACTCACCCGATTTACGCGTCGCTGTAGGCCTCTCTGAACTCTAGCTCAAAATCTCAATCACCGGATGGGTCTGCACACTGCGTTGCACTATCACTATGGCTCCTCTGCTTTCCAGACACCAGGTTTTGCTATACTTAATTTTGATATCCACTCAAATCTATAAATAATGACCAAATTTAGAATTTTGAATACCTTGCAATTTTACTTCCCCCCGCGCTAATTTTCCTATAGTTATGCCTTCTTTCCGTATAACACTCCTGCTAATCCAACGCTATCCTTTCTTTAACCTGCTCGTTCCAATTCTATGCTCCTTTCTAGTTTCCACTTAATACCAATCTATCCGCAATGCACTATCCAAATCATTCCAAGTAGTTTCTCCTTCAGTCTAATAAATCCAATCCAATTCCTTTCTGCCTTAATCCAACTCGTTCCTAACATCCATTATTAATTACACCTGTTTCAATGTAGCTCCAATCCACTCTTACAACTTTCCACCCGTCTTTACTATTATTATTATTCCACTCACTTATCTATACTCTTCTTTGTTTCAATTAAAGACTTGAACTTTTCAAAATAATTTATTTACTCTTTTTTAATATTCAAATTAGCGCAGTATACAAAAAACACGTCTTGTTACAAAAATATTTTAATCGAATTCTCTTATTTGTTTACCTAGGTGATACCACCTTTTAAATTATGCCTACTCTTTATACATTTTACAAATCCCCCATCCAATTAAATCGTCCCAACTAGTTTGTGTCACTAATACCTATAATTCATCTTTTATACTTTACAATTTTATACTTAAATGTTCAATCATTGGTTCATAAGACCGCGTCACCCTTCAATCAGCTTTGACAATATTTTCACTTATAATTTTGATACTACAAGTTTGTCCAAAGGTTGATTCTACTAAATAAGTGCCGAAACGTTTCACATATAAACCCTGGCTTTGTGTGGTGAATAGTGGAACTTCTACAGACGCATCCGGTTTTTCGATCAGCAAATGTACATTCTTTGGCTTATTAACGTACAACTTAGTATAAATCCTTGAATACTGTGCTTTTTCACGTCATCAAGTCATTGTTTTACGTCTTGGCACTTCTACTTTGACTAATATACTTCAAATACTTTAACATTTGTAAAGTACGGCAAACATAAAATTTTCAGTTACGTGATCTGATATTTGGCTTTATTTGGCATATACACAACCTTCAAACAAAATAATCTTTATACCCTTATAGCTATTACTAACACTTCAATATATATACATACATACAGTATAGTAGTCAAGGTCTGCAATAAACATGTGCTGACAAAGGCTTCATATTTATTCATTATGCCACTTCTCAGCTTCGTCTAAATTTTTTAGTGTAACGAATTATATAGGTATGCATTTGTTACTAATTAAAAATTTATTTTCAAGAAAAAGAAATACTTCAATTATTATCAAATAAATCAATAAACAACAAAATATAATAAGACAAATATAATATAATAAAATTATTCTATAAATTAACGTTAATAAAAGTTTAACTTTGCTTAAATAAATTTAGTATACAAGATATCAATTTTATTTAAAAATACTTTCATAATACCCAATTTTTGTAACAATACACAAAGAGAAGTAGTGCCATATTTTAGACAAATTATTGCAAGTAAGAACGTTTTGTTCCAGTTTAAATCTGCATAGATACATCGACAGATGGCTGTGGTTGGCCCCACGCAATGCTTATCATTGCTTGTACTTTATAAACCTACCCATATTTATATTTTATTCAGCACGTACAAATCGCTATCAATTTATTGTAACTTGTATAATAATGATTATGGGTTACAGTTATTTCTCTTTATAATAAACCTTTCAAGGAATCCACAATGTTGTTCATACATCTACAAATTGATTATAGTTTGCCATAGACAGCCTTCAGTAGTCACATGAACTATTGGGGGTCCATAGGAACCACTTTGACAACTACTGTTGTTCTGTTTGTATTTATAGTTAATTTACTGTTAGTTATAACATAAGATAAAGCTTGCAGGTAAACTCGCATCCACCCTCTGGACATTAAATGCCATTAGATTTGTCGCAATTCACTCTTCAAGCTACTCTGTGTTATTGATGTACAACGAAAACTTAGTTAAAAGTGTGCTGTGCATCGCTATGGTATTTTTGACAGACCGATACGACCTCCTGTTAAAAGTCGACGTTTTTTACTACTAGTTCTTCAAACAGCGCTAAATCTAATAACTCAGGTAAGTACTTGAAAGTTTCCGCTATTCTTATTATTTTTGTATACATATCTACTTATCTCACCATCTGTGGTTATCAAAGTTAACCGCCGCATTAACAACTGTTATAGACAGAAAATTGTTCAACACCTGCAAAAAACACCTTTAATAAAACTTTGGAAAACTTTTAAAAAAAGTAAATCATGTAAACTACGAAACTAAATGCTGAAAACTATTTATCTTATTTATAAAAGTGATCGCCATGTATTTCTACATCACATAACTATAAGATCGAATAGTCAGCTTTCGCTTCAACTTACTCTATTGAGTTGAGAGGAAAGAGGTGAGTCTAATTGGAGTTTATCTCCAAGGTGGACAGTCCAAAAGGGTTGCAAGCGGGAGGACTTGACTGAGAATAATGTCCTACATCTGGTACGTGGGTTTTCGTGGCATGAAAGTGAATATTTTAGAAGAAAAATAGACGGGTTCCAGAATTTATAGATTTTGTGCTAGTGGCATATTTTAGGTGTCAAAAAATACAGAAATCAACTATATTTTTACGAACCAAATAGCTGAACGTATGGCACAAGAGAGAAAGCAATGTTAGTGAACACATTAGAAAAATAGAGAAACCAAATACAGATGGTTTCAAGAAATAGACATGTGACTTTACAAAATATCTAATATGTGCGGGAACGTCCTACAAGCAAATTGGAACTTAAATTCGGCACAATTTCGCAATACGTGGTGTATATTTTAAACATTAGTTTATAAAGTTTCAAAAATTAAATCGAGAATTGTCAAAAAATGGTATTGAAGGTAGTCATAGGCAACCGAATCGATTCTATCAAAAGATGACGGATTTATTTTCATAAGTTTCAAAATGAAACTGCTACAAAATACCTATTATAAATTTTTAGTCTTCAAATTAGAATTATAAAAATGCATCGATTTTTTATATAGACTGTCTATTTTTAAAGAAAAATAATAAAATTTATTTGACGGAAACGAACGGACCTGAATAAATAGTTACAATTTTTTTGTGAAATTTGCATAACGATGTATTAACACATGCATACCACAAATGGATTGTCATATTTGTCAAGCATAATAGCACTGTGCTAATAGATCCGAATACCGCAAATCGTTACGTGTTCGTTGCTTCTGGCAATACTTTTTTTTAACACTTTAAACAATAAGTGACGCCATCTATATTATGGATGTGGTCATAAATAAAATTTTTCTAGAACTTTTAATATGAGAATCGAGTAAGTGTCGATTTTCTTTTCGATTTGCATTTGTTAATTGTCCGCCATTATTTATTAAAAGTGCATTACAGGACGCTTCATCATTTTACCAATATTTCAAAAGGATTTTTATTTTATTTCAGGTTCCTCTTCATTACAAGCATATTATTAAAAATCAAATGCATTATAAACGTCAAAAATACGAAACTAAAAATATCAATTTTGAACATAATCAAATTTGACTAACAAAAGTGTATTTCTTTTAGATCATCAAGAGGCTTTTCATTTTTAATTTTAGAATTTAATTACACAATCTGAAATGAACGGGCAAAAACGTAAAAACCCAAGGTAAAATTAACAATTCTATCCATAATTACATTTGACTAACAAAAGTGTATGTTTCAGGATGTAGAGAGACGTTTTTGTTCTAATTTTTGTATTTAAATATCCACCGTGGGAGAATAATTTATTGCTATTAATGGTGAGCCCATATCAAAATAACTGCGGCAATTATTTTACAATTCTTTTAAATTATGAGCTCATACATTTTGCTTTTTTTAGGTGGTATTCCTCAAAAAACATGTCAAAAAGATCACCCTACTTTAATACAATTTTAAAGCCGATTTGAAATGCTCCGATTCAACCATACCATGAAAATGGACATATTAATGTAATATTTTTAAAACAGCAGGATTACGCTGTGACTTTTTGCTTGCTGATTTCGATAATTTGTTACAGTTAGTGGAACGCTTGGCTAAATATTACAATTATGGTTAGTATGCCAGTGTTTTATTAAATTAGAGCCTAATAAATTTGAATTTTTATAGGTAGGATCGTCATATTTTTCGAATTTCGCGACCAGCAACGAAAGGGTACGCTACTAATAAAAAACATGCAATTTCCAACACATGGTTTATGAAGAACATGCGAACGTATCTGTTGTAAACTATTTTACATAATATTTAAATTTTTAATATGATCGTAATGTAATCTTTTTGATTTTGTAATAAATCGTTTGTTACCTTTCAAATGCGTACTTTAATTGTTTAAACAGAATTAATACTGTATTTTACGATAAATTTCTATATAGTGGTTCATTTTTAGGCGAGGTTGCTCCTTTTTAATGTTTCAGCTTTAAGGCAAAACGAGGAAGTTGTCAAAGAGTATATAACGTTAATATGAAGCACAAAAATTAGAGATGTGGTGCTTTTTAACATGAAAAAATCGGTATTGTCCTAACGCTTGAAATCAACACAAATACATGCATAGCCTCTAAAAAATTGTTGAATGCAACTATCAAACGTTTCGTCAATTATAAAAGCTTGTGAAATTCTAAAAAGAAAATGCTTTTCCTTAAATTTTTTAATAACAAAACCTTCAACATAATATTTAGGGTCACTATTAAAATAATGTATTATTACACTGCTACATGCCAAAATTGGCATTTTACAGTTTTAAATATGTGACTGAATTCGTGCCAATATTTTAAAAAATAAACTTGTTCATTTCCGGCACTTCGGAGAGTTGCATCCACAAGAGAATGCGCAGACGTGGAGCGATGAAGTAAGTGCGCGGTTTGCGACACGACCGGACATCATGATTAGCCAACGAGACGTCGAACAGTGACGTTTACCTGTGTCGTTCCTTTGTCTTTTCTCTTTTAGGATGTAGGTCTCCTCCTTACCTTTGCCTCTTATCGTGCCCTGTCTGTATTTTTATCGTACCGCTACTAACGAAGAAGAGAGAAGACAAGGCAATATGGATTCTACGAGGGCATAACCCAACAACGCCCAAATAACACCCAGACGAAGACGAGTATGGCCCCTGTGCAAGGATGACCGCAAAATCGTGAAGAGTTCCACATTTTTAAGTGAGTACATTTTATCTTTTTAAGGTGCATCTTGTATCACTATAAACATATTTGGCATGTGATACAATTTGGCAAATTATGACGTAATATCTCGTGCAATATTGTGTACGTGGTTAGTATCTGTTGCCAACTGTCGTATTGGCTCGTAACAGTTGCGCGGGACTATAACAACACTCCTAAATCTTATAAATTTGATATACGCATGCAAACGAACGATTGAATGAACAATTGAGCAAACCATTCAACTAACAAACGAAAAGGGAACTGGGGCGAAAAGAGAATGAACAAAGATTCCGTGCAAACAAGGAGATTGAAGCGAAAAGGGAAATGGGGCAAAATGGGACGTGACGAAAAGGGAACGGAGCAGAAAGGGGGCTGGGTGGAAAAGAGACCGGGCGGAAAGGCGACAGGACAGAAAGGGGGGCAAGGAGTAAAGAATGATGGGGGCGAAAAGGAGTTAGAGCATTCAAAACTGTCTCGTGGATTGCAAAACAGCTTCCAGTATACTGCAAATTCTGATTATTGTTGTAGTATGACATTGAATAGGTTAAATAATGAAGTCACTACACCACTTCCAAGAAGAGTGGGGAGCACGGTGGTTGCAATGTAGTTGTTCTGGCTAAAGTATATTTTAAATATTTGAATTAGTAGATTTGAGCATGGCCAGGTGTTGTTTTACCCAGGTTAGCAGAATACAGATGAATTGGAGAACAGTTATTGAAACAGAAATCCTGATAACTTTGACTTCGTTTATTTTTTGTTGACGACGATTAACAAAATGTAACGGACTCTTTGAGTAATAATTCCGTCAAGGGATAATAAGAAATTACTAAGCAGGTGATTAAGAAAATTAAATTGCTAATGCTTCCAAGGGCTACCGTTTTACTGCAAGAATCAGAATCTACAAACATACTGTAACATGTCTTTTGGCTGAGGCTTAGCCATGTTACAACGTGCTTCGCACTTTATAAAATAATTGTGTTTTGCCTACTCTAAAAATACATTTTACTACCACTTGGAATTAAGCTTGATTTTGAATATGTGATCACATTTACTCTTGTACTAGAAAATAAAGCTAGACAGAGATTATATTTATTCACAATTTTCTCCTTTACTTATGTTATATAAATAAATACATATACAAGTAATTTTCTGATTGGTTGATTCCTTTAAGCATGTCTTTCAAAACACAACTAGTGTTGATCTGAATCCACGTCAGGAGTTCCATTCATTCTTTCCACTGTTAACTCCTTCCTTTAGTTTGTTGGTTATCTGTATCATTCGAGTAACATTCGCCACTTTTGATATCTCACTGTCTTCTGGTGCAGAAACCATCAATTCTAAAATACCTATCAATTAACACGAGGTAACCTATGGTACATATTTTCTATTTAAATGCACAACGTTTTACTAAAAATAATTTTATAGATGTCTTACCTTAGATGTAAGATGAAACCTCCCATATTCGGACCTGTACCATAAATTACGGATGGTAAGATATTAACAGATAATTTTGATTATTTTGTCAAATCATGTGTATTATAATTTGGTAACACAATTGATTTTGCAGGGTTCAAATATAGCTCCAACTCTACTTCAAATTCAATTACAAGTGTAACTCTACTTTAACTTCAAATCCAACATCAATACCTATATCTACAGTTATTTCGTATATAAATTTCTATCTACAATCATGTCTTCGTTTTTATCTTTTATGTTAAATATTGTCGCATTCTTCATAAATTCCTCTAACGATTTATATATGAAATGCAACAATTTTACCTACATTATATAAAATATTTGGATGCCCGAATTTATTCTTTGATGGAATCTAATTATCTATAACTGCAAATATTTAGCGGACAAAACGTTTATCTATTTAGAAAGTTGAAGACTTCGTAAGATGTTACTATGTGGACGAGTCATTTGACAACTGCCAGATGTTTTCTACAATATGCCATGTGGAACTCAAAGAAAACTAAAATATAAGTAGTAATCTAAAATAGTTACTTACTCCACGTTGAGAAATTGTGTTTATTTATAAATTGTTAATAATGGTATCAGTATGCAACTCTGTTACCTTACGTTAATATCGAAGTACTGGTGATTAAATTAAATTAAAAACCGGACTTTTTAGTATTTAGTAACGCTTCTTCTCTATCTCCTACTAACAATTTAATGAAATCAGTTAATGGTATACTTAAAAGAATCATGAATTTGATATCTTTACTACCACTCCAAATGAAATAGCCAAACTTTGTTATTAGCTGTTAAACCATTGCAACACCATATTGCATAGTGCGTTCGATTCAATCAAGCATTTAATCTAGTTTAAAACAACCAACTTAGTATTTATACTTTTGAATATTTACTGTGTAATCCATTCAATCAAATCGTAACTTTTTAATATTACTGAAATCAGCACTATGTAATTGGAGTTCTACTCTGTATTCGTTGCTGAATAACATTATTATTATTAAACTTATTATAAAATTCAACACGTCGATTGTAGTAGTCTTCAGTTAATTCTTGCAATAAAGTCAGTTTGTATGGATGTAATTTTTCTGACTGTAATATTTTGTTTATCGAACTTTTAGTTACGGCATGATTTAAACTTAACTGACGAGTTGAAATGTTTGCATTTTGTTCGATTTTTATCAAAACATTGAGTTTTTTTATTTTAATTTGTCGCAGATCTCTGCAAACCTCCAGTCTTTAGCAGATCTTTCACATTACCAGTTTCCCTAAACCGTTTCAAAGTTTTGCTCACTACTGACTGGATGATTGGTTCTCCATGTGGATAATGCTCATTAAAAATTTCACATACTTTTAATTGTGCTCGTTTGTGATTCCCATAACCAACTATAATTAAAATTTCTATGCGTTCAGTTTCTGTTAGATAAACAATTTTTATTTTACGATGTACCAACTTATCTAAATAAACAAGATTCTGTCACATCTAAAAGAGAAAAAAATCTCTACCAAACGAACCTAACGAAAGGGTACACTGCTATTTAAAAAAATGAAAGTGTTATTCTTTACTCAATTGTTTTGTGAAATAAAAACAATTAAATGCTGTCTTATTATGGAAAATGAAATGCTAAACAATTTTTATATAAACATTTTTTGTATAAAGTCGATATTTACCAAGATATATACTATATTCCATACATAGTGGGCATCTTGTATATTAATCTGTTATAGAGTGTAGTTCATTTTTTAGGTTGAGATCATAGCAAGTAACTAAAGTGTCTTTCAACAGAGAATTATAAAATTACATCTAACAACGAAATTTATATCATTCAAAGACCAGAAACAAAGATCTTCAAACTACTACTATCTTAATACTGGATGCAAATAATATGTCATTATGAACTTAAATCTTTTTTTTCTATTTGATGGGTAGTCATTTAGCCAACTCGGTACTATATAATTAATATCATTTACTTTTCCTTAATAATATTTTATTTTTTAGAGGCTCATTTTAAAACAAGAAACACAGCTATACCATAGTTATTATTATCTAACTTCTTTTGATGTTGTTTACCATATTTCCTACAAAACCATATTATTAGAAAAAAACCTTTTCTCCGCAAAGATTTGGTTATAAACAGCAATTTCAAGTATTTTAAATTAGTGTGTCATGAAATTTATATGCATGAATTCTGTAGTCTTAACAATATCACCTTATAAATAGGAAATATAATGCTTATCTTTGACACTTCTGACATTTTACTTATATGTAATACATTGTTAAATGGGTTTAAAAATTACTTTTACAATTCTTGTAAGGATAAAGTAACTTATAATTTGCAATATATTTTTAATACATTAGTTTCTCAAAGTAGTTTATATATATATATATATATATATATATATATATATTGCTGTGATAAGGGCTTGTTTAGAGGTGTATTGAGTCGTAAGGATCGCGTAGTAACTGTAAATAGCAATAGGAATCAGAAAACTGCATTTATTTAGCAGGAAAATAAATAATTCACACACTATGTAAATAGCAAACATTAAACACCCTGTATAAAGACCGCAATTAACTTTAATCAATGCCAGTAAGCATATCTTCCAATAATAGAACGTGTATTCAGCAGAGAAATAATTATACATGTAATTAAAATACGTCAAAAAGCGTTCAATAAGTTTATAAAATAGATACACATGAGATAAGATAAACCTAGTAAATCTTCATGCAATTACGCCTGTAATAAAGAAGGAGTAATAAAGCGCTTTGAAAAGAAACGCACTTTCAAAGATAAGTTTTAAATAGATACATAAACGAAAACATCACTCATGTTACATCAGTTATTTTGTTCAATTCTCCAAAAGCTTGACCTACACAAAATAACAGACATAAGCTAAAGTAAAGTCCAACTACAATAACAAAACAGGCGGTCAAAGATTGTAAAACAATAGCAAATACCAGCATGATACGAAACTTCAGAATAGTTTCGTCAGAAATCAGCTTGAAAACTACTAGGAATATCCAAAACAAACGTGGTTGGTTACAACACTTTGTAAGGCTGTTTGGACAAACCAATCCAAATGTAGATTTGAAGCACGTCGAACCTGCAGCGCTCTTAATCGAATATTTACGCGTCAAATAAATAAATTTTAAACTAAATTTATTGTGAAAAGTAGTGTTATATAATAATAGTTGATGACGAATTACGTTGAAGATATATAAAAAAGCGTTTGCTGAAAACGTAAGTAGAAATGTGTTAATTAATTTAAATTAAATGTTTGTAATAATGTAGGGCTTCTAATTCACTACCCTAAGAAATCCAAGTCTAACTCGACGATGTATCTAAGAAACCGACGAATCCTAAGTCTGGTATTCAGAACTTCTAAGGTGTGTATAAGAGATCTAAGAAACCTATGAATTCTAAGTCTGGTATACAGAAATTCGAAGGTGCATCTAAGAAACCTATGAATTCTAAGTGGGATATTTATAAGATGTATATAAGAAATTTAAGAAACCTACAATATTAAGAAGGATCTAAGTCTGGTATTCAGAACTTCTGAGTGGTATTCAGAAATCCAAGTGGTATTTAAGAGGAGAGGCTAAGGCGTATCCAGAAAAATATAAAGTAAAGCACAAAGTGAATATTGGAGATAAGGAGTAACAAAACTATTGGTTCAAAGCACGTGAAGGAGTACAAAGCAGAGCATTGCTTTTTGATTGAAGATAATAAGGGGGTGTTAATCCACAACACGCAACAACTCATCAGAATATCACAGGTCAGGACTAACTAGTATAAGGAATCTTTTCAAAATTAAATTTAAACACTGAATATATTATTTTTTCCTCAAATTTGTAAGGAGTCAACCAAACTATTTGATACGTTGAAATTTACGTAACAAGCAAAGCTCTTGAATGTTCCAGCTTTTTTTTGTAAAAGGTGTCGTTTTTGGTGACTTTAAATTAAAGAGATATAATTTTTGGGATAAATGATTCAAATAACATTAATTGATTGAGGATTACAAAAATTGTGAAGTGTAAATATTATTTCTATTCATTATACAAATATTCATTGACTTCGTTTTATCAATTCAAACAAGTAACAATTAAAGGGGTAAATAAATTAGATCATCGTAATGTTGTGCACTCTGTGTGAATCAAACTAAGCTAGCCGTGGCATAATTAAAATTAAATTAGAAAATTCGAGAAAAACACAGAGCGGTGGCGTTCAGCAGGAAACTGGACGTTTACTACATCGGCGTACAACATTATCATATCAATATATATATATATATATATATATATATATATATATGTTATGTATGTTGATATTTTATGTGTAATGATGCTTTAATATACGAGTAAAATAATAGGTGCAACCTGTAATATGGTGTTAGTCTGTAAATGATTACATAAAACTCTTTCAAATCAATTATGCCACGGCTTGTTGAAACTCTCTCTCGGGGAAACTGAATCTAGTATTTTAACTCTGTAAGGAGAAGTAGGTTCTTTGTCCCCTTACAGGTATTGAAACACAGGCGCCTAAAGCGTATACGATCAAAATCAAACTTAACCTCTAAGTTGTGCTTACGTATACCGATTAAACAAAGATTGATAAATCTATTCTGCAATTATTTATTCTAGTTAACGTTTGAAATTTAATTTATTCCAAATTACTTAATATGAAGAGTAGATAACATTAACTTTTATACCTGTAACTCCGTTGAATGTGTCTGGGTGTACAGGATTGGAAACAGGATACACAAAGTTGCCTCGAGCGCTTTCAGTGAGTACCTATTAAATATATGTTTTAGTATAAAATACAATAATGTTTTCCTCTAGTTTAGGTTCTCTAATGGAAACTACTTCAACCACTAATTGTTTTATTACTCTACAACTACGAACACCTTATACGTCACCAATTAACTGATCAGCTGCAACTCCTGAACCACAACAAAGGATGCCCCGATGTTAGTATAATTGGTGACGTATAAGGTGTTATATATATTAAATAATCACATCAAATAATTTTAATCACCGTGTATAAGGAATTTCATTAAATAATACGCGTTATTAAAACCATGAAGCATAAATAAACTCGGTTGTTTCAGTAAAAATAAGAAATTTAAATTATTTATAAGACGCTTTATATCAAAAGAAGCAGTATTAAAAAAAAAAAAGCTCTGCGTGTAATTTAATTATTCCTAATAAAGAAACAAAGACAAATTACGTGCAAGATTTATATTAATTGATTCAAGTTTGGGCAACCGGTAGTAAAACAAAGTGTACATGTAATAATTAATATTGAAGTTGTATTCGCTAAAAATGAAAGGATAGAAATCAATTTAATTGGAGTTAATTAAACCGTTAATAACATATAATACCTATAGAAACTTGTAAAAACCAAAGATTAAAATACCACGGAATAAAGCTCTGAGAATTAATATTATTTTGAACACCTGCGTAGTTTAAATATCACATTCGGCGAAAAGTTTGCAGATAATTAATGTTTACAAAGAATCTTGGAGAAACCGGGGCTTAGTATTCACGAGAATGTGCGATACGGGGTTATTAAACCCAGATAACAGTCCGCGTGGACTGATATAATCGATAATGAAGAGTATCAATTTGCACCAATACGAACAGGTTAGAGAAGGAAAGAGAAAATGCGTCAAGCAAAGACACATATTGTAAAAGGCGGGATTTAAACAACGTCACGAGGGTCACAATTGGTTGAAAATAGGATGCAAATATCAGAGGTAGAACAACAATTTCTGTACAAAATTAATTAGTTTTTCTCGGACATGCTTGAGTGCCGTGTGGAAATTTTCTGAGATTTAAATAGGGCGAGTGAAAATTCGTAAAAATCGATGTGCGAGCGACAGACTGGGAACATGGCATGAGAAATTCTTTAGAATTACCCGTTTTGGGGAACAGACCGACAGACAGGCTTTTGCTATATATACCGAGATGAATATAAACAAGCCCTCTTAGACTTTTGACGATTCGATGCGTTAAAAGCTCGTACATACGCGACTTGATGGAAGATGTTAAACCGTGCATTTTAGTTTGATTAAATAATTTAAAGTTTGCTAGTATATTTTAGTGATTCAAAATAGCTTGTTATTTACGTGCTAACATGAATGTACTTCAGTGCACTTAGATACAAGGTAATAAAATTTAGTTTCACTGTACCAATTAGCAAAATTTACAACGACGAAGGTATACACAAAAGTAGGCAGTTTTGGCGTATATTGGTGACAGAAGCATGAAATTATTTGCTATTTTTCGGGGGTGTTAATAATTAAATGGTTCAAATACGTGTCTGGATCCATGAAACAAGGGTCAGATAAACACAGATGAGTTCCGGAAAGGCCCAGAAACGACTTTGAATGGATGGTGATGGAGAAAATTTTAAAAGCGTAGAGAATCAGAAGCCGTAAATATAATCCTGTTGAATGGTGTGATTAACTAAAGAAACGATACTTTGAAGCTACGAGGACAGTAACCTTCAGGTAAATTATGCTATTTTGTTTGACATTTTGTGTGTATTGAATGACTTTATAATTGATTTACTTTAAATGGACATTAGTGGAATTTTTCTAACCATAAAAGTTTAATTTTAAGATGAAATTTGCTTGTTTAAGTAAAAGGGTATTTTGTTTTGATGTTCGGAATATGATGAAACTTTGGGTAGGTCTTTGAGCTCAATTAGACAAACCTGGTTAATTAACGTAAAGGGGTGGTAGATGCTCCTTTATACTCAGACTCGGTCTGCTTATATTGTTATATTAATTAGTAGGCATCCAATAAGGACTTTAATTTTGGATGCACAGTAAAATGACAATAAAATTAATCCGGAAATTCTTTTTAAAACTGAATTTTATGCTGAAATTTAATTTGAAAATTTAATGTATTCTGAATATTGATGTAAATAGAGTTAACGTTGATGTTTGTGGTAGGAATGTGTTGTTTTTTTTATGAATGAGGAGGTTTATAACATTAGGTGAGCAGCCGAGGCGAAAAGAGTAGTTCACGGATTTTAGAGGTATCACAGCATTCTTTGGCGCCCAATTCGTGAGGCTCGATTTTATACAGGGAAACACAGCATTCTTTGGCGCCCAACGTGGGGCTACAATTTTTTTGTTGAAAGGACCCAGTTCCCGCATTCAAAGGAGTATATCACAGCAAATTTTGGCGACCCAAAAGTGAGGCTCGAGTTCCAAATAAAATTTTTGTGATTTTATTCCAGGAAACTGGCGATCTGAGAGAGAGAGTTTCTGTGTGTGTATAAATTTAAGAGTATTTTAGAGTGTGTGTGAGTGAGTAGAACGTATGCAGAGAAAGGAGTGGTTAAGGAGTCAAGGAGTGGAAATTGGAAGTGACGATAGTGCATTGTGTGAGAAAATTTCGAAAATGGAAGAAGCTGGAGGCAGTAGAGATCAGTCGAGGACGGAATCAGGGGATCAAGGAAACGAGATGATATTGAGAATGTTAGAGAGGATGAGTGAAGAATCCAATAGAAAATTAGAACAGCTAAGCGATGAATCTAATAGAGCTAGGGAAGAATCGAACAGGAAGTTAGAAGAGATTAGAGAAATGAGTGAGGAATCGAATCGTAAGTTTGAGCAAATTAGTCAGAAAATAGATAAGACGAATCAAGAAGTTTCAGAATTTAAAAATAGTCTTACCGTAAAGATGGGGAAGTTGAAAATAGGGTTGAAAAAATGAGCGTGATATTACAGGTCTTCGACAGGAAATGGGACATTTAAGGTCCGAAGTACGCATTTTCTGTGAAGAAGAAATAAACGTAAAAATGACTGAAGTAACGGACTCATGTAGGGATCAGTTAGGCAGGGTAGAACGCGAAGTTAGTAGTATCAAATACAACATGTCAAATTTAACGGGAGGGTCCCAGATTTTCTACAGGTGGAGTATCATTGGACCAACACATGAAGTTTTATGGCGATAACAGGGTAAATCCACAAATTTTTATTAATAGTGTAAGAAATCTAGTGGGAAATTTATTTGACGAACAGACTAAACTAAATACGATAAAGGCTTTATTAAAGGACAATGCGGAGGCATGGTACAATTTAGTAGGACAGGACATAGACACGTATCAGGACTTTGAAAACAAATTTTACAACATTACTGGAGTGATCACAAACAGGATCAGATTAGGGACGATTTGATTACAGGAAAATTTAAGGGAGAGTTTGCAGGTTCTAGGAGCAATATGCCATCCGCAAATACAGTGTGGCCAAACAACTGAATCCACCATTGACGGACAGACAGATTATCAAGTACCTATCACGACATTTTGAACTGGAAATTAGACAACACGTGGCCTTACAAAACATCACAGAACGGGAGACATTTTTAGAGTATTTGCAGAGATATGACGATGTATGTGTAGGACGGACAAGAGAGATACGAGAACGAAACGTTAACACAGTTAGGTTTGACAACAGGACACCGAATTATCCGAGACGGCCTGACTACAACAGAAATTTTCGACCGAATTGGGAACGACGAGGACAGGAATACATGAGCAATAGTGCGACTAGGGGACCGACGCCAAGACCTAGTTACACGAGACAGAACAGTTTACCGGAAGTAAACAGGACTGTGACCAGCACGCCGAATAGAGACAGGGACACGGATATTAACACGAGGAGGACGTACGCACAGGTTGTAGAAGGACAACCAGGACCAAGCACGGAAAACAGGATGAGACAGGATTTTTAGAACGTGACAGACCACTAGATTTCGGTGTAAATGTATATGAACATCCACGTGAATTTTTCAAAATTGAGGAGGAAGTAGAGCCAGAAACTGAGGAAAAATTATGTTTGCCAATTATTAATTTAGAAATTTTTGAGAATAATGTAGAAGTATTACTTGATACAGGGGCAGAGGCGAGTTTAATATCGGAGGAATTCGTCAGCAAAATTAGGGATAAGGTTTGTGATAGAATTATGCCTATAAAGCGTAGCCATTTAGTAGCTCAAATAAAAGAAGTTTGCTGTAGTAAATAGTGTTGTGGTGCTTAGGATAGATATAGGAGGTTTAAGCTGTGAACAGGAGTTTGTAATTGTACCTGGACTGAAGTTTCAGAGCATTTTAGGTGTTGACTGTATGATGAAGTTAGGGGTTGTGATAGATATGGAAAGGAAGGTAGTAAGGATTAAAGATAGGGTAGTGCCATGGAAGGGCAGTTATGAAGTCACAGAGGATGACACGGGGTTGAATATTAATGTAGTAGAGGTAGAGGATGATGAAGTAAAACAGATCAACACAATAATATGTCCAGAGGATAGGAGAGTAGAGGTTCAAGCTTTAATACAAAAACATGCAGATGTAGTGGGGGTAGAAGCAGCATATCAGGAGCAGGTGAAGGCGAAATTAAGTAAAGATGGCAAGTTTGTTTTTAATCAAGTAGATTTAAGGGATTCATTCTGGCGGATTCCATTACACAAAAATTCTAGAAGGTACATAGGATTTTCCATAGAGGGAAAAATCGATAATTGTAAAGTAGTATCGTTTGGTTTGTCGGCAGAAAAGGAAATAAGAATAAATAAGAAACAGACAAGTGTAGGAACTGAAGAAGAAGCAATATTTAAGAGTGAGGATAATAGGGATGATAAGTTTATTTTATGTGAGATAATAGGGATGTTAAGTATAGATATAGAAGGGAGAGATAGGGATGAAGAGTATTAGGATGGTAAGAAAAAGACTTGGAGGGTCAAGAAGAGTTAGATTTAAATAGGATAAGAATAGAGAATAGGTGTATATAGAAGAGTAGAAGTAGGTGTTGATAGAAAATAGAGCTAGATATAGGATAAATATGGGAGATAATTAGAAATAGGTTTAGGATGAGGATAAAGAGTAAATGTAGGAAGAAAATAAGATAGGTTAAGTATAGATATTTCATAGAAGATTAGTGGAGAGTTAGGAATAGAGTAAGAGTAGGATAGGCATATAGGATTAGGTAGGGGGAAGTAAAGTATAGTAAAGATTAGTTAAAAGTTAGGAATAGGATAGGTATATAGGATGTATATAGGATTAGATGGATAAGTAGGATGAAGTTAGGGATAATTTCAGTTTATAGAATGAGGTGAGAGTTAGGAATAGGATAGGGATATAGGATAGGTGTAAATATTTTTTTTTGGTTGGAAACAAAGTAGGTAAGTTAGATAGATAAGGGTAGAGAGAGATAGGCAATTTTTTGTAATTTTTTTTTGTCTAAATGCTTTATATTTGAAGTCAAATAAGTGGGATTATTTGGATTCAAATAGGGGGAAAATACTCATATTTAGACCAGGGTAGAAAATTAAATAATCACATCAAATAATTTTAATCACCGTGTATAAGGAATTTCATTAAATAATACGCGTTATTAAAACCATGAAGCATAAATAAACTCGGTTGTTTCAGTAAAAATAAGAAATTTAAATTATTTATAAGACGCTTTATATCAAAAGAAGCAGTATTAAAAAAAAAGCTCTGCGTGTAATTTAATTATTCCTAATAAAGAAACAAAGACAAATTACGTGCAAGATTTATATTAATTGATTCAAGTTTGGGCAACCGGTAGTAAAACAAAGTGTACATGTAATAATTAATATTGAAGTTGTATTCGCTAAAAATGAAAGGATAGAAATCAATTTAATTGGAGTTAATTAAACCGTTAATAACATATAATACCTATAGAAACTTGTAAAAACCAAAGATTAAAATACCACGGAATAAAGCTCTGAGAATTAATATTATTTTGAACACCTGCGTAGTTTAAATATCACATTCGGCGAAAAGTTTGCAGATAATTAATGTTTACAAAGAATCTTGGAGAAACCGGGGCTTAGTATTCACGAGAATGTGCGATACGGGGTTATTAAACCCAGATAACAGTCCGCGTGGACTGATATAATCGATAATGAAGAGTATCAATTTGCACCAATACGAACAGGTTAGAGAAGGAAAGAGAAATGCGTCAAGCAAAGACACATATTGTAAAAGGCGGGATTTAAACAACGTCACGAGGGTCACAATTGGTTGAAAATAGGATGCAAATATCAGAGGTAGAACAACAATTTCTGTACAAAATTAATTAGTTTTTCTCGGACATGCTTGAGTGCCGTGTGGAAATTTTCTGAGATTTAAATAGGGCGAGTGAAAATTCGTAAAAATCGATGTGCGAGCGACAGACTGGGAACATGGCATGAGAAATTCTTTAGAATTACCCGTTTTGGGGAACAGACCGACAGACAGGCTTTTTGCTATATATACCGAGATGAATATAAACAAGCCCTCTTAGACTTTTGACGATTCGATGCGTTAAAAGCTCGTACATACGCGACTTGATGGAAGATGTTAAACCGTGCATTTTAGTTTGATTAAATAATTTAAAGTTTGCTAGTATATTTTAGTGATTCAAAATAGCTTGTTATTTACGTGCTAACATGAATGTACTTCAGTGCACTTAGATACAAGGTAATAAAATTTAGTTTCACTGTACCAATTAGCAAAATTTACAACGACGAAGGTATACACAAAAGTAGGCAGTTTTGGCGTATATTGGTGACAGAAGCATGAAATTATTTGCTATTTTTCGGGGGTGTTAATAATTAAATGGTTCAAATACGTGTCTGGATCCATGAAACAAGGGTCAGATAAACACAGATGAGTTCCGGAAAGGCCCAGAAACGACTTTGAATGGATGGTGATGGAGAAAATTTTAAAAGCGTAGAGAATCAGAAGCCGTAAATATAATCCTGTTGAATGGTGTGATTAACTAAAGAAACGATACTTTGAAGCTACGAGGACAGTAACCTTCAGGTAAATTATGCTATTTTGTTTGACATTTTGTGTGTATTGAATGACTTTATAATTGATTTACTTTAAATGGACATTAGTGGAATTTTTCTAACCATAAAAGTTTAATTTTAAGATGAAATTTGCTTGTTTAAGTAAAAGGGTATTTTGTTTTGATGTTCGGGAATATGATGAAACTTTGGGTAGGTCTTTGAGCTCAATTAGACAAACCTGGTTAATTAACGTAAAGGGTGGTAGATGCTCCTTTATACTCAGACTCCGGTCTGCTTATATTGTTATATTAATTAGTAGGCATCCAATAAGGACTTTAATTTTGGATGCACAGTAAAATGACAATAAAATTAATCCGGAAATTCTTTTAAAACTGAATTTTATGCTGAAATTTAATTTGAAAATTTAATGTATTCTGAATATTGATGTAAATAGAGTTAACGTTGATGTTTGTGGTAGGAATGTGTTGTTTTTTTATGAATGAGGAGGTTTATAACATTAGGTGAGCAGCCGAGGCGAAAAGCGTAGTTCACGGATTTTAAAGGTATCACAGCATTCTTTGGCGCCCAATTCGTGAGGCTCGATTTTATACAAGGAAACACAGCAATATATATATATATATATATATATATATATATATATATATATATATATTGATATGATAATGCCGTCGCCGATGTAGTAAACGTCCAGTTTCCTGTATATATATATATATATATATATATTATTATATATTGATATGATAATGTTGTACGCCGATGTAGTAAACGTCCAGTTTCCTGCTGAACGCCACCGCTCTGTGTTTTTCTCGAATTTTCTAATTTAATTTTAATTATGCCACGGCTAGCCTAGTTTGATTCACACAGAGTGCACAACATTACGATGATCAAATTTATTTACCCCTTTAATTGTTACTTGTTTGAATTGATAAAACGAAGTCAATGAATATTTGTATAATGAATAGAAATAATATTTACACTTCACAATTTTTGTAATCCTCAATCAATTAATGTTATTTGAATCATTTATCCCAAAAATTATATCTCTTTAATTTAAAGTCACCAAAAACGACACCTTTTACAAAAAAAAGCTGGAACGTTCAAGAGCTTTGCTTGTTACGTAAATTTCAACGTATCAAATAGTTTGGTTGACTCCTTACAAATTTAAGGAAAAAATAATATATTCAGTGTTTAAATTTAATTTTGAAAAGATTCCTTATACTAGTTAGTCCTGACCTGTGATATTCTGATGAGTTGTTGCGTGTTGTGGATTAACACCCCCTTATTATCTTCAATCAAAAAGCAATGCTCTGCTTTGTACTCCTTCACGTGCTTTGAACCAATAGTTTTGTTACTCCTTATCTCCAATATTCACTTCGTGCTTTACTTTATATTTTTCTGGATACGCCTTAGCCTCTCCTCTTAAATACCACTTGGATTTCTGAATACCACTCAAAAGTTCTGAATACCAGACTTAGATCCTTCTTAATATTGTAGGTTTCTTAAATTTCTTATATACACCTTATAAATATCCCACTTAGAATTCATAGGTTTCTTAGATGCACCTTCGAATTTCTGAATACCAGACTTAGAATTCATAGGTTTCTTAGATCTCTTATACACACCTTCGAAGTTCTGAATACCAGACTTAGGATTCGTCGGTTTCTTAGATACATCGTCGAGTTAGACTTGGATTTCTTAGGGTAGTGAATTAGAAGCCCTACATTATTACAAACATTTAATTTAAATTAATTAACACTGGACGTTTACTACATCGGCGTACAACATTATCATATCAATATATAATATATATATATATATATATATATATATATATATATATATATATACAGGAAACTGGACGTTTACTACATCGGCGTACGGCATTATCATATCAATATATATATATATATATATATATATATATATATATATATATTTACAAATCTGTTCAAGTCTTCAATAAGGTAATCAATTTTTAAAAAAGTTAATAAACAGATTCTTTGTTCTCGATTCTGATTAGGTTTCCAAAAATACATAAAAATGTAAATTCACAATTAAAAATATGCAAACCCGGTTATTATAGTCATATAACAGGAAGGCAGGTAACCCTAAAAAAACTTGAATAAGGCAGGACCATATTAATAATTAAAATAAAAAAGTGAAACTAGAAAACATCCACTGTTTGCGCAAACCAATGTTGCCAGAGCAAAAATGATGAACAATTAAAGAATATTTTGGTTTTTTAGTTTTTTATAGCCTTTTGGTTCCTCTACAAATAAAAATAATATAAGCTACTGTTAAAAGTGACCTTCTGAAGGAATATACCGTGGTATGCTTCCTTCTTTAAGAAAAGTTTTATTCAACATCTCCAGGGCCGTACCAACCTACGTTGAGGTGCGGAAGTGTGTATATTTGTTCTTTTTAGAAATCGGTCAGTGTGAGTGCAAGCGGGTGTTGTGGGTATTTTGCAGATTGTGTTTGTGCAATTTTTGGTCGTCCGTTTTATTCACAAAACTAGTGTGACCAGCTGTCTTCTTTTGTGATAACAGTTCAGTGAAGGCTTGTTGCATTTTTGCCACAGGAATGATTTACTTACTACTTCTATAAAGAAAGATGTTGACAAATTTTGCATTTCTAACTTGGTGTTGTGTTTGAACGTTATATTTATGAACTTAGGTAAAGTAATTAAAATTATCTGAATGTCTAAACCCGATCACTTTTGTGTAGTACAATAAATAGAAAAAAATACATATTAGTCTATTGTATTGCGTATTATCATTACAAGATAAATCTAAAATTATCTACATTGTAAGTTGTCTTCCAACGTATGTTTTAATGTATATATATTTTTTTAAATTTAAAGTCAGAGAACACTTTTTGGGGTTTTGCAAGATAAAGTATCTGACAATTCAAGAAACGAAAGAGATATAGATTCATTTAATTTGGCTGATGAGTTGAAAGTGATTAGACAATATGTTTATGCTAAAGGTAATCCCTTGGAAATTTTAAAATAGGTAGGAAACAATTATTTAGTTTAGACATTTCCAAATTTAACGATAGCTTTGTGATTAATATTAACCTTAACAGTAATGGCTGCTGAAGGCGTATGAAAGTTTTCTAAATTAAAATTAATTAAAAATCATTTACTGTCAATAAAGACACAAGTAATATTTAATAATTTAGAGTTAATTTCAATCGAGCAAGATGTGTGTGATGGTTCGCTAAACATAAAAGATTTAGTAAAAGACTCTACTCAACATAAAGCAAGCCAACATTTTTTTTATAAAAAATGTTATATGTATATTATTGTTCTGTGTAGCTTGTTCATTTCCAACGCTATGCTTTTTTTTTGTTTATTTATTCACTGTATACTTTTCAGTTTATACTTTTGTAACATACTGTGTTTTTAATAAAAACGTTTACAAATGTACGTTATTTCATTAGTAAAATACGAATAGGCTTTAGAGGACGACAAAATTCTTACTGCACCCCGTGTCAGTAGAAACTGTAATAGCCCTGAACATCTCAGTATAAACGATAAGGTACAAAACGAAATGTATTAAGTACGTGAAGTTTCTTTTTGTGGCAGGCTTTCCCGTTTTTAAAAACTTCAAATCTGTACAGGGTGTTTTTTTAAGTTGGAGGTCACCTGTATATGGAAGACCAATGGTAGAAGGAAGCTGAACATTTGCACTAGGAGGTTATCGAATGTGCCCTACACGTCTAAAATAGTTTCGATACATTAGCACTTCCGGTTATACCGGAAGTCGGTATTACTATCGTTATTTTAAATAGAACACCCTGTATATTTATGCATTTTCGAAGTCCTTGTCGAATTTTATGTGAACTTTTATAACACACCCATACCTCTGTCTAATACCGTTTTTGAGATATTTTGACTTTTAGTAGATTTTTGACATTTGCACGCAGTCACATAAATTGGAATAACTAGAAAGTGAACGAACTTACAAAATTGTTTTTTTCCAATCACATTAATAAGACTAGAAATTATTTCTACGTGCAAAGAAAATCTGATTGCAATGTACAGGGTGCTAGAAAATTCATTTTATAATTTGAGTAATAAAATGTCAAATATTCCGTTTTTTTTAAATGGAACCTACCATATTTTGTTATATTAATCGATTCTATGGAAAAAAATACCTTAAGTATGTAATTACAACAATCCATTTATTGTAAGTCGTTTTTGAGTTATTTGCATTAAAAGAGAAAATGCGCTAGTTGAGTAACATAATGACATTTGCTACTATCAAGTAGCTTTTGTCCGATACATTAACAAAAGAGAAATTGGTTATTTTTATAAAACGTCAAATGTAGATAATTCTATGCAGTTTGCAATTCCTGTACTCTAGTTATTTGTAATGACTAATCGAAACTTTACAAATCAAGATTAATTCGAAATGATAATTATTTATGGCGAATGCAACAGAATTCTTCAAAGAACTTGCGATGTCTTTCATCAAAAATTTCCTGAAAAGCCAGCACCAAATGTTAGGCTTCTTAAAACTATTCTTGAAAACTGTGTGAATAATGGATCATTTATTACAAAGAAGAACAGGACCAGCACCGTGACGTAGGAAGTAATTGGAGTTACTACTGTATTGGCATATTTTCACGCAGCAGAGCTTCACTAAATAATGCTGTGCAGGATATAGGAATGAGCCGTAGTTCCATATACAATATTTTGAAGGCAAATAATTTTAAAAGTTGGTCACTTTATCCTGTTCAGCACCTTAAGGAAACCAATTTCAAAAGAAGGATGTTGTTTTGTGAATTTGTATTACTTAGAACGCAAGAGGATGAACAATTTTTGAAAATATTATTTGGAGCGATGAAGCAAAGTTTACGAAAAACGGAGTGTTTAATCGACATACTTCGCAGCATTGTTCCACAGAAAATTCTCACCAAGCATATATAACAAATTTTCAAGAAAGATGGTCTTTTAACGTTTATTGTGCTATTAGAGATTCACGAATTATATGTGTAGTGTTTTACCAGGAAAATTTAAACGGTAAAGTACATATTGTTTTAGTAATTCTTTTTCTTCTCAATGAACACTTTTTACAGGGGAACAATATTTAGAAATTGTGCATGGCGAAATTGTAGCACATTTAAACAACCTCCCACATAATGAAGTATGCAAAATATTTTACCAGCACGACGGTGCTCCTGTGCACAATGGAGACGTTGTAACCGAGTACTTACATGCCTTGTTTGAAGATCAATTTATAGCGAATATCGGACCTCGAGATCTCACTCCTTGGATTTTTTTCTATAGAGTATGTAAAAGATATGGTCTTCTCCTACGCTCCTATACTGAGGAAGATTGCAAAAGACGAGTATTAAATGCTCTAAATTCTTTAACTCCAGAGCAAATACAAAAGGCAACAAATGAAGAGTTTAAAAGACTCATTTTAAAATGCTTGGATCAAAATGGCCGTCAAATAGAACATTTATAAACAACCTCTTATGTTTTTATTTATTTTTCTTTAGGTAAAATATTGTTAGATGAAATACATTGTTCCATGTTAGCTTTTAAACGTTATTTTTCAAAAAATGTTCTTGCGCTGCCATTTTTGGCAACTAAAATGTGCAAAAGCATATCCTGCTTTCTAAGTACAAAGATATTAATTCCATAGAATTGATTAATATAACAAAATATTTGATGAAAAATATCGCCAGTTCTTCGATTAACCCTCATAAATAACTACAGTAAAGGAATTTCAACATGCGTAGAATTATCTACATTTGACGTTTCGTAAAAATAACCAATTATTCTTTTGTTCATGTATCAGACAAAAGCTACTTGATAATAGCAAATGTTATTATGTTACTGAACTAGTGCATTTTCTCTTTTAATGCAAATAACTCAAAAACAGCTTACAATAAATGGATTGTTGTAATTTCATACCTAAAGTATTTTTTTCCATAGAATCGATTACTATAACAAAATATGGTAGGTTCCATTTAAAAAAACAGAATATTTGACATTCTATTAGTCAAATTATAAGATGAATTTTCTAGCACCCTGCACATTGCAATCAGATTTTCTTTGCACGTAGAAATAATATCAAGTATTATTAATGTGATTGGAAAAAAACAATTTTGTAAGTTCGTTCACTTTCTAGTTATTGCAATTTATGTGACTGCGTGCAAATGTCAAAAATCTACTAAAAGTCAAAATATCTCGAAAACGGCATTAGATAGAGGTATGGTTGTTTTATAAAAGTTCACATAAAATTCGACAAGGAATTCGAAAATACATAAATATACAGGGTGTTCTATTTAAAATAACGATAGTAATACCGACTTCCGGTATAACCGAAAGTGCTAACGTATCGAAACTATTTTAGAAGTGTAGGGCACATTCGATAACCTCCTAGTGCAAATTTTCAGCTTCCTTCTACCATTGGTCTTCCATATACGGGTGACCTCCCACTTAAAAAAAACGTATACTAAAATAATTATTACGTTTATTAAACCTACCTTTTACAAGTGCCATGCAAAGACTTTCATTCAACTATTTTACAGGAGTGGGATAAATAAATTAATTTAAATGGGTTCACATCCTAAACTTTCTTCATCATTCGACTCATCTCCTGACGATAAGTAACGATCTGAATCATCACTATTACATTAACCCGTATAATTAGACCTT
Source organism: Platerodrilus igneus (assembly GCA_036346225.1). Taxonomy (NCBI): domain Eukaryota; kingdom Metazoa; phylum Arthropoda; class Insecta; order Coleoptera; family Lycidae; genus Platerodrilus; species Platerodrilus igneus. The sequence goes on from JARFIW010000394.1 coordinate 4,571,712, forward strand.
GAACCTTGTCAAGAGTTTCTGCTTGTCAGTCTTCTCAACATGCAAACATACTTTATCCACTCTTTAACTCCAATATTTTTTAGGTATTGCTCTACCAACTTCAATACATCAAATATTTTAAAGGTTATATTACATGCAGTAACAAAGTTTTTAAGTATCGCCATATATTTTCGATAGAGTTTATGTCTGGATGGATGATATGGAGGTAAATGCAATACTATCTGATAATATTCTGCTAATAGCTGATCAATTACAAACACCGATGAACAGGTTTATTTGCCTTAATTTTGGAATATAGTAATGGCTTGGTATCATCACTACATCATTACAGTAAAAGAAGATATTTCGTACCTTCAACCACTTTGGTATGACTGTTTTCTTCTAACTTGAAATAGAATTAGGATGCATAAAAACATTATAACTTGATGTACTGTCTATCACCAACACTCGATTTGGTTCCTAATTTGGTATTAACTTTTTCGGCATCCACTTTTTATAATTGTGGTGATTCATTTGTGATAATCCCCAGTTTTCACCAAGGCCTAAATATCAATACTGCATTTGGAACAAATCCATTTTTTCCACCTGCATAAACAATTATCAACCATTTCTCTGTTGAAACTGGCCATTTCAAATCCTGTGTGGTGCCATCATCCCAACACTGATAAAGTGTGAAAATTGTAGGTAGGTTTCACTCATCAATGTACACAATGTTTCTGCTTTCTTCATTATACTTATTAAGAACTTATATTGCATTGTTCAACAACAATTTTTCTGTTTCTCTTCCAATGATATGCAGACATTAGAACTATTTTTCTGAACGAACCTAATTTTCCAGTGTAATGGGGCAACCATTTTTAAATTCGTCGAACAATGTTTTCAAAGTTCGTATACTTTTATGTACTGCTACAAACCATTACATAATGGTTCTCACTAACCCATTCACTATCGACTTTGGATGACTTCTTTGCATTTTTCCTTAGTGAACTGAATTTGCTGCAGTTAGTTGATTGTGCTTTCATTAACAATTCTTTGTGAGGTACGCAATAAAACACTTGTTGCATCGGCACATGCTATTGGAAATCTCTCAGGTTAGGGGCCCCCGAACCTATTTAGTTTCAAAAATTCTTTTAAAAACAATCTGTCATCCTTGACCATGAATCACACCCTCTTGTTCAAGTTACTTTAAAAATATCAAAATTAATCAACCATCAGATGTGCATTCTTTTCAAATACTTACATTGCTGAAGAAAAAAAACTGTTTTGATTACTAGAACTTAATAAAAACTATTAAAATGAAAAACTGGAAACTGAATAAAAAAGTTGACAAAGTGGAGATGATAATGACATTTACATACACTACTACAATCAGCTGAGTATGAACACTTGCCTTAGCAAATTTTTTCTATACAAAAAACTGTGAACCTACAGTCATTTCTTGGTGAAAATAAGTAAAAGTTCTGCCATTATATAATGGTCCGGTTTTATTTTGTGAACTTATGCATTTCCAGATACTGTCAGCGTAACGGAGACCTCTAAAAAATATTTTATTTTATCCAATAAATAATAATAATAATAATAATGTCTATTCAGCAACCAAAACAGAGTAGAACTCCAAGTACATACCGCTGATTACATTAATATTAAAAATTGCGATTTGATTGAACTGATTACACAGTGTAGGTATGCAACCCAAGTTGCACCTAACAAACTTCAAAGGCGTCATAGAACCGCCGACGTGAACGCCCCTTAATAATACCCGTCTAGCAACACACTTTAAAATCGAATAGACTCGCACGGAATCTCCAATTATTAGAATACTAACATTATTGATAATGATCAAGTGTGCGAGCATTAAAATCTTAAGATGAATACTTTCGTTTGTTTCTGGGTATACGATGACGTACAATAGACAGGAGCAAGCAATAACTTCTGATTTTCTGAGTTTAACATTTTATCACGGTGCACCAAAGCCCGGAGGTTAAACCACAAGGTTGTGCTTTATGCGCTAACGTGGATACTCCATGCCCTGCTGGCAAGGTGCTCCAAATCCAACTACTAGGACCTGGACTTCCACCAAAAAAAGTTACTTCGTAGAACCATTTTTGTATCAGCATCTATTGCTGAACCCAAACCAAACACAGCCCACAGACGGGCTGTACGACGGTTCCGAGACGCCCTCGTCTTATCCACCCACCATTACTGAAGCAGACATTAGCGGCCTGGACGTGTGAATACCACACTCCGCACCAGTTCCGACGCCTACTACAAAGAATTCGCTATCATTATGCCATTCCACACCTCGTCTCACCGATAAAAGAATCTGAACAATACACTGCGTCTGCATTGATTGACCTGCCACATCTAGTACCGTATACAAGATTCGATGCAACGAAACTTTAACCTGCAAATCCCAGGCGACACCGTATCTGTGAGTACCTACTTCTGCGCTAATGCATTTTAGCATAGGCTTCTTATTGAGTGGCGTTTCTTCAGAGTTCAAAATTAATCCAGTGAGCGAATTTCATTTTTTGTGTACAAACATTACATTCATTCAAAGTTGCACTATAATTTTTCTAACGCTAAAGGACATTTGCATTTCTAGCGTTAATAAACTTTGTTCACATAAAAGCTCTATTCTCATGCATAAATCAAAGGACATTTTTATATTTCACATGCATGTAGAATCTTATGTAATTGTTATTTTCAATTTTATGTTATTGTATGTATTTCTTACAGCCAATGGTAAATTCTAAATCTGTAAATAAATTGTACATATTTGTTACCTCAATACATTAATGAAACAAAAGGTGACCACACAAAACACAAAAATCGTGAACTGAACATCCACAACAGTAAATATTGAAAAGTATACATACTAGTTGGTTGTTTAAACTTGTTTTAGAGCTAATAGTTATTAAATATAGAATGGATCATCTGGGTTAAGGACTTATGACAGGCTTAGAAAAAGGAAAGAACTTTATTTCCTAAAACACATCTGACAATCTAAAAAAATTGACATCTCTCTTGTTACACACAAAAAGCAATATCCCAAAAACAACTTAATTTACACAAGCTCCTTTTGGTTTATTTTAAATGCACTTCAACATTCTCCCTATTTGAAATTAGTCCCGGGTACCTTAAATATTTTAAGAACTTAACTCTATTCAATTGTAAATGAATTAGAGAGCATTGATTGAGCTGGAACATATTTTAGGCATAAAAAAATCCATCAATTTTTTCTTTCAAAAAATTGTGGCACACAACAATATGCTTTGTACGGGCTTGGTATGCTCCATTCAAAGCTAATTTCTGTGTACTTTGATTATCAACACATAACAGAGTCCGTTCCAAGTTTGCATTTAATTCTCGGCTCAATCCACGCAGCCATAAAGCCTCCTGGGCTGCAGATGACAAGGACATATACTACGCCTCTGTTGTAGAAAGCGCAACCGTTTGCTGCTTTTTGCTATTCCAAGAAATCGGTGATTAATTCTTAAGAAAATGTAACCAGTGACAGATCTCCTATCTTCCTGATCATTGCCCCAGTCTGAATAACAGTAATCAATTATATCACAACTGTTAATCTTTTTACCTTTAAATTCGAGTTTATGACCAATAGTTCCTTTCAAATATCGAAAGATACATTTGACAACACACTAATGAGCTGGACCTAGGTTTTAATAGCAGCGACTTACATAACTGACTGCATAACAAATAGCAGGCCTTAAAATCTGTGAAGTATACAGCAAACTACCTACTGCTTCTTGATATGGTACATATTCCATTTTTCTATCATAAACTATATCAGCGGGTGATTTATAAAGTTGTTCACCCACACATAAAGGTGAATCAACAGGACTTGACTTATCTTTATTGAATTTCTTTAACAATTTTTCAGTATACAAGCGATTGTCAATCCAATTTTATTTATTAGCTCTGTCCCTTGTAATTTGGAATCCTAGGAGAGATTTTGCTTCTCCGATATTTTTCATTTTGAAATTTGGCATTAGCTGATTTGTAAGACAAATCTTGGCTTCCTTATTATTGGATAATAATATCATGTCATCAACGTAAATTGCCGATATTAACATTACATTATCATTTATCTTAAAATATATACAAGGATCTGTCTGAGACTGCTTCATTCCAATTTGTTTAAAAAATTCATCTAATTTTTGATTCCAGATTCGACTAGCTTGTTTTAATCCATAGATAGATTTCTTCAAACGGCATACTTTATTGGTTTCGTTAAAACATTCTGGAGGCTTCAAATATATTTCCTTATTTAAATTTCCTTGAAAGATGAAAGCTGTCACTGCATCAAGTTGATCTATATCAAGGTCATGTTCTGCTGCAAGTGCCAATAAATATCTGATTGAAGAATATCTCACCTTGGAGCATATGTTTCTTCATAGTCAATTCCCATTTTTTGGGCGCATCCTTTAATAACCAACCGTGTCTTATACTGAGGCATTGTTTCTCCATCTTTATACTTGGTCTTAAAAACCCATTTACAATCTATTGCCTTTCTATTTGGTGGCAAAGCAGTAAAATCCCATGTATCATTTTCAATAAGGGCATCATTTTCACTATTCATAGCTGTAATCCAACTATTTTTGTCCGATCTACTGTGGGCCTCTTCTACAGTTACAGAGTCGGCATTGTCTGAAATAATTGCTGAATATATTACATAATCCTTAAATGCTTTAGGTGGTTTCTTTATTCGTTGCGGTCTATTGACTGATTCTTCCTGTGATGGTAGCGCTACCTCTGAACGACGCCAATTGCACTCTTCATCTTGACCCACAGGTTCTTGAACATTTTCGTTCATTATGGGTTCTTGGTTTTGAACAAATGAAGGAGGTTCAGGAAACAATGAATATGTTTGTCCGTCAGTGTCATTATCCCTTAATAACACAGAGCCTTTTTTATTTTCTATAAACCGTACATCTCTAGATATGAATACTATTTCCCTTTTAGGATCATATAACCGGTATGACTTAGACTCTTAAGCTGTAACCCACAAAAATACATGGAATTGCTTTAGCATCCAACTTTTTTCTTTTTTACAGTATGAATATGTGAAAAAGCTTTGCAGCCAAATATTTTTGCGTGTTTTAGAGATGGCTTCACACCGCTCCATATTTCTTCAGGTATTTTTCTACACTTCTATTGGGAAGGCGATTACGCAAATATATTGATGTATACACTGCTTCATCCCAAAATACATTTGGTAATTCAGAATCAGTTAAAAAGCAATGAACCTTCTCCATAACTAAGCGATTGAGTTTCTCTGCTTTATCATTCTGTTCCGAGGCATACGGAACAGACAACTGATGTTGCATTCCTGCAGTTTTAAATAGATCTATAGTGTCTTTGCCACAATACTCTCCACCATTATCTGTTCTGAAACACTTAATCCTTGGACCAGTTTGGTTTTCAACAAAGCTCATAAATGTTTTAAAATGATCAAAAACTTCACTTTTCTTCTTCAAAAAATAAACGAATATTTTGTGACTGAAATCATCCAGAAAAGTAAGTACATATCATGAGCCTGACAATGAGTTTTCTTGCATTGGGCAACACAAATCTGAATGTATTAACTCTAACGGTCTTGATGATTGTGTTTCATTTGGTTTAAATTGTAGGCAATGACTTTTACCCAATATGCATGTTTCACATGCAAAATCAGAGGGAACTTTATCAGAAAAGTCAATGCCATCAACCAATCCACCTTTCAACGTCTTAACATTCTTCATATTTACATGTGCTATGCGACGATGCTACAAAATTGACTGCTTTTTGGAAGATACACTCAGCATTGCACAACCATTAACTGTTGTTATAGTTGTATCTAGTTTAAACAGACTATTGTCATAAGTGGCCGAAGCAATTAACTGTTTAGAAGAATTAAAATTTTTTGCGCATTTAGAGTCAAAAACAACACTGTTGCCCTTTTATCAATTTGACTAACAGACAACAAATTCACATTCAGATCGGGAACATGATAGACACAACAAACTTTTATATCAGAAGCTTTCTTATTCATTGAAATTGATAAATTTACATCACCTAAAGTATCCATCACCATTTCTTGATTATTAGCTGTGGTAATGATCAATTTCTTCAAGTTCCTTTCTGCGTGCAGTATATCTCGACTTGTTGTCATATGAGCTGAACAGCCAGAGTCCAAGTATCATACACTTTTATTTTTCTCTTGCACCGTAAAGGCAGAATACAATGAAACATTATGACTTTTATTTTTGTTTCTCTGGTTTTCCTTTTTTTTACATTCATTCGCAAAATGTCCGTAATTACTACACTTGTAACAACGTACTTTTGCTTTGCTTTTGCATGAAGGTTCCCTTTTATTTTTAAGTTCTGGAGTTACTGCCTCCATACAAAGCCAAATTCTTTTTAACATCATTTGTCACTACTGAAATGTCCTGCAGAAGTTTGGTTTTAATAATTGCATCAGCTGTAATTGGAGTGCCAGAACTTTCAATCCCCATAATTATGGGTTTATAGCATTCTGGTAGACCTGCTAGTAAGGTAGTGCCTACCCACTCATTGCTGACTTTTAACCCAATACTTGAAAGTTTGTGTGCAGTTGTTATAATTGTATTTACATAATTTTCTACTGAACTACTATTATATAACTGAGTAATAATCAAAATACATAATAAACCCATTCGTCTTGTCTTGTTCTGAAAAGCATTCGCCAGACTTTACCAAGCTTCTTTGGCAGTTTTTGATGACTATACATGCACAAAATCGATAGACTCCACAAGCAATATTATTTTCGATCGTGTTTTTGTAACCTTTTTATCGTCCTTTTCAGTACCCAATATGGCATCCCATAGTTCTTCAAGTTCCAGATAAACTTGAACAGCAAACTTCCAAGCATCATAGTTTTCAAGGCCTTTCAATTTCTCAATTGTAGGTGACTGATGACCGAACATGTTTGTAACTTATTAAACCTTTTGTATATACTATCAACACTCTATAATTTTTTTAACTTTTGTTTTAGAGCTAATAGTTATTAAATATGGATCGGATGATCTGGGGTAAAGACTTAAGATACAGGCTTAGAAAAAGGAAAGAACTTTATTTCCTAAAACACATCTGACATAATCTAAAAAAATTGGCATCTCTCTCGTTACACACTAAAAACAATGTCCCAAAAACAACTTGATTTATACAAGCTCCTTTTAATTTATTTCAAATGCACTTCAACAAAACTAAATTATATGTTCAATTGGAATGAATGCACTATACAAATGCTGTTGCAATGGTTTAACAGCTAATAACAAAGTTTGGTTATTTCGTTTGCTGTGGTAGCAAAGATATCATATTCTTTTTAAGTATATCATTAACTAATTTTATTAAATTGTTAATAGGAGATACAGAAAAAGCGTTACTAAATACTGAAATGTCCAGTCTGAATTTAATCACTGGTGCTTCGATATTAATGTAGGTAACAGAGTTGGGATACTGATACCATTATTAAGTGTGTAATGTTCATTCTTTTTCCTCTGTTTATAACTGCTATTTGTTTATCATAGGTATTCATGACGACATATTAAAACTATAATGCTAGTATGATGTTTGCAGGTCGTACTGTAGTATTCTGAATCTATACGTTCAAGTCTATTTGAACCCATCGCGTATATGACGTCACCCGCCATTCAATAATTCTACACTACAATAATTGACGTCTTACAAAAGCAAGGTTTAAGTGGTTAAAATTGAGACAGTTTGGTTACATTTTTCTTTATTTGAAGTGTATAAATACTTATTATTTATGTCGACAGACATATCCGTCAGTGTTCAAATATTAGTTTCATTAGAAGTAGAAAATTTAAACAACCACTTGGTTATGAAATGCACAACCGACATGAAAATTCTAAAAAGGACAAGTGCATTGGGATATCATTGTATGTCCTCTTGGATGTTCAAACGTTAAAAACACCCGACCATTCTGCTTTTAAGTTAAAAGTGTGATAATTATAATGAGGTTAGCTAACTGCTCGTTATGCGAATCTAAAATGTTGGTTTTGAAGTTAAAATATAGATTTTGTGCATTTGAAAACTAGAGCAGACGAAGTTCAAAAAAGATGATGGTATACAAACCTCCTTGGTTACGATAATCCATGTGTGTACATATTAGGTAATCTGAAATATTATATTTCTACATTGTATACTAACTTGCAAGGAGAAAAAGACAAAAAAAAGTATTCAAATTAATTTTTTTATCACTTAAGGCTAAGCATCAATACATTTGTTTGTTAATAATTTAAGAGGTTATGTGAACATTCATTTGTAGTATAATTAATCGTATATTTGCAAGCATATTCAAATTTTAATAAAAACGTAGGTGCTTACATCAACTGCAATAATTTGAATTTAAAAGAACGAGTTTCTAAGTCGGTTGCCAACTTTTGTACAACATCCCCCTATTCTGTGTGATTGTGGGAGATACATTTATATTTCTTTTACACTACCATGTAACCCAATTTAGTCTTGATCACAAGTACGTGCTCTCCTGATCTGGTCTAAACTTGTTGCAAAGCGTTATCTTTTAATATCTACTTGTTCTTCTGGTAATGTTCTTTAAATCTCGCTGGGAACTGAAGCTGTTATAATTTTAGTTGTAGATATACAAATACTAGTGCAAATCTGGCAATCTGTTTAATTTTGAAATCACTCTATAGCATATATTATTTGATCAGTTTTAATAGCAACATGTAAGTAATAAATTAACAGAGGATTTAACCATGCTAGTTCCACTCAGGTTCCTAGATGCCACAATAATCTACTAATATTGGATTGCTTGCTCTTTTCTTCAATTTCAATATAACATGGGCTACACAATAAGATAACTGAAATTTTTAGGTATCGTGAACTAATGGTACTGAAGATTCTTTAGGTCCACGGTTCAGTTATAGACCTTCTTTGTAGTAATTACATACCTCAAGGAGTTACATTTTAAAGAACTATTAATTACTAAATACAAACACACCTAAACATTTATTTGCATCAACCAAAAACCTTGGAAATGTTATAAACAATTACAAATTTAATATAAGATTACCTACCTTGAAAATACCAGCTAAATTCTTGGCTGCTAGTTTTGGAATTGGAACAGCTTGAACTTGCATATGTGCAGTTTTAAAATTTCTTTCAAAAAATACAGGAGCTTTTTGATCACGTGCATACATTTTTATCAAAGCCACCTTAAACTTTTCTACTTCTTTCAAAATTGCTTCTGACAAATTTACACTTGATCGATGATGTTCAATGGGACATATTAGTAAATGATTATCAACTAAACCACCTGAATACATTAATCAATATTAAAATTCAGTATTTTTTTATATTTTAATTACCTTTAGCTAAAGCAAGATAAGCCAAATTACCAACAGCAACAACAAGATTTTTCTCAGCATTAGGATTTGCTAAGCAAAACCAACATGTACTATTATCGAATTCTACTTTCTGGCGTTTTTGTTTCTTTTCTTCTTTATTTGTTTCTTCATAAATATTCATATCATAAAAAAATTGTGTGGATTCTGAGATCTTATGTTTGCTCTTAAATACTGAAAATAAAATATATTACTAATAATAATTATTTAAAAATGTCCAGAATTACTAAATGAACCCACTATTAAGCTACTATATTATACTGGTAACTACTGTATCATGACACAGTTGTATTATCAGACTAGCTAAAAACCAGATTTAAGGAGTTAAAGGAAACGCATGTATTAGTACTTATGTATTATGGTAATGGTGGAAAACAAGTTAAGTTGCAATGTATTTTTAATACACTAGGTTCTCGCATCAATCTATATCCATATTTTGGTCAAAGCCTTAAAGTTTTCGATAATTTAACCGTTTCTAAAAATATCATAATAAATTTTGTGGATTAGTAGTGAGGCGTCGCCGTGGATCAACGTAGTAAGTGTAAGACTACGAATCCCAAGGTCCTGGGTTTGAATCCCGACACGGCCGACTGCTTGAAAAATGGCAGGTGAGCATTTTTCACAAAAATTACGCCCTCGTTCGGATGAGAGGTAAAATGGAGGTCCCATGTGTGAGTGTTGTCACGCACGTTAAAGATCCCTACCTTGCCTGGAACGGCAAGGGTTCAAAAAAATTCTAAATTTCCAGTCAACAAAAAACTCGCCTCCTGGCCAATGTAGTACTTTCGAGTGGAGCATTGGAAAATCACATGTAAGGGTTAGCAATGAAGATGTTTCTTTGTTCTTAATTCCAATTGATTGTATCAGAAAAATGTTAAAATTAATTATCAATGTAGGTTCGGGCAGTTTGGAGATATAGCAGCAACAAGGTGGTAGAGTTAGGAGTATAATACGAAGGTTGTCTTTTGAGTTTTGCATATAGAGGTGGAATAAAAGAGTAGATAATTTTTAAAGACCTTATTAGTAGGGTAGCTAAGCCGGTTTGGCAACAGAGATCCACAGCAAGATATGTATACGCCGGTTCGAGAACAATATGAACAGCTAAGCCGCTTTGGGAAACAAAACGTGCAGCAAGATATGTATACGCCGCTTTGAGAACAAAATTGTCTTTGTGTGTAAATTTGTTGCGTCGGGGGGTCGTTAGGTCTTTGGGGTGTGCGTTCGGCGGGGTCGTTAGATTTTTGTTGTGGGGTGGTGCGCGTGCGCTGGGGTGGAGATATTTTCTTAGGAAATTTTTAGCAGCGTTCGACGTTAAATATTAAATATTAAATTTTAAAAAATGTTGTGTGTGTAGAAAATGGAGTTCACGTGTTGGTTCGTATTTTTCTGGGGTAGGTTAAGCTAAAAATTAAAACGCCGCTGTGAAGAATTTTTAATATTAGGCAAACGCGTGCAAGTGGTAAAGAGTGTTTTAGCTCTCCTCATAAGCTGCGTTTTGTACGAAGTAGCAAATAAAATTAAGAAAGTATACGAAATGTTATATGATGGAGGTCAAATTTTAAACGTTTGCAGGTAAAATCTTGTAAAAAAGAAGTCGTTCACATCTCGCAATTTCAATGTCGCGATAAAATACTAAGAATTTGCATGCAGTCGAATATAACAACGTGTTTTTTATCTGGCAATATATATGTAAATCACGTCGACATTCGACTTTTAATATAATGTATTTAATTAACATAAGGTGTGTTGCAAAAACATTTCAAGACAGGTATGTCGTATATTCCCTTTGGTTACATCATCCCAAAATAATTTATACAAGTACACTGAACTTGCAGTCGGATCTAACATATAATCTTTTAATTATACCCGTATGAATTTAAAATATATGCAAATTATACCACCTTTCATCACGATTTATTTGACTCTCAAATTATTTGATTTGATCTTATATCAAGGCTTATGTATTAACTTTTACAACTCAAGGTGTAGCATCAAGGTTTTACGTCACTCTCAAACTATAGAACTTAATAAAATAGCTTTCCTTAGCACCAATATCATTTAGAAAATATGTGTTTCATCAACATATACTTATTTATTAAATATTTCCTACCAAAATTTATTTAAAAAATTTAAAAGTTCTTTATTTTCATTTTCATATAGGTAAAATCACCACTTTGCTATGCTCTCGGCTACCTAGTTCCGGCTACTTTTCCAAGGTCGTTGTGACGTCATAGCCTTTTATAAATATAGAGCAATGTAATACTATTCTAAAATTCTAAAAAGAGTCTTTCTTACTAACCACAAATACATACAGCTTGTAGAACGCGGATGTATCCAAGTCAGTCCATCGGCACATAAAATAATCTTTTAATCCTTTCCTCTTTCTCTAATAAGATGTTCTTTGTCTAACACATCTTTGTATTGTTCGCGTATTGTCGCAGTGTCTTCTATTTAGTCCAACTTTTGCCTTTTTGCATGCATTTCCTCTAATTCCAGCTGTCTTTTTCTTCCACTTACAGCGTATGGCGTGCATAATTGGGCAATTTCCTGCAGCGTCAACGGAGAGAGTTTACTGTCAATATTTACGCGTTGTCGTACAACCTCTGGGCGAATGTTAGGCGTACTTATCAACCCCGATACCGAAATGATTATTTCTTTTGGAATTGTAGAATATGGTGTTACAGATTGTGTAAAATATGTTACCTGCTTTAATGTAGCACTTGTGTAAGATTTTTATTTTATCTTGGCTGTCTTCCTACTCTACTATCTCCAAATAATTTACAGGTAAATAGTTAAAACTAAAAGCTGAAAGCACATACTTTTCAATTTTTCCCTTTTCTCTGGTTTTTCTGGCAACTTAATTTGCAAGCCCGTCAATTTCTTTGTATTGCCGTTCCCCCAATACATGTACTGTAGCAGGTTATTATACACTAAACAGCAGCTATTTTGAAGCTTGTCCGATAACTTACTCCACATTTTAGCGATACCGAGTACATTGGCACCTTTAGGAAGTATAACTTACTATCTTCCAATAAGGTTAAACAGTCTTTTAAGGGATTATACACCGTTCCGCACTGACATAGCTTCCAATTGTACAGTTTTATATTGTCGCTTCCAATTGCGTAATACCGTGTTCTTTGGTCAAAGTAGACGCGAATGTTGCTCTTAAACGTGCATCTGGACAACGTAAAAATCTAGTATATAATTTCCAAGTTGTTTATTAACACCAGGATTTGTTATCTGACACACAAATTTGTTGTATATCTTAAGTCTTGCATTGGTTGTTAGCCATGTTAAACAATCGAATTTATATTAAAATTAAGTTTAAATGGCTCCATGCTTGGCATTAAATATTTTTAAATTTTGTTATGTATAATGCCAGAATAAAAATTTTAGAATAGTATTACATTGTTCTTTATTTATAAAAGGCTATGACGTCACAACGACCTTGGAAAAGTAGCCGAAACTAGGTAGCCGAGAGCATAGCGAAGTGGTGATTTTACCTATATGAAGAATTTTGTTATGTTAAGTAAAACGTGCAAGTGGTAAAGAATTTTTAGCTTTCCTCAAAAGTTGTATTTTGTATGAAGTAGCGAATAACATTTAAAAATATACGAAATGTGATATAATGGATCTAATTATAAAGTCTGCATGTAAAATCTTGTAAAAACATGTTGTTCACGATTTCATTACCAAGATAAAATAACAAGAATTCGCAGTCGAATATAACCTCGTGTTTTTATTGAAATTATAGCTCTCTGGTCATATATATGCAAATCATTCAACTTTTAATATAATGGATTTAATTAACATATGGTGTGTTTGCAAAAACATGTTAAGACTATTTCCTTCTTGGTATGCAAATTATACCACCTTTCATAACGATTTATTTGACTCTCAAATAAAAAAATTAATTTGATCTTATATCAAGAGGTGTTCTTGCTTACATTTAGCAATTTCAATATATATTTAATATGTGTGTGTATATGTAAAAAACATGTTAAGACAGGTCACTCGTTATTTTATTCATGATTGCATCACCAAAATAATTTATACAACCACACTAAACTCGTACCCGGATCTATATAACCTTTAAATATATGCAAATAATGTCGTTATTTAAAACGTGGTGAAGAATTTGGATGGGGATGTACTCATTCTCAAATGCGGAATGGTACTCCATAAGGCGTTCTGAACGGAGGCTTTGCACGCATTAGGTGATTGAATACTTCGGAGATTTTTAGGTTAAACAAAAACATGGCACGTGTTGAAGAATCTCCCGAGAATTTCAAAAAATTATTTTTGTATTAAATATATAATATTAAAAGAAACACACAATATTTTAATGTTTTATTTACAAAACTTACATTCTTTAATTGTCCCTATCTTTTGTAGGTGGCGGTAGCAGATTCTTATTTGAATAAAATATAGATAAGACTTCCACATTAAGAAAAATGTATCTTAGTTAAATGTACGGGATTTTATTAATTATAGTTTAGTAAAGTGCATGGTAGTTAATGACCTCGAGGTTGTGATATTTATAACAACATACCGATATATGTAAATTATATATGGAAACTGCATAACTTCAAATCATTTTAGCATAATTGTTAATTACCAAAATTCATAATTTCTACTTCCGTTAAAAACACATTAAGTAAGTAAGTATATACATACCGATAATACAATGGTAAAATTCTTCTACAACACATTAAACAGCTTATTTATATTTGCTACCTTAAACAACTATGGAGTGCATATAAATGTCAGAGGAAGATTTCTTATCGTTCCCTTCCAATCTTAAAATTTATATCGTCAATAAAATAATAAACAGATTACTAATAATAGGTCGTCAATGGAACTAAAACAACATATACAAAATGTGTACAAATGAAAAGACCACTTATTAATTAATCATGACTGTAAATTCCTTTAAAGATTTGATATTTATAGGTAGTAACAATGTTGGTGCTATATATATAAACGACTATTTATGAGCATAGTTTAAATTAAAATAACACCAAAATTTATGTAAATTTAGTAGTTCTGGTTTATAGTTGGTTGATCTTTGGAGAATAAATTTTATGAAACTTAGGTTTAAGAAATTAATCATTTTACAGGTGGGATTAAATAAAATGTACTACTTTGATGATAAAACCTATGCAATGCATTTTATGTTTACACAACTATAACATACTTTAAAATTTAATACCTCGGTAGTAGAATATAATTTTTATTTGTATTATTGTAACATAAAGTTTGCATAAAATGCAAAATACATATCCGTTAAGAGGAATTTTCAATATGATACTTACAGATTCGTTAGTAAGTTTTACAATTAAACTTATTTCAAGACATTTTTTGAAACACATCTTACTAGTCTCAAGGAATATGTATGTATGTAGGTATAAAATATACAAATAAAAACACTACTTAATGTAAACATTATTCTTTATTAAAATGAATAATTGGTTATATGTACAAACCAGTTTTGAGTACAATTACATCTGTGGTTGCGCAATTGAATGACGAATGTCGTGTGGTATGGTAGAAACACTTGTGTGAATTGGTGTAATACTTTAATTTATGTAGAGGAGTACACCCTAAATCTTCTAGGTTAATAACATTTAGGTGTAGAAATTCATTGTAAATTGCCATCATCTCAAGATATACCGTAAAAGTTTCTGCTTAACCATACCTTTTGGTATTTGAAGCGAGCTGATAGACAGTTCCAAGAATATGGTGGTTTCAGCACATATGTTATTGCAACTCCATTCGATAGGGATAGTTGTAAAACAGCCATTTCTTTAAACACAAAGTTATTATGTGCAATTTTAAACCTTTGAACGTCGACAACTAATGGACTATTAATTTTAGACTTCACTCACAATACTGGTTGCAGGATTGTAGCGGACCAAACGATCGTGTAGAATGAGGCAGTACGCTGTAGTGTGAGCTTTAAGCGCTTCTTTCACTTGAAATTCTAATCGTACGTCAACCGCTCCCACTTTCACTATTTCGTTTTGATGGGAACAATCGATGACTACAAGTGGAGCGTGCGTTTGAAATTCATTGGGTGTTAATATCGGCTCGCTGATACCCCGTAGTACGATTGTTGAAACTGTGCATACATCTCATATAGTATAGAATAGCGATTGGTATCGAAATCAATGTTAAGATTATCGTAAGGATACATAGATGAACCCAGATGTAATTTCATATTGGTCAACTTACAGTGGTCGAACTGACTGCGCCCCTTTTGCGCGATGTATCGGTTTGAAAGCAGACAATAACAAAACGCGGTTTCTCCACTTGAGAAGCCGTCTTCACGGCCCACGTATGCGTGTGTGTTGTATGTAATTCTGGATATTCGTGTAGTTCCCAACTGCGAAAGCTTATGTCCATGGTGGCATTGCGTTGAATATGTTTGAGTAGT
The DNA here is from genome assembly GCA_036346225.1 of Platerodrilus igneus. NCBI lineage: Eukaryota > Metazoa > Arthropoda > Insecta > Coleoptera > Lycidae > Platerodrilus > Platerodrilus igneus. The sequence goes on from JARFIW010000394.1 coordinate 4,587,576, forward strand.
TTTAAGCGCTCTGCATCTGCAACGGTTATATGTGGAATCCGCCATGATATATGTGTAATAGTAATTTTGATTGACTCTTTGGTATCAGAATTCGATATAGCTGCATCGTCAGCACTACTTCTAATAAGAATAAGCTCCTGTTTGATATTCAAAAGAATTTTTCGGTAGTCCTCCGCAAATCCTAAAACCATGCGCAAGGGAATGCATACGTTGAAATGACCATTAGCATCAACGAGATCAAGCTTATCGATGGGGACCAACCGGCGTTCCTAAAGCGACGACTTTCGCTATAATCGTAGGATAGGAAATTTTTAATAGTCGTAGTTATACCTGGATTACGAACGCGGTCAATAGTCTTTCCACCAAGTTCATAACGAATTTCATCAAATAAAAATAAAACTCCGTTGTTGACAAAATCGGCTGTAGGCGAAACGCCACCATCTGACTTATTCATTGTACCCTCAATATAAATTACGCTGTCCCATGGTAGTGTATAGACATCTTCGTTTTCTATTGGAATCCGTATAACATCGTTCTTCTCATACGTGGTATTGGAGTACGGAGTATGCATATGTTTGTCGGCATTGACGATGGTTGTATCAAATATAGCACGTTGCGTAACATTTAAAATATTACTATCCATTTTAGCTATGTAGCACTTTGAGTCCTAATGTTTGCAGAAATTTAACGTTTTCCGGTGTTAATCGGTGCACTGGTGTCTTGTAACTGGTAAAGGTGCTGACAATGCGTCTATTAATAGGTTTTGGTGGTTTATGCTCATAGCGCAAAACCATTGTTTTAAAGACGCTTTAGATAAAGTCTAATCGTGATGGTTTCCCGACGAAAAGTGATGAGATTACCGTTTTGATCAACTATTTTAACAATGATGCGATCGATGATTCGTGTATTAAGTGGCATATAGGTGACGTTTACGGGTTTTCAATAATCTTGTACCCTGCAGCAACTGCAGGAAAGAATTGATGCAAAATGTGTACAGGTTTGCTATTCGATACGATCCGACCACAAGATTACATTCAATACATATTGAATTGATTGGAAAGACTTGTGCCGGATGGTCCGAAATAGCAGTAGTGAGAGCTGGTAGTTTACGTTTCTCAAAACCCAGCAACGAAGCAAGTGAATTTGGTTGTGTAAAATCCACTATACCTGATGCTTTGATTTCTGTATGTAAACTGTTATTATTGGCTCGAATATCAATAAGATAACGTTTGGATGAAGTGCGTTCACGGGGATCGTTCAGATTACGTCGTACGAACTTATTAATATCTGCCACTTCATAAGTTCCTTCTGGTAAAGTAAGCACGATGTCATCAATGTAAAATTTATTGTTCGCTTCCGTTACATTGGGAATTGAAAAATATGTATCAAAGTTTGTAAGACCAATAACGTATTCATGGTCATCATCGAGAACAATTGGTGGGTTGATGATTGCGGTGAGCGTAGATTCAGTTCCAGTTAAAGTAAATGTGTACATGTTCGGTGGTTGACGATAAACTAACAACTAGTCGTATTCGTAGTTGGGATGGGGTAATAAAAGCAAATTCCTGAAACACTTGCAATATATGGTTTTAATTAAACACTTTTATACAAAACAGTTAAAAATACACTAAAATCAAATAATATATAACGTTGTTAGAAACTTAACGGAGGACTATTTTGCAGTAAAAATTTCAATACGAAGTGTCCACAGGTAACAGTGTTAAGCGGTTGAAATTGTTCATAATTATAATAGAGAGTGCATGGTCCTGATGAGGTTAAGTATTTGACAAGTTCCCTCGGAGGTCGTAGATTACCAATGCTATCATAATAGACTGCCCTTGAACCATCTTTTTGTACGCGGTCCAATGAGTTCCCACACCACGTGTAGTATCATGATTAAGAATACCACATTCTCGCCAACGAATTGTGTTTGGAAGTGAATTGCGCATGAATATTCCACGAAAGTGGGATATTGGTAAACGTTTTATGTATTTGTTCAAGTCAACATTGGTCAACGCTCGCATAGGTAGGTTTAACGAATGCGTTGAGTTTTTTTTCGTTGTCTTTGTTTACGCAAACCTTGCCCGTGTGTAAGAAAAGGCTTTAGGTACAGTCCATGTCCACGGCGATAAGGTTTCAAATAGAGACCCTTTCCAAGTGTCACTGCCTCTTGTGCCATATTATGTCGTTTTGCTTCATCTAATTGTTGTTGTCCAAGTTTAGCATCGTTGACAGCTTTTGCAATCCCAGCTGCTCCACCCGACAACGCTCCAATTGCGGAAAGGGCTGCAAAATAGGTATCAAAGGTAGGAAACCACCAGTTTTGGGTACAGGGATTACACGTGGGATGCCACGAATTTCATCTGTTATATCTTTAATCGGTGCCACTGCAAGTTTAGCAGTTTTAATAAGATCGGTCGGACGAACGTTTTAATGCGTTCCCAAATGGTGCGAATTAAACGCTTGAATGGTATACCACTTCCTGTACGTAGACGCTGACCACGTCGTTTTCCTTTACACCTTATCGTTTTCTTGCGACAACCCATACCAAATTTAACTTTGGCATTCATTGCAGAACCAACAGCAAACGCAGCAAGTTTTCACCTAACGAAGCGTCGGGTGCAGTACGACGTTTTGTGCTGTTTCGGCAAGACGTAGATCAGCTTGGTGTCGGGTTGTTAAGTCTGTAGAAAGATCGTAGGCGATGTCGTAGTTTGCAGGCTTCGTCTAAGGGATTACGACCTATATCACCACGCTTGAGGCGTTTCTGAAGCTTAGTACCCGGTCCACAGAAGCGATAGCCTGGTAAATGTAATTCTACCGGTAAACGATTGATAGCACTATTGAGTAACCCGTAGCCACGATAGGATTTCATTAATCTTGTCAGTCGAAAGGTTTAAAGGAGACTGGTCATGCGTGTAGAATTACTCGCTTAAATGCTTACCATACTGCAATTACGTTTTAGTATATGGATAGAATGCGTCTGGTAAAGCAACAATTGGCGTTGCCAATTACGGACCACAACTGCAGCAACAACACTAACGTGCAAAAGCATGGACTACTATTACCATCAACAATACGGTGTATCATTACAGGTCCATCGAATTGTGGTAAAACTAATGTAGTCATCGGTCTCTTGAAACATCCGAATGGTGTACGTTTTGAAAACGTTTATCTCTACTCAAAATCCTTGTATCAACCAAAGTATCAGTACCTAGAGAGGTTATTACAACCAATAAAAGAAATAGGATATTTTGCGTTTAACAAATGGGATGCAATTGTTACTCCAGCGGAAGCAAAACCTAATTCGATATTTATTTTCGATGACGTGTCGTGCGATAAACAAAATGTAATGCGAGAATATTTTTCTTTAGGTCGACATAAGGCCATTGATTGTTTTTATCTATGTCAGACCTATTCCAAAATACCTAAACAATTGATTAGAGACAATGCTAATGTCCTAGTGCTATTCAAACAAGACGAACTCAATTTAAAACACGTATCGCTGACCATGTAAACACGGATATGTCGTTTAACCGGTTTAAAGAATTGTGCGGCGTATGCTGGCGAGATCGGTATGGGTTCCTGGTGATCAATAAAGATGGCGATTTGCAAAACGGTCGCTACCGAAAAGGTTTTGACACCTATATATACTTATAAAGCACATAAATAGCACATCACTTCCTACCCGTTTCTAGACGATGGCAGACGACGTGAAAACCAAACGAGAACTCATAAAAGTACGAAAGGCAGTCAAGAGGAAATTACAAGCGCTAAAAGCAGGTGTGGTTGAAAAGGAGCTTGCATTAAGTAAAGTCTATGCACCTATTACAAAACGTTTACAAACACTTCAGACCGGTCTGCTGAAAGATATTAAACAGGAGTCCAAGATCGAAAGCCAGCACTGGTTACCACAACAACATGACGTACAATCTACTCCTAAAAGACGCCCTAAATTTCTCGATCAGGTGCGCAGTTCCACACCAATCGCCGCACCACCAATAGAGGAGGCATGGGAACACAATCCTCATAGCCCAGTCCAGTCTGTGGAGTCCACATTCGAAGAATCGGAGAGTAGCGGCAACACTCCAGAGACCCATACAGAGTACGAACGGTACCTAAACAGCGAAGAACATCAGACCTACTTACAACGATTCTTACCATCGGTAAGATACTATGTCGATAATCTGTTTTCCAACTTTACTGGTATTTATAACAATGACACGGAGCACTTGCGCAGGGATAAAGTACGTTATAATCCGGAGACAGGAAAATTAATGATTGGTGATTCGGACATTATCTTCGGGATTGGTGAAAAGGTGTGTGTAGAACGATTTTGCTACAACGGTAGCAAAGGGTTGTACGAGCAACTGTTCCTTCTCAATCCTTTGGGTAAATTCTCACTTAAAGAAATTAACGATTATGCGGACATTAAAAAGAAGTAATGCAATGTATAGCTTACGACAGCAAACTATAAACCCGAGTGGTCGTGGTCTACTCATGGATTATAACGAGAAGCCACTAGAGTATGTATACTTTGATGATCCCAACGAACTGTGCGAACGGCTCAAGCTTCTGCTCGCCTCGCAAGATGCAGGTAACACCGGTCACACCAACGAAATTACATCGATTATGGAAGAATTACGCAAATTGCGTATAATAGCGTAGATTGTGCGACTTGTTATTCATTATCACGATGGTTATCGACAAGTTTGGACATGCGTCTGACTGTGCTTCATATATTTCTTATGATGATTACTACGATTTTGACAACATGAGATTAGCGCGTCGCTACACCACAAGAAGATGATGATGCAGTCACGAAAGCGTACTTAGAATCGCGGTTAGCAACGCTACACCAGCAAGAGGGCGAACCAACGCTTGGAAGTGGTTCCACTATTCAGCAGTATATAGACACGCTTGTGAAGGAGACAACAAACAGTATGATAACACAATTCTCGAGCGAGTATGTTACAAGATCAGACTTTAACCATTTTGAAGAGATGATGCGTAACCTTGTTCCAGCCACTGTGAACGCTAATGTTGCACAAATCGTAACCAAACGGATAGATGATTCTATGAATAGCATATATAAGACATTAGACGCTGCTATTCAACAAGTGAAAGCACAATTTAGAATAGACATTGCACGAATTCAAGCAGATATTCAACAGTTGCAAGAGAAACTTAAAACGCACGCATATAGCCGTCAACCATACACACACACACATATTAGCAATATGTCTGTAAAGGAGCAAATCGTCCACGAGTTACATAAGCCTGCTCGCATTAACTTTCCAAGAAGACATGTAATCACAAAAGGATTAAACGAGCTGTTTCAAGCCGATTTGGTGGAAATGATCCCATATGCAAAGATAAATAAAGGATTTAGATACATTCTAGTTGTTATCGATGTATTTTCTAAATACTTATGGGCCGTACCGGTTAAGCGCAAGACGGGTAAGGCTGTTTCAAACGCTTTTCAATCAATTTTCAACAAAGACCATCGTATTCCACGGTACATTCAAACGGATTTGGGAAAAGAATTTTATAATTCAACATTTAAGGCTTTAATGGAAAAATATGAGATTACACATTATAGTGTGTACAGCAATAAAAAGCTTGCGTAGTAGAACGCGTTAATCGTACCTTAAAGTCAAAAATGTGGAAACAATTTAGTTTGAATGGTTCGTATCGATGGCTGAATATACTATCCTCACTCGTGACTGCATATAACAACACCAAACATCGAACAATCGGCATGCGACCTGTAGATGTGACAAAACGCAATGAACGCAAACTTTTCAATACAGTGTACAGTACGATCAAAACAGTTAACTTAAAGAGTAAAAAATTTTCTGTTGGGGATCATGTTCGCATTAGTAAACATAGAGGCCAATTTACCAAGGGATACACACCAAATTGGTCTAACGAAATTTTTACGGTGTACAAAGTGCATTTGACTAATCCTTTAACGTACCTATTGCGCGATAGTCGAGGACAACCAATATTAGGCGGCTTCTATGCAGAAGAACTTCAACGAACACACTATCCGGATGTATATTTAGTGGAAAAAGTATTGAAGAGAGTTAAAAATCAAGTATATGTGAAATGGTTAAATTTAGATTCTAGCCATAATAGTTGGATATCCAAAATCATATTTTGTAGATTTGCTGTTACGTGTTTGTTTACCATCATATGTCATTCATCAATAAAAATTTTTTACTGTTATATGATTTATTATAGCGACACACACACACACACAGCACAAATTACATCTATGTACTACTAATTACTACACTAGTTCTACGTCAAGAAAGTTGTTTATAATTCCTCATGCCCGAAGCGCAAAACGTTGATGTAGGTTGATTTTCGCTGTTTTGGTTGAACTTGAGTATTTCGATGTCCGTGAATATGTGTAAATAACAAGCAGGTAAAACACATTACCTTCTCAGCTAACAATTTCTCCCGTACTTGACCAACACTCGAGGTATATATATTCATTGTAAAAGGTATGCGACACGTACAATAGCATCCTCCATTATATCTGATAAGTGCTATCTATAGCGCATCAGCTAAGACTACCAAGATGACATGATTTACATACAAAAATAGTATTAAACTAAAACAATAACTTTAATAGCATATACACTTTTTTATAATCATCTATACTATTTGATGGCCATTTTCCCGAATCCGGACCACACGTCCATCCTGGTTGCTGTTTTGAGCCCTCCATTGCCAAATTCTTGAGGAGCCAGTTATATGTTGTTCTATGAGGGCCAACTACATTAGGTTGGTACTTATAATTTACCTTATACTTTAAAATTAACTTCAATACTTTTCTAATACCATAGGTTGTGCGAAATATACAACATCTACAATCATATCGTCAATCGCTGTGACCAGTGATTTATAGTTGCATTTATATTCATGATAGGAAATGCTTTCGTACTCAATACAGCTCGGTTGGTTAGTAATTCTTCAAGGAAATATACATCGCTCAAACTATAATTACTCTCTATTGCGTCTAGTACACCGCGCACCTGATGACATTTTAACTCTGTTTTGCCGTTGCAAGCTTCAATGAAGTTTAATACAAATTGATCGCACCTACTCTGTTGATTAAACAGCATGTCCATTACATCAATGGATGTATCATTGGTCAGCGTTAGCCATTTGAAGGCTTTAAAGGAACATGAACACCTACTCTGAACAGTATACGTTTGATTTTGTCTACATCATTCAATACTATGGCATGTTTCAGATGTTGGTGTAAAATGCGTTGTTCACTCTCGAACAAATCGTACAGTACATTGTCCATGTTAACTTGAAAACTTCGCACCACTATCGTCACTATCGTTGTTGTTCCACTCACTGCGAGATCTATCCAAGTACCTAGCTTTTATGGCACATTCATCAAAATAGGTAATGCTAAAGTGTTGTGATACTGAGCATCACCTAGTTATTCGTCTGATAAACCCCCCACTAGTTTTTGTAACAGCATTAATAAATCAACAACCTCGAGATGATCTCTGGCAAGGCGACTCTGTTGAATTTGAGCAATATATTTAAGGAAAATCCAATTAGAGGTGTGTTGGTGGTGATAGATTGTTATTCAAATTATCTATGGGAATATCCTTCACTTTTAACGAAGGATGCATGCCCGGTAAATTGCAAATTAATCAAAAGAGCATAACGTTAATCATTACTCTACATACAGCACAAAAAGCTGTCATAGCCATGCGAGAAATATGTTGCCTGATAAATACTCCCTTTATGATTGTTGTGGTTTTGACAATTTTGACAACGATCCTAGGTCATGGATCGAAACGTAAAGAAAGATGATTTTAAAAACTATGAGTGGTTTAATTCCCAACGAAGATTAAGAAAAAGGTTGCCTGATGTCGTTAAATCTATATATATACCAATGTTTAATACCTTGAAAGTAATAGGGAAAATAAAATTTAAAGTTGTCAACCATGTTCGGGTGGTAATGTTGATTCGGTCATTGATACCTACTGCAAGTTAAAACAAGTCGTATACAATGATGAAAAGTTTTTTGAAACTAACTAAATGTGATCTTGAATACATGCTTTGTAAAAGCGATATAGTTCAGATTCTGCTACGATTCTTCAACAGACGGCGATAACAATAAAACTCTGTTTAAATTAATTTTTAATAACGACTTAACATTGCGTAATTCTATTAAAATGATTTGAAATATAACGGTATTATTTTTATTGTTTAGCATCAATTTAATAACATTTGTTGATATAAGATGAAAATTGTGAATTTTGGTAATTGACAATTATGCTAAAATGTTTTGAAGTTACCTTGTTGCCATATGTTCCATTTAACAGAATTAAAACTCAGATATATTATAGACATTCTTGCAATTATTTACCATATGTGTATATATTTCTCTTGACAATAATTATTAATTTAAGAATAACTTATTGAATTAAAGTAGGTTATTTATAAGCACTAAATTCTACAATAATTAAAACGAGTTTGAAAATAAAAATGTATTGACAACGTAGCTATACTTGTAATTTATTCTGCCAGGATCAACAAAATATAATGCAAAATAGTTGTTTTAGGTATAAACCAGAACCATATAATTTACATATGGGGATATGTTGTTATAATTATACTATAAATAGCACAATCGCCGAGGTCATTAACTACCATGCACTTTACTGAACGCGGTTGTTAAAGGGCGTTATATGAACGTTTTTGCAAAGAAATAAGTAATATTTATCTCAGTTTGCGAAATGTTGAAACGTTTAGATCCGTAAGTTATGCATATCTTTTAGAAAACATATTTGCTTTTATGGACAAATTTTTGCTTTACATTCCTTAACTTTAATAATTTCACTAATCATGTTTACAGAGTCTTTTAAATAATAATATCCTTTGAACATACTATCATCTGGAATACAAATTTTGTTATACCTATATCTAGTACTAATAATAATTAGTGTCTCTAGCACTGTAAAATTTAACTAGAATAAATAATTCACAATCTTTTATAGTGTTTAATTAAATCGGTCTTTTAACAACAAAAGAGGTATTTTGCACATTGCAAATTATTATTACCATGCTTGTAGCAATAAATATTACATAATAAATTGCTGGTTATTCACCTAACAATAAAATTTTACACTAAGAATATATAATTGGTGTATGCTGGGTTGCCTGCCATAGATATGCATATATTTTTAGAATTCAATTAAATTTAAGTACACGTAGGTAAATGTGTGAAAGTTACTTTACATTTCAGTATTCAGCTGTATTGTAAATAGTTATTGATATTGTATTGAAAAACGACACCCAGTATTGTCAGCTGTGTAAAAATGTTTTGTTTCGCAGTGAATCAATCAAACTGTATGAAAATATATGAACTCATTAGCATGTAATTAAAATAAGCTGGTAAGTGAAACTAATATAAATAAAACATTCAAATTTTGTGTGTTTCTTTTAAAATTATATATTTAATACAAAAATATTTTTTGAAATTCTCGGAGATTCTTCAACACGTGCACGTTTTTGCTTAACCTAAAATCTCCGAAGTATTCAATCACCTAATGCGTGCAAAGCCTCCGTTCAGAACGCCTTATGGAGTACCATTCCGCATTTGAGAATGAGTACATCCCCATCCAAATTCTTCACCACGTTTTAAATAACGACATTATTTGCATATATTTAAAGGTTATATAGATCCGGGTACGAGTTCAGAACGAGTGACCTGTCTTAACATGTTTTTGCACACACACCAATATTTTAAATTAAAACCATTATAAAATACGAGTCGAATAATTTCTCCTATTCTTTTGATATTTAATACAAAAATAATGGGCAGAGCCCCGTTTAGGCACGTTTAGAAGCTCCTTCCCCACCATTCATCATTTTGAAAGTGATTATGTCATCCACCACATTTCCTATTTTTGCTTAACCTAAAAATCTCTCTTTAATTAACTAAAGCAACGAGAATAAAAACAATGACGAAGCTCTAAAGATCACCGCTAAATTTTTCACTACATGCACGTTTTTGCATAACCTATAAATTTTTTATCACGTTTGTGCAATTAAACGAGTTATATATATACAATGTCTAATACGTCATCTACATACAATCACCAAACCGCTAAAAGTAAAAGAATTTTTATTGCCACATAAATTAAATGTATAATTACATTTAAATATTTAAATATATTCAAATTGCTAAAATGTAAGCAAGAACACCTCTTGATATAACATCAAATTAATTTTTTTATTTGAGAGTCAAATAAATCGTTATGAAAGGTGGTATAATTTGCATACCAAGACGGAAATAGTCTTAACATGTTTTTGCAAACACACCTTATGTTAATTAAATCCATTATATTAAAAGTTGAATGATTTGCATATATATTACCAGAGAGCTATAATTTCAATAAAAACACGAGGTTATATTCGACTGCGAATTCTTGTTATTTTATCGTGACATTGAAATTGGTATAATTTGCATATATTTTAAATTCATACGGGTATAATTAAAAGATTATATGTTAGATCCGACTGCAAGTTCAGTGTACTTGTATAAATTATTTTGGGATGATGTAACCAAAGGGAATATACGACATACCTGTCTTGAAATGTTTTTGCAACACACCTTATGTTAATTAAATACATTATATTAAAAGTCGAATGTCGACGTGATTTACATATATATTGCCAGATAAAAAACACGTTGTTATATTCGACTGCATGCAAATTCTTAGTATTTTATCGCGACATTAAAATTGCGAGATGTGAACGACTTCTTTTTTACAAGATTTTACCTGCAAACGTTTAAAATTTGACCTCCATCATATAATATTTCGTATACTTTCTTAATTTTATTTTCTACTTCGTACAAAACGCAGCTTATGAGGAGAGCTAAAACACTCTTTACCACTTGCACGCGTTTGCCTAATATTAAAAAATTCTTCACCGCGGCGTTTTAATTTTTAGCTTAACCTACCCCAGAAAAATACGAACCAACACGTGAACTCCATTTTCTACACACACAACATTTTTTTAAAATTTAATATTTAATATTTAACGTCGGGAACGCTGCTAAAAAATTTCCTAAGAAAATATCTCCACCCCAGCGCACGCGCACCACCCCACAACAAAAATCTAACGACCCCGCCGAACGCACACCCCAAAGACCTAACGACCCCCCGACGCAACAAATTTACACACAAAGACAATTTTGTTCTCAAAGCGGCGTATACATATCTTGCTGCACGTTTTGTTTCCCAAAGCGGCTTAGCTGTTCATATTGTTCTCGAACCGGCGTATACATATCTTGCTGTGGATCTCTGTTGCCAAACCGGCTTAGCTACCCTACTCTTATTGCTTTTCGGAGTATTCTCCATGAAGATTCATGCACTTTTGCATGCGTTCGAACCAATCCGGAAAGCAGTTATTCCACTCATTTGTTGGTACAGTCAAAATTGCATTTTGAAGGCAACTTACGACTGGATCCTTTGACCACGCAGTCCATCCCTGATTTTCGGAAAGGTATAAAAATTGTTGAGACAGGTCGGGACTGCATGAAGAATGGTCAACAATTCGACATTTTGTTGCATTAAAAATTCAATTGTCTTGCAAGATGTGTGCGAATTTGCATTGTCTTTGTGGAGGATGGTTCATCATTTGGGGTTGATTTTTTAGCACACAAATAATTGTGTACCAATTGGCAGAAACAGTTCTTTGATCTTGTAGAGGAATTGTTACTACATAATCTACTTTCGAGACAAATCTTTTTGGAGAAATTTCGAGAATGGAAGACTTTTGTCGGCTTTTCTTCACCTTGAAACACCCAAACAGACAACCGGTGTTGCGTATGGAATATAGTTATAATAGTTTAGTAATAACAGAGAATAACCAGAAACCTTTATTATTTATGTACAAAAATACTTCGGCTCTCCTACATCAAGAAAATTACATCTCCCCAAACCACATCAAAATCCTAGATACTCCAAACCAATATCAGCTATGTTGATTATCAAATATATATCATCTCCGCTCTTCATCGTAAAACATCACATGCTAGTTCTAATAACTTAATCTTATCGAAGCCCTCCTAATTCTGGATCAACATCTTAATTATGGAACATCTGGAATATCTTTATAAGTATTTGCTAACTCTATATTTTTGGGTAAGTTAAATTCTTCATTAGATTGTTTCCAAGGACTATTTTTGATGCTTCTTTCATCCTTTATTTTTTGATTAGATGTAGAAGCAGGTAATGGCTCAAACTGTACGAAACTAGGTGTAGCTGTTTCTTGTGGAGTATGTCTCCAAATCACACATATCTGATCTATGTGTCATTTCCACTCCCTTCCATCATCCAATCTTACAGTATAATGGAGTGTACCCTATTTTATGTAGTCAGACCAAAATTCCATTTGTCATATTTATGGTCTCAAGATGAAACTCTTAAGCCAACTTCCAAATTACGGTGTTTCTTATTATTATTTAAGTATGTTTTATTTGTGTCCACAAAAGTTTGATGCAGTCAAGTCGTGTATGTATATGTCTGCCAAACATTAGTTCTGCAGGACTTACTCTAGTAGTTATATGTGGCATATTTCTATATTGGAGTAATAATTTACACAATTCCTAATTTTTACTACTTATTTCACTCATGCTTCCGAGTAATTTTTAAAAATGTATACGCACTTTTCCCCTTGTCCACTTCTAGCAGGATGGTATGGTGCGGTTACTCTATGCATCGTTCCATTTTGTCTTAAAAATTGTTCTAATCTAAATGATTAGGAAAGGGGTGAGACAGGGATGTGCCCTATCCCTGTTAAATTTAACTTGTACATCAAAGATGGCAATGAATACTGTCAAGTTCGAAAACATTTGGAATTATTATGCAGGGACAAAAAATTGATATGATTAGATTTGCAGATGATATAGTGGTATTAGCATCTACAAATGAAGAGTTAGAAGCAGCTCTTAATGAAATGGAAGCAGTTCTAACAGAGAGATACGGTATGAAAATTAACAAAAATAAAACTAAAGTACTAGTATGTAAAAGAGGGGAATATAAATCAAAAACTAGAATACAAATAAAAAACGAGAACTTGATGTTAAGGATTTCTGCTACCTAGGAAACCAAATAATGCAAGATGGGAAAAGTGCGAAAGATATAAAACAAAGACTAGCACAAGGTTGTGCTGCATTTAATAAGAAAAAGCAACTACTATGCTCAAACAAAACAAACATGGCAACAAGGAAAAGGTGACCTGAAAGCACATCTGTAAAAAACGGCACTGTACAGCTGTGAAACTTTGGCAGACAGGAAAAGATGAAGCCATAGAAATGTGGTGCTACAGAAGTATGCTGAAGATATCATGGACAGACAAAGTTAAGAACAAAAAGGTTCTAGAAATGCTAGAGGAAGAAAGGAATATGTGGAAAACAGTAAAAAATAGGAGAAATGGGATGATAGGGTACATACTAAGGCATGAGGGAATAGTGCGGAATACACTAGAGGCAGAGGTAGGAAAAAAGAAAGGTAGATGTAGATCTAGGTTAGACTATTACACACAGATAGTCAAAGATGTAGGTTGTAGGAATTTCAGGGAAATGTGTAGGCTAGCTCAGAATAGAAATCAATGGAGGTATACCTCCAACCAGTTCCAAAACTGAAGACCTAAGGACGAAAAAAAATTGTACTTATACCTGATGATTATTATAAACCACTACAGGTGTTGGTTTTGCAATATTTTCAACTAATGTTGATTGTGCAAGTCATTTTCACCATCCATATGCTTCGCCAGTCAAAAGTATAAACCAAGTACTCAAAACTATGCTTGCTTCATATGTAACTGAGAATCACAGATCATGGAATAAATATTTACCTATGGTCGGTTGTGCGGTGCACAATGCAGTACATGCAGTTATTGACATGACTTCGTATTTTGCTAATTAACAAGAGAGATGGCCATTGACAGTTCTTCTTTTGAAAAGGCGAAGAATTTTAAAAATTTACAAGACCTATCTTTTAAATGTAGAAATAGTTTAGAAGGCACGATGCCTGAGTTTGACAAAGTTTATAAAAATATAGGTAAGAAATAGACCATGCTTACCAGAAGGCAAAAATTAATTATGACTTACGTAGACAAACAATTTCAAGTTGGAGATTCAGTTTGGCGTAGGAACTTTGTTCTGTCAGATGCAATAAAATATTTCAATGCTAAATTAGCACCAAAATTTGTATGACCATTTTTTATTAAAAAGAAATTTTCTACTAATGTTTATAAATTAACAAATGAAATGGGTGTGAATAGGGGTCGTTGACACAGCAAGAATTTGAAATTGATTCCTACTGATTAATTTGACCCTTGCCTGTTCACTTATCCCTTATGTTTACTTTTTTTTTCTCGTATAACAGACGAATTCATTAAACTTTTGTGTACTTCTCATATACATTTTACACCAATTTTGACACTTTTTCCTTTCTTCTCTTCGGAGTGCTTTGTGATCCAAGTCAGGGAGTACCAATTGTTAATATATCAAGAACACAACCAGTGTCCATTTTCCTTTCTGATACTCTAAGAGCGCTTGTCCTTAGTGATAATATTCCTCTAACCCGCTATCATCTCATGCTTGAGATAATGCTTCTCTCTTTTCTGATTGGCCATGATGCTTCTGTCCCACCATCCTGTCCATCTACCCCTGAAAGAAGGCGTAGTACTTCCCATGGTAATCAGCTAGGCATAATGTTACCCCTAGTCTAAGCTAATCTATGTTTCTTTTATCCTTTACCTTTGCACGCCTTTTTCCTAGCCAATAATCATTTTCCTACATCCTTGTGTTTGTTTTTCGGTTGGATCTGTCCACAGCTCAAGTCGTGACGAGAATATATAAGCTGGAGTGGTACTAAGAGCTGAGTGGCACTCTAGATTATGCACTCAAACCGTACCGGAGTCCACCATCAGAATACGGATTTAATTATCAATCAACCTTGGATGTGAAGAATATTTCTCTTTCTTTGCATTGATGTTCTAGATTGCCAGAAGGGAATGGGGGTACTGTGGAGGTTATCTTTTTAGAATGAGGTACGGGGGGGTGGGAGGGGGTATATATCTTGAGTATACATGGAGGTTTGGGGAAATAAATTAATAATTAGACAAGGCTAGGGAGTTGGAGTTAGAAACTTTTTGGGGGTTTGCCTTCTCTGAAACTTACCCTAAAGCATGGCTGTAGAGCTGTCCCACCGAACTAGGCTCACTGTAAGTGTTCCCTCCTTTTAAAGTAGGGAGAAAGACGCTTTGTGACCTCATCTTCCGTGTCACCAACGGCATTGAAAATTTTACCTAAGTTAAGTTTAACATAGATGCAGTGACACGTACACACATACATTCATTTATCCACACACACACATACACACACACACACACGTGCACTTGCGCACCTGCACACCCATGCATGCATGCACGCACCCACAATTTTTTCCTATTTTTCCATTTATTTCTATTGGACCCGCTTCTGCACCACTGTAGTTGGCCGATGCACCCTTATTTTGATACAGAACTCCCGTCCCATTTTGGCAATTCCAAATTTAATAACTTAACGTTTCAAATACCTGTAACAAAATAAAGTTGTTCGTCGTTGGTTTTTTTGAACATAATGCTTTCAAGAGGCTAAAATCACTTGTTTCGAATTTGCCAACACTCAAGTTTTAATCTATCAGAAAAAATTGTTATTCAATGTGATGCAAGTAAGGATGGAATAGAATTTTGTTTGCTTCAAAACCAACCAGTTCCATATGCTTCAAGAAGCTTCACTGAGACTGAAAAATGATATAGCAAGGTCGAAGCAGAATTGTTAGCTATTTGTTTTGCTTCAGAAAAATGTCATCCGTTTATTTATGGCTATAAACATGCTGTTCATATTGACCATAAACCGTTAGTTAGCATTGCTAAATAAGATATACATAAATCTAACAACAGAATTCAGAAACTATTGCTACAACTGTTGAAATATCAATTGAATGTTCAGTACATTCCAGGTAAATTTATGTACATTTTTGATTATTTATTAGAAACTTTACAAAACAATCTGTAAATGATGATCCAAGCATGATGGATATCGTTTATACCATACAGTTAAAACAATACTTACCAATTGCTAAATCTAAAGTGTGTAAACTGCAGGTAGAAACACGAAATAATCTTGTTCTCAGTAAGGTGACCGATTTTGTAAACAATATTTGGCTTGCAAAGTGCAACTTAAGAATATAACATGAAACACTTTTTTGAAATACAAAACGATTTGATGGTGACGAATCATACGCTGTTTCATAATGGTAAAGTAGTAATAAATTCTACATTGTATCAAGATAAGCTTCAACAAATTCGTGATAAAACACATTTTGGCATAACTAAAAGTAAGAAGCAGTCGCAGCACGTTTCATGTTATATTATATTAGCCTAAAATGTCTGAAATGATTAAAAGACAATGTCATATTTGTGAAAGATATAAAACTACCTTTAATGCAACACACAACTTTTGATATACTATTTCATAAAATAGCTCTGGATCTAGCTGAGTAAGGTGCAAAGAATTATTTAATAGTGGTTGACTACT
This sequence comes from Platerodrilus igneus, assembly GCA_036346225.1. Classification (NCBI taxonomy): domain Eukaryota; kingdom Metazoa; phylum Arthropoda; class Insecta; order Coleoptera; family Lycidae; genus Platerodrilus; species Platerodrilus igneus. The sequence goes on from JARFIW010000394.1 coordinate 4,604,215, forward strand.
CGTCAAAATGGATAAAAATCTGCTGCAGAACTCATTGTACAGTTATTTGTTTCAAGAGTTTGCCAGTGATTTTAACTTTGAAATTAATTCCTGTATGTTTGTTGTGGTTTGTTTAGTATTCTTCTTAATCTTCTTTGGGAATTAAACCACAGGGAGTATTTACAAGTCAGGTATGGGCCTGAAATTTGTATTTGTTTTAGACAGTTGGACAATCTAAACCTAAAGCTATCCCATTCCAAAAATTCACTCACATTCCTAATAAAATGCAGAAACAACAAAATAATACCAAAAGGATTTAGAATCAAATTTGGAAAGACAAGCAATAAACTATCAAGGATTCTCGAAAGAGCAAGTTACAGTATGATGAGGGAAAGACTACAAAACCACTGATACATTATTTATAAGTTAAAACAAGATATTGAGGGCATTATAAATTTCATACGAATGAAGGTCGCAAAATATGATTTTGATAAAATTCTCGTTAGTGCAAAAACCTACTACAAATCAGTATTTTCCAAACAAAAAAAAATTCACATAAAGAAATTTAATAACCTATTTATAGAGAAAAATAACACACAAACTAAAACGTTAGAAAACAGCAACACCATGCTAAACACCGTGATAAATTTATCAAACTGAACTATTAACGACACAGAAAAATCAATTCTTTCAAAAGGCCTTAACTTTACAGTAACACCAAAATCAATACCAACCTTTGAAATAATTAGCTGTATTGAGAAAACAGCAAACCAACTCGAAGAAGATCAAGCAAACGAATTTAGAGTACGATGCAAAATCGAAATAGAAAAGAATCACAAAATTGTTTCAAGATGGCCACCAATGAACAGCAAGTTGTTGTTGATGTAGCCAATATTTGCAATTATTGTAATAAAAAGGTTTCAAATAAGTGTGTGGAGTGTATGAAATGTAAAGTTCATGTGCATCCATCATGTGGAGAAAGATATGGGGTGTTTTTGAGTGCTTCTGGCAAAAATATGGACTATCTGTGCAATAGATGCTATAAGGGTTATAAACATGGCAGCTTAAATGAGAATGATCAATCACTTATGGTTACCTGTGCTAACACTAATTCTAGTATTGATTGTGACCCGAAGTATGAGGCTAATACTGTGGTGAATTTCCTTAAAAGCAACCTATACAAGGAGTTGATAAACTCTTTAATCACTCAGAACACTGAACCACTTTTAGCTGAACTCCTGGAATTAAGAACTGAGGTTGATAACCTCAAGAAAAGTAATATTGGTCTTGTAAAGCTCCTTACCAAGGATTTTAATTCAACAAATATTCATCAAAGTTTGAATTGTGAAAGAACATCTGGGATTAATAGCTTTGATAACATTCCTAATACCAATGTTTTGAATCAAGAATTATCTACAAACATATGTGTTAAGAGAAACATTAATTTCATTGATCCTGTTGTTGCAAGTTGTTCTAATCAGTTATCAAATATGGTGTCTTCTGATAATACATCAATTATTGCCTCTAATCATCACCTTCCTGAGCAGGTTGTTAATCACTCATCTGCTACTGCACCCAAGACTCCCTATGCAGAAGTTGTGAAGAATAACATACAATACGAACTTGCTAATAATCAATTAAGCAAAGGTAATGAGGGTTTTTTAACAGTTTTTAACAAGAAAAAGAATAATAAAAAATCTATATGTGGCACCGGTATTAGTAGTAATTTCTCCTCTAAATTAACTGCAGTTGAAAAGAAAGTTTGGTTCTTTGTTGGACGTATTAAGTCTGGGACCAAAAGCAAAACCGTTTCTGATCACCTACGGGAAATCATTCCAAATAAAGAGTTTTCTTGTGATGTTCTGGAAACACGGGGTGTGTATGCATGTTTTCGCATAGGAGTTCATGTTGATGATAAAGCCATTGTTGAGAATCCTACTAACTGGCCTAGTGGCACTGAAATTCGGTCATATATTTTTCGTAAAAAATCGGCTCCAGAAAACAATTTTTGACACTAAGATTAGTAGTCAAATTTTAAATGTGAACCAGTTTGGCAAATCTAGTATTCACTTCTATTATCAAAATGTGAGGGGTCTTCGTACGAAGACTATCACGACATTACTCAATATTAGTTCAGCTAACTTTGATTGCATAGTTTTTACTAAGACTTGGTTATCCAATGACATTTCTAATGGTGAAGTTATTCCTAAGAATTTTAATGTATTTCGATGCGACCGCAAGTGTGAACTTCTAAACAAACAAAGAGGAGGAGGAGTACTTATTGCCATTAAATCACACATTAAGTCTAATTTACTACCCAGGTCAGGCTCTCATAATTTTGAGGATATTTGGATTAAAATTTTTTACGGTCATACTACCTTATTAATAGGAGCGGTATATTTTCCTCCTAAATCGTCTCATGAGCTGTACCAAGTATTTGTTGATAAAGTGGATTATTTAAGAACCAGCAATAATACAGCTAAATTTTTAATCTTTGGGGACTTCAATGTTCCTGAAATTACATGGGTTGATATAGATGGCTATTTTCTGCCCACTAAACTCACATCTTTGGTCAGCGAAGTTTTAATAAGTGGTATGCAGCTTACTGTCTTAAATCAGATTAACAGAATAGCTAATAATCAGGGTAAACACTTGGACTTACTTTTTTCTGATTTTGAATCACTTGAAGTTATTAGATCCCAGAATATTCTGGTTAAAGAGGATGGATATCACCCGGCTTTGGAATTAGTTTTACCTTTAAAAGTACCTGCAAGTATGCCATCTAACAATAAATCTGCGGTATTTCAGTTTAGAAAGGCATCTTACGAAGACATTATTAGATTTTTTCAGGAAGTTGACTGGAATTTTGTCCATACTGATCACAATATTAATATTATCGTTAACAAGTTCTACGAACGAATTAATCTTGCTATTAATCTTTTTATTCCTAAAAAATATTCTAAACCTAGAAAATTTCCTAAATGGTACAATGAGAAACTAATTAAGCTAATTAAGTTAAAAAATAAATTGCACAGTAAATTCAAGAAATCTAAGTCAATGGAGGATTACAATGACTACTCAAATTTGCGTCGGCTAAGCAAAATGAAATGAACATATGCTATAATCTTTTATCAGGAACTTAGAAACTGAAATTAAAACAAATACTAAGAGCTTTTGGGCATACATTAATTCTGTTAGAAAAGAAGTGGGTATTCCTGTTAGGATGAATTATGGTGGTAATTTGCTATCCTCGTCCCAAGAAATAGTTGATGCTTTCGCTGATCACTTCAGTTCTTGTTATCTAGCAAATCTGGATGCCAACAGAGGCTTATGCAACTTTTCTGATGTGTGTGTTTCATCTGCCGGCTTGTTCAGTCATACATTCACAGCCAATGAAATCATAGATAAGTTAACTAGTCTAGATATTAACAAAGGGGCTGGTCCCGATGGTATACCTCCAATCTTTTGGAAACAATGCTGTATGATACTTGCTGAACCGTTACAAGTTATATTTCAAAATCCTTTGATTCGGGTATATTTCCGGAACAGTGGAAGAAGTCCTCCCTTTATCCTGTGTACAAAAATGGAGATAAAAGTGTTATAGAAAACTACATAGGAATCTCATTACTCTCTACTGTAGCTAAAATTTTTGAATCGATAGTTTGTGATGAATTATTTAACAAATTTAAACATGCCTTGGTGAAGCAACAGCATGGTTTTTTCAAAGGCCGATCAACATGCACTAATCTTGCTGTTTACCAGGATTTTCTAGTTAATGCACTGGAAGATGGCAACCAAGTTGATGTGATATATACTGATATATCTAAAGCATTTGATGGGGTGTGCCATAATTTGTTGGTGGAAAAGCTGTATGCTTTAGGAATTCAAGGTGTTTACCTACAATGGATTTCTTCCTATTTGTCGGGCAGATCTCAATACGTACACATTCGAGGTGTTAAATCTAAAGGGATTACTGTGACCTCGGGAGTGCCGCAGGGGTCTCACCTTGGCCCTATATTATTTTTGTTTTTCATAAACGATGTCGTTTCTGTGTTCACATCTACTCAGTGCTTACTTTATGCGGATGACCTCAAGTTCTTTACTTATGCTAATTCTTACACGGATTGTTTGCGTATTCAGCACGACCTTGATAATTTAGTTTCTTATTGTGAACGTAATTTACTATGTCTTAATGGTGCCAAGTGTAAAACAATTAGTTTTTACAGATGTAAGAATCGATCAGATTCATCTATCATATCAACAGTATTCCTCTGGAATTTGTTAACAGTATTTCTGACCTAGGTGTTGTATTTGATCGGGAATTGTCTTTTTCTGATCATATGGATCATATACTGTTTAAATCATTCAGAATGTTAGGTTTCATCAAAAGAAACAGCATTGATCTATTTGACATATGTTCTTTGAAGTTGCTGTATAATGCATTAGTTTTAAGTATTCTAGAATATAATTCTCTTATCTGGTCACCTTATTACAAATGTCACATAGATAGATTAGAGCATGAGCAAGATAAATTTATTAAATATCTACTGTGGAAACTTAAGTTTCCTTATGACAACCTTGACCATATAATCAGAAGAAAGTTAGTAGGAATGCTAAGCTTAGAACAGAGACGTAGGTATAATATGGCTTTCTTTATGTATAAGCTTTGGAATAACATGGTTGATAGTGTAGACTTATTAAGTATTATTGGTTTAAGGATAACTCGTAAGAATACAAGGTATAGTGCTGTATTTAGTGAAAGTATGCATAGAACTAACTATGGTTCAACTGATTGTGTTTCAAGGCTATGTAAGACTTACAATAGATTTTTTGTAGAAGTCGACATTTTCAAGTGTAACTACACTGAATTTAAAAACAAAATTTTAGAATTATCTTAATTTAAGGCTTAGTGTACATGTTTTCATTTGTTTTATTTTTTATTATAGTGTGTATCAATTGGAATTATCTGTATATACACACAAATGTAAACAAACAAGTAAAATAAAATAAAAATAAAATAAAACCAAATATAAGTAATAACGAAATAAAAGCAATTCGCAATCTAAAAAACGATAACTCAATTATAATTCTACCTGCTGACAAAGACAATGCAACAGTAATAATGAATAAAAATGATTACAACACAAAAGTCAACGAACTATTGAACACTGTGAATTACACCCGTTTAGAAACGGACCCAACAAAATCAATTGAAATTAAAATATACAAAACTCTATTTAAATTTAAAAATGAATTCGAAGACAAAGAAAGAAGTAACCTGGTCCCACATTACAGTAAACCACCCCATTTTTACGGTCTACCAAAAATTCATAAAAATGACATTCCTTTAAGACCTATCGTAAGCTCCATAGATTCACCATGCCATAATTTAGCAAAATTTCTACTAAAAATTATAAATCCATTAGCAGACAAAACGGATTCTTTCATTAAAAACAACCAACACTTTTTAGAAAAATTATCAAACATAAAAATTGAAAATACACACACAATGGTAAGCTTTGATGTAGTAAATCTCTTCACAAATGTCCCTATAAACAAAACGCTTAATATTATAAAAAACAAACTAGAAAAAGATGGCAATCTTAAAGAAAGAACAAAACTAAGTATATCATGGATTATGGAATTACTTGGTTTATGCGTCAATACCACATATTTTCAAATAAATGATCAATTCTACAAACAAAGCTTCGGAATGGCAATGGGAAGTCCACTATCGCCAATCTTTAGTAATATATTCATGGAAGAATTCGAAAAAGATGTAGTATTCACACAAGAATTGAAACCACTAATCTGGTGGAGATACGTAGATGATGTTTATGCTATTTGGCCTCATAATATAGAATTAATTAAAAACTTTGTACAGTCAATTAACGAAATAGAACCAACTATTAAATTCACATATGAATTAGAACAACATGGAAAACTTCCGTTTTTAGATATTCTAGTTAGCAAAAACGATACAACAGTTAATACATCGGTATATAGAAAACTAGCGCACACAAACAGATACTTAAACTTCGATTCAAACCATCCACAATGTGTCAAACGAGGAATTATCAAAACCATGTATGATAGAGCAAAATTAATATCATCAAACGAAGAAATTTTAAAGAAAGAGAAAGACCTAATCAGATGTACACTAATAAAAAACAAATATCCTAAAAGAATAATAGAAAAGAAATGAATAAAACCCTAAAAATAAAGAAAAGAAAACAAAACAACGATACACACCACAAAATGCTCTCAATACCATACATAAAAGGATTCTCCGAAAAAATTCAAAGAATAGGAAACAAATTTAGAATTAAAACAGTATTTAGAACCAACAATGCACTAAGAGCACAATTAACAAAAACAAAACCCAAAAACGCAATACAAAGTTCAAAAAACTGTATCTACAAAATACTGTGCGAATGTAATAAGTTTTATATAGGAGAAAGTTCCAGACCATTTGAAGTTCGATTAAAAGAACATAAATCATATATACAAAAATAGAAAATTTGAAAAATCCATGATTTGCCAACATGCATGGGACTCCAGTCATAAAATAAAATGGGAGGATGCAAAAATTATCGACAAAGAAGAAAACTACCAAAAACGCAAAATCAAAGAAGCTGCCTATATAACCCTACATAAAAATAACTGCGTTGCAAACGAATCCGTGACTTTCAGTAAACAATGGATTCCATTATTAAAAGAAATAACAAATGAAGATCAAATGCCCACAATATCTAGGTAGCATTGCAAGTTTTTCCTGGGGTTTCCTTGCGATATTAACATGAAATACAGCCTACATACATGATTTCTATTTATACATACAATAACTAATTACATAACAATAAGCATATTAACTAGAAAACCATTATTTCGGCAAATTCTAAGTGTTGGGGAATCTTGGTAGCCACAGGTTGTTTAACCCCCTTCAGTGAATCTCGGTGAAATAAGACAAAATTAGAAATCTCTCAATTGTATAAATAGAAACATATTAAAAAATGTTTTCCAATTTTCAAGTTATTGAATTTATATAAAATTCACCAATAAAAATTAATCAGCTGATTTCACGTTAAGCGTATTGGCTACCTAAAGAAAGTCGATCCCAGATCGCAACACAAATTGAAGGCAATCATTCTTTTAAACTTTAAAATTTTTGCTTAGTATACTCAAACCAAATATTTCAAACATCAATAAATCAAAGTCACCTTCAATTTATGTCATTAATGTCAAACTTGAAGTTTTTATTATTTTGGCAACGATCCTAGGTCATGGATCGAAACGTAAATAAAGATGAATTTAAAAACTATGAGTGGTTTAATTCCCAAAGAAGATTAAGAAGAATTTGAAATTAATTATTCAAGCCTATATCATCATCAAAGCAATGCTCTTTGAGAAAAAATTTGTTGGCATAGCAAAAGTATAATAAAAAATTTGCTTTATTAGAACGCTGCACTACTACTGTTACTGGTATTGATTTCTTGCAATCTCAAATTTTAAAGGGGAGGCTTTTGCCAATGACTAGCGTAGTACTAAGACCAAAGTTACTTGTGAAAGATACATTTTCCTAAAGTTTGGGAACCAGGTAAAATAGTTGATGTTAATGGCTACACCTCAATGATATAAAGTTCAGAACAAGGAGAATAGAGTTTTTGATCAGAACAGCCTTTTACTTAGAAAAGCTCCTAACAGTTGTTACATGTGAAATTGACTTTAACTACCTGAACAAAATGTACTCTATCATGAAGACGACAGTAATATTGCACCAGCTAGCTTGTAGTGGTATGGAGATGAATTTTATAAAAACACCTTTCACTTACCCAGAAAGTTCTCTAAACTTTTATCTAATATAAAATGTTGAGCACCAATCCACACAGATTTTTCAGTCTCGCTAGACGATCGTTGGTCTATAAGACGATATTAAATGGTTCTTAACTTCCTGTAATACAGGTGGGTAGAACCTCGTGTACACTTGATTTTCTTTACCTACTAATTTAAAATATACCCAATCTATAAAAAAAAAACTACAAGCTATTCACTTAACCTACATTATCATAGTAATTGACAACAGAACAAACTGATTAAATTAACTATCCTTATCTAGGCCAAATATGCATGTAAAAGAGTAAATTTATTGATTACAAGTATCTAATCAAACTAAATCGGAACCTATAAGTTTATGTAATCACAACTGTGATGCCTTTCCTAGTTACAATTTGCTTTTAATCAAGAGTGCACCAACAAACAAGTTCTCTTAATAAAAAAATAGTTCGGTATTTATAAGTTAAACTGTTCTCAAGGGTTTATGCAATTTTTTTGGTTCACAAAGTTTCTACGACTTGAACTTTCTTGAGGTTGGTTTAACTGTGTTGCAGTGCGAGAGAATAATTATCGATATTTTCACACTGCCGATTAAATACCACAGCTGCACCATCAGTTAGTCCTATGTATTAAATTTTATAATGTTCTATGACTTTCTATCAGTTTAAGTGATTTACAATGATTTCGGGGTGTTTGCAATGTGTGAGAATGTTTACGAATACATGTTCGTAGGATGATTATTTATGGGAAAATATATCGGTGTTTTTCTAATTCGGTATTCAACATGTGAAGTTCCTTTAATTGCTGGTTGAATATTATAATTGAAAAAGCTCCTTTGTAAACTGTAAACGACAAAGGCTTTTATAAAATTTGAAAGTATTTTCGCACTAAAACTCATTTTAATTAACTTAACTTAATAAATGGTTTCTTATATACAAATGTATACTTCATTAATACATTAGCTTTCCACAGTAATTGATGACTGTTTGGAAAGTCAACTTAGAATTAAAAATTATGAGAGTCAACCCAAAATATCTGTTAGTCCAGATACTAGTAGAGATTTCAGATAGGAAAGTTCCAAAACTCCAAAATTTAGCGATTATGTTTGTTAAAAGGAGGAGATGTTATATATACATGTTATGCTACTGATCCAAACCTATAGATGTCTCCTCTCCTATCATTGTTAATGTCATTTTGTCATATTCTTCGTGCTCGTGCTAATGTGTGGTGTTATAATAAATTCATTACAACTATGCTTACGACTTCTATGATACCCATGACATCGATAATGTCGAAACTGTTTAACTACTTGTCAACTACAGAAGGTAAATTTTATTTACAATTCTTTATATATAATTAATAGTTTGTAGCTACTTAAACACTAAAGATGATTTAAAATAATAAATCGAAAGCGCTCTGTATGTAGTACATATTATTTTTGCACGATTACGCTCACCACAATCCCGACTTCATCCTATTAAATTTATTATAATTACAACATATAAAAATGACAACTCCATCTGTAGTAATATTTATTATAAGCTATAGAGTTGGCCATTTTTTATATCAAAAAATGCAAATGTCGAGTACATTAACATTTATATGACCATTTCTTGCAGCAAACCCTTGAATTTAACCAATCTCATACAGTTTCAAAGATAGCAATGAACACATGTTATTTGAAAAAACTAGTAGATGCAAGAAGTATATAAATCTAGTAACTAATCGAAGTATGGAAACAGAAATGAATTTGTACAATTTATAATAGTAACACAAAATTTTAAACTTACTCATGCTTTCTAAGTGTGATAAATTAAAAGGACATGCCGTCTCATCTGTGGTTTTTTGTAGTAGTTCTTTCGACCTCATCTTCTCTAAAGGTGTTAAACTTAATGCATATAACCATTTATCTTTATTAGGATTACCAACTCTTGCTAATCCAAGAAAGCGTGTAACACCTTCTGCTGCCAAATCATTATCTGAAGAACTTGATATGCGATACGGTGGTCGTTCATAGTACAATCCTTCTAGCCCAGCAATATGATAGCGGGGCTTTAATTGTAACTGCAGCCAGGATACCAACTCTGTATGCATATTTACTGATGTTGGCAACTACAATAAATTGATAAAATGCAACAAAATTCTATTGCAGACTAACCTTATAATTACTGTCATATTTATTAATATCCTTAGGCCATTGTGAAGTAATAAGTACATCCACTCCTTTAAAATTCGCAACACCTTTTCTGCATGCATCAGTTAAAAAAACAATGTCCTTGGCATTAAATGTAAAAGCAGGATTATGCGCGGAATCTGTTGTGGCTGCTATTCCACTTAGATAAACAATTTTTATTCCTCCAGTGTTGATGTATAAACCACGTCGACCTATTAAAAACCACACAGATAGTAATAATCCACATACAATTAGTTAAAACTAAATAACATAAAAAATTAATAAATATAAGATTGTTAACGAGTAATGCTCTCTTGTAACGCCTGTTCGCTTATGTATCAATTGAAATGCATCCGCACTACTTTAAAAATAAACCAGATGAGAGAGTACAAATATTAATTTAGGATGGACAGAATGAATAGGAACACACCCTGTATATCATGATTTTATGAGTACTTAAGGTTAATTAAACATAATATTTCCAATCTTTTGTTTCTAGAAAAGTAATTTAGACTGGAGCATTAAACTATAACCCCAATAGCAATAAAATTAATTATTTAAAAACCGTAAACAAAAATAGATCTAAATGTGAGCATTACATGTCACCCCACAAAGACGTAAATTCATCAATCTCCACGGAAATACAATTGCAATAGACAGTGCACCATGTGATAAACAAAACCGCAGACTATAAACTAATCCAATAAAAGCATGCGTGAGAAAAAACAGACAAAAATTTTTTTGGAAACATAAGCACGTTGTTACAGTAACTTTTTATAATAGATCGATTCTGCATTAAATTGCAACTACCTTAATTAAAAATGCTAATCTAAACCATTTTTATGTTATTCTAAAATTAGACAAGTTCAATAAATATGTATTAAACCGTCGTGTATAAAATTTCCCTCAATGCGTGGAATATATCCTATAACAGTTTATAATTCTTTGAAATGTCTGCTTCTCAAACGACTTTAAATAATTTTACTTCTTTGAAATATGTGCTTGTTATTTCCAATAGTGTATTCTACAAAAACATGTCCAAAACAATTGCTTTGTATATAAGCTTCGTTATATTTGAAGGTGTTCGAGCTGGCTCAAGTTTTATGGGTAATAAAATCGGTCTGTCTGCTAATTACATTGTTCCTCATAGCGTAGATTGATAATAACACAAATCTTTATTCTTTTCTAAAAAGTCAGGCAAGTGATTTGCTTACCTGTGTGTCTGGTTGCATAACTCACTTAGATGGTTTAAAATATATTTTGCTTTCCCATTCGAACAACAAAAATCAATAGAATTAATTATTGTATTTTGCTTTAGCCATTACTTGGATTCTACAAGTGTTTTGGTCATTGTTGTCTGGAATATACATTTTTGCTTGCTTTCGTAGAACATGTAACATTCTATTGCTGGGAATGGCTTTATGTTACTTCCCATGGTTTTGAAAAGCTCTCTTACTTCCTCGTTCTCTTACTTACTTATTTCGTCACTCTTACTTATACGATTCTTCTGTTATACAACGTCCTTTGAGCAATGTAAAGTCACACTTTTAAAATGCGTTTTGTGCTAGTATAGTTAAGTTATTAGTTCCAACACCCAGTCGTAGACAAATGTAGCCGGATTTCCTCATCCTAAGATGATACCAGAGAGAAAATAGTTTAAGGTACAGGGTCAATCCATATGAAGTGACCCAAAAAAAATTTTTCAGGTTGCTTGACCAATTTCAATATTTTTAATTTTTTTTGTATGCTTTTCTTACATAAGTCAGCACTTCAAAACAGGTTTGAAATTTTTTTTATCTCATCCCGTTTTGGAGATATGGCCATTTTTGTTTGGCCATGCAGGCTAATTTTGACCATTACAGTCATTAGCGATAAATTAAATATCTCCAGACTGGTTAATACTACAGTAATCGGATTCGTGCTATTCTTTTTAGAAAAGTCCATTCTACAATTTAGGCCCTGACAGTTTAAACTGTAAATCTAACATAAATAGCTCAAAAATACAACCAAAGTTCATGATCAAATTTTAACAAATTCGACTTTTTAAGGCTGAAAATTTCAATGAAAGAATAAAATACTCAAGCTAATATTTGTATGACTATAAGACATAATAGGATAGTTGCCAGTTTTAGAAAAAGAAGGTTAAAATATGTCTACCTAAATTTTCTATAATTTTTCAAAAAACGTAATTTTGAATTTTTTTGAAATTTCGAGGCTAAATAACTCTGGCGGAGGAAAATATAGAAATCTGAATTTTTTACACAAGATGCACCTTTATGATAGTAAACTACTGTAAAAGTTTCAATCTTGGTATTCTATCCTGAACCAAGTTATGAATTTTTAAAGTTTAACAAAAATACGCATTTCAGTGTAAATTATAAACAAATACAAGAATGATAAATCTGCAAAATAAATATTCCTAATATTAATCAACAGTATAGTATTTTAACAAAGGAGGGGTAATTTAAAAATTAGTCAATAGTTTTAAAAAAGGATAGAGATAAAAGGCTCATGTCTTAACAGTCACATATGCATCATTCATGTCTGGACAGGAATCTGCCTGATAGTGAAACTTATCTGCTCATTGAGGTTCAGCAAGTGCCACAGTCTGATAGAGTGCAGATAGTTTTCTAATGTGTTGTGTCTTTTGATAATTCAAGTTTATTTTATTAATTACAAGTGTTTATTAATTATTTCTTCATTTTATTTTTACTGTGAGTATTTGTTATTATTACTTACCTTAACATGGATGATCTGTGTTCTGTTGGACAATTAATTAATGAACATTGCCATAAAACAAGTTATGGTTTAGTGTCTAAAAAATTAAAACATATCAACGAGTTTAATGATGTTGAACAAAAACTTTTAAAGTTAAGAGCGAGTAATGATATTATATCAATTTGTGAGTACCACGAAAAAAAATATCTTCTAAAATATAATTACCTTTTTTGAAAATCCTGTTTGGACCTTTAAAAGTTCACAAGAAACAAATTACTTCTGATTTGAGAGAGATTAAATTAGAACAGTTGTTGTTATTGAAAGCTCATGAATATATTGATAAATTAGTCCCGGGACAATCCCTGTGTCAAAACTGTTATGAAAAACTATTTGTTTTAAACACACTATCTAAAGTTTCCATTGATACTGATTGTTTGGATAATTATGTTCCTCTTGAGGAAATCCAGGAGAAAGTAGATTCAGCTTGTTCTTTGTTAGGACTATCTCCAGCTTGCAAAATAAGAAAGCTAACTTCCAAGAAGAGGCAATCAGCCATTGAGAATAAAGTTCATAAAGCTAGTGAAAAACTAAGAAAGAATTTTGATCATACTGAAAATAACACTGTTCCTGTACAACAAGATGTGTTAGACTCAGAAAATTCTAATTTGATTGAAAAATTAAAGGAAAAGTGTTTAATAGCTTCTAAGGAGGAAAAAGTGAAAATCATTAGCTTGCTTCCTAGTTTATGGTCAAAGGAAAAGATTGATCGAAAATTCCAAGTGTCAGAGTGTTTGATTAGACTTACACGAAATCTGATGAAAGAACAAGACATTTTGCGTTCATTACGGAACAAGAAAGGAGCCTCCGTTGTTGAAGAAACTGTGGAGTTTGTATCTGTTGTGGTAAAACAAATACTTTCTAAAACCAAAAAAGATAGTAGTCTATCAAAAATATTTAACCATATTGAGCATGGATGGCCTAATAAAATAGAGGCAGATTTAAAACCCTATTTCATTAGAAAGTCTGAGCTTTATATTGAATCAGGTGTTATTATGTGGGAATACTGTATAGTAACTGCACAAAAGCATCAAAATACTTTATTAAAAGAATTACACATTTCACATTTGAGTTCGAATAAAATGAAAATAATGGCCCAATCTTTTCTTTTGGCTATGCTTAGACCATGCAATAGAGGCCACTACTAAAAACTGTCATTGCTGTATGGTAAATCTATCAGATCCAGTAAAAACGTTAGTAACCACATGGCTAAAAGAGTGTTTTAGTGTATTCATATAGATTTTATGAGACTATTTTTAGGTAAAATTTTATTATAACAGATGCATATAGTAAATGGCTCAAGGTTTTTGTAGTTTATAATATTAATTTCTTCAGCGCCATAGTAAAATTCCAGGAAATATTTGCTTGTTTTGGCATTCTCCGTACGGCAGTTCCTGATAATGGAACTCAATTTTTGTTCTTTGAAATTTGCAGAATACTGTAAAATAAAGGGTGTTATACACTTAACATCGTCTACCTGCCATCCATCTAGTAATGGGACTTCAGAAAATTATGTTAAAACTACTATCAAAAAATGCTTAATGATAATAAAGAGATGTCTGGATGATAACTGATATTTTGAGTTTTTTGTTTGGTTACATAACATCGCCTCATTCAATCACTGGAGTTTCTCCTGCAAAATGAATGTTTTCTAGAAACAAAATTTGATATATTGCAACCAAGCAATGTTCAACGTAATAGTAAAAACATTGCATTCTTTGGAGATTTTAGTCAACCGAACAAAAAAAGGTTGATAGTAAGAAAAGATTAACGAAAAATTAAACACTTCTGCTTATTTTTGTGTATCACAAAGTGTAGGTGAAATTTACAAGCACCAGTAAGATCAAATAATCAAGCAAGGAGACATTATAAATGGCATCTTAAGTTAGTCAGGAGGAACTTGTAATCTTGCAACAAACTTATAATGGTGCACTTATGGTAAATAATGATGATGCGCACCTATTGTAATTATGCCAGACAACACTAAGAATTTAGAGAATGCAATGTATTAAATAAAAATTCAGTTGAAAATAGATCAGATCAGTGATGATAGCAAGGTAGGCAATCGCACTGATGAGTATACACTTCAAACCAGTGCTGTGGTATTTGTCATACAGACAATGACACTGCCATCAAATGTAAATGCAAATAGTTCTCAAGATATCAGAGTGCAAGTGGCAATGAGAAGTAAGAACGTGGTGAAACTACCCGTTACACTAACTACAAAAATATATTTTAAGTTGTATTGTTTAATTGTGATGCATGTAGCAATAAGTTAAGTGGACAGCTGATATTTTGAAAAATGAGATAGTGATATGACGCAGTTGTAAGACTAATTTTATTCATATGATAAGGCTAGAATATTATTAAGAAATATGCACACATGCCTTTTATATCCTCTTTGGTTTTCTTTATTTATATGTAAGTCACTACAATATCATACAAATATATTGAGAACTGGTAAACCAGTAACATCATGTGAGCTTTAAAACTCCCTCAACCACATAATGAAAACAAGTAATAAGATTTAAACGGTAGTTGTACCCCAAAAGAAAATAATCAAATATAAAATCTGACAACACTGTACATAAAAGTAAACTAATTTTCATACAAAACAAAAAAATTAAAAGTATGTAATAGTTTCAGGTAAAACTAGTATGTACAATGCATTACACATTTCATTAAAATTCATACATACCTAAATAAGTCACATTAGGACATAATTCAGAACCTTCATGGGGATACAGAGGTACATGGTCTTGGTTATTTGGCCCCAGAATGTATGTCGGTACGGAAACTAAATAGTTTTACATTTTGAAAATTAAATTTATTGCAATAGACTACGCACCATGTTTAACCTTGGTTTTATATGCCCCGAATTCTTTATTGTTAATACCAAAAAAATTTCCAACACAAAGAAGCATATCAAAAGGACCTGATTTATTATTTAATGCGTCTACTCTGTTAAATAATGTATTGAATCTTCCCTCGACATCGCCGCAAAATAATCTACAAAAAAAATTGAATTAGGAGTATGCTATTAACTTTTAGAAGATAGCAACTATATATACATATCTCAATGAAAATTTCTCCACATATTCACTTCCAAACTTATACATAAGCAAGTTATATCCATAGAAAGCAATGTAAACTTATAATCATTAAGCAGAGGATGTTTCTAAAAGTATGGCAGAGTCCAGGAGGGTGTAATCCTAGTAGTCAAAGTAAGACAAAAGTTCCTAAAAAGTGGAACCAAAATGAAAGATATTTTTCTAAGAAATTACTGGATGTGAATGAAATTCAGTGTAGAGTTTCTTCACCGTGTTTCTTATAATAACAGCATTTTCAACATAAACCATCTTCATTAGGAGGCAATATCAAAATTCAATCACTTGAATAGCTATTAGTTCTAGGTCTTTGGAATTCGAGGTATAGCAATATCATCATCGTGCAAAACTGAAACTTTTCATGTTTACCCCACAATAGTTTCTGGAGGTTATGTTTATGGAATAAGCATATGCTTAACGTTGGTTAATTAATATTTGAAGCTGTAGAATGCAATGACAAAACATTTGATTCAAATCTTGAATATTGAAGTAGGGAATCCACGTTAAGTCAGTATTTATTATCCGATGCCAAAATTCATCACGATAACAGTCTAATAGCTCTTGAAGTTGACGACAAATGCCTAACCTATTGAGTTTCTGTTCTGGTCCCAACAGCCTTGATACCTAGTGGGTTGAACCCTTGCGTATGTCCGAACAATCATGTAAGATTTCATGAACTTGCCATGTACCGATTCCCAAGTGTATACTAATTTGACGAATAGTCATTCGCCTGTCCTCTTTCAGTAGATTTTCTACGGCAGTAATATTTCTTTCATTAACTAAAGTGCTTGGCCAGCCACTGTGTGGATTGTCTTCTAATGGTGTTCAATCACTTTTAAAACAATCGATCCACCGATAAACAGTAATTTTTGATTCTGCAGATTCACCAAACATTCCTTCCACAAAAAGAAAATTATTGCTCTTTGAGATCTAACCGCGTCTTCCTTGGTTGCAGGAACAGGGCTGCCAAAATGCGTATATATCAACCAAACATGTAAATCTGACTAAAGAATATTGTACTAGGTAGCTGCATAAAACTGTCAAGACTCGTATACCACCAATAGTAATGCTTATACATTCTGCGTAATTTAATTATAGCTAAATTTACAGAACTTTGGAAACATCCCTTGTATATCATTAATGGGTTTGAGGTCAGCTGGAGAAAAGTAAACTCTTTTTTAAGGTCTAATTTTTCGAATTTAATTCAAATTCTTGATCAAAGGCTTTCTAAAATTTCACAATTAACTAGGTTAACATATACTTGAATTACAAGGTGAGGTTATATATTAAATCAACATAGAAATTCAATTAAAATATCTTTTTAGCTAATTTTTGCTTCAATTTGTTGTATAAGAAAATTGTTTCAGCACGAAGCCTATTGTTCTGGATTAATTCCAGTAAAACAATGAAAACCAGTACTTACTATAAACTGCGTTTATTAAGAATGGTTACATTGGTAGCCGATGCGTTTATCGTGGGCTCAAGAAGCCAACTAACTTTACAATACAGGTTTGAGGGAGATGATGCCTACAGCGCTTAGAGCATATAGAATATATACAGGATGTGTGAACCGTAATATACGTAAAACAACGTAATAAAAAATAAATTGTAACAATACGAATAAATGCAATATATGTATGAGTAACGGGCATTTTTGTAGTTTAACATTTTACGCTTCCTTTCTGTTAACGTACTTAAAAATACATCGTTTCATTGGGATCGCTGTTTGTATAAAAGAAATACTTCAGAATAATTCAGATTTAAGTGCAATTTAACTCTTGTGTATTAATTAAAAATAGATTAATTGAAGATTGATTTTCATTAATAAATAAATTGCGAGGAACGAGTTTTAAATGGGATTGTTCGTGAATTACTTTCCAGCTTGTCGAAAGTGATAAGTGGCTCGTGATTAATTAGTAGATATGATGGCTGCATTCATTTTATTGGATGTTCCTTACGTTATTAACAAGTTTAGAGAATAGTCAATAAGCGGTTGTAATAGCGACGAGTTCCTAGAAACAGATGGAGAGAGTTGTAGTTTGTTCTTCGTTCCTGTATGTTAATTGCGTGAAAAGTGTTGTTTCCTTGTTGCTTTACTAATTGTGTTTTTGTGGCGTTGTCCTTTTTTTATTTGAGTAGTTCATACTTTGGATTATCCAAATACTGTGGATACTGTAGTTTCTGAATTTTCTAACCCCAAAGAATCTACAACAGATCTTTGCTTGTGCAAGTTTCGTGTTTGCGAAATATAACAGATTACCGGCTTACAAAGGTATCGGTTGAAGTTTCTCACTGCTTTTTAGATGTTTATGAAGATAATATACATTTGGTCCCATTTGAAATTAAACTAGTGCTACAACATATTTCGAAATTATTGCCTCAGGAAATAGAAGTAACAAGAAATTTATCAATGCTACATAGTTCCGTCGCGTGATAATGTCTGTTGCTAACACCAGTGAAATAGGTAGGTGTGATTAGGGTAACGTGTGATAAGTTCCATCAACACCCTCCCAGTAAAAGGTGAAGTGCTTCGCTAGTGCAGGACCTCGTGAATCCCACACTTCAAATGCGAGGAAGCGTTCCTGAAGGACTTTTTGTAAGTTGAACTATTTCCTACTTATTATTACTTTAAATATCTATCCGTTGCTTTACCATATCTTTGTGGTTCTGATACCTTTTACAATAGACTTGCATGCTATTTTAAAACAGAAAAAAAAGAAAGAAAGAAAAATCAATACTACTGAATTACTCATACCAATTGTGTCCTATCTATTTATCTTTTGTCAACATTTTGTCTGATTTATGTTTAATTGGTGTGTGAGGAAACGTTTCTGCTACTCCCCAATATTACCTCACTTTGTACTAAACATTTGTCTGTATTGCTTTTACCGTTGTTATATTATATAGATTATCCAAACAGTTTCTTTTTTTTTACATTCTACAAAGTACTGAATAATTTAGACTTTTCATTACTGCTATACTTATTCTTTTTTTTCAGGTTTGCTTAACTATTTTTCTTGCAGGTACTGTTACTAACTCCTTACCGCCGCATACATCATAGGTCAGTCTGCTTTCTACAACCCCCCCTACTCTCCGATTGAGCCCGGTCATTTCTTTGTTTTTCTTTGTGTTACGTACGGCCACGAGCCAGCGTAGCATAAATTTTACGAACCAACGTGACTGCCCCGATAATAACGTTACATAGATTTTTGGCGCCCAACGTGGCTGCCACGAAAAAAAAACGTAACAGAATTTTTGGCGCCCGATTTTTTTTGAGGGGCTCGATTTTTTTTGAGGGGCCTGATTTTTTTGATTTGCTCTTGATTTTCTAAATTTTTTTTTGACCCTGATTTTTTTGGCCTTGATTTTTTTTTTTTTGGTGTATCGGTTCGATTTTCTTTTCTGCCTATATTGGCTGGCTCTAATCTTTTTTTTGTGGTGTAGTCTTGAATCTTTTTCCTTCGCTATATAGAAATTCTTTGATTGTAATTTTTTTTGTGTGAATTATCAGAGTTGTGTTTTCGCTGGTAATTTGGTTCTGGAAAACACTGGCGCCCAAGTTTTCTGTACACCACCTTCTTTTTTTCCTTTTCTTCACGTCACTTTCGCTACCTTACTTAAATATAATCCTAATGTCCCCGATCTAGATCTGGTTGTATTATACGACTTTTTTTTTCTCCTTCTTGATACCACAGTTGAAGTCTTTCGTTACTTTTTCCAGTTTTCCGTTTGTCGTTCCCTAGCTTACTTGAGGCTTGACACTTGTGTATTATGTTGGCTATTGCTGTTGGTTTCCTTCCTCGCTACTTTTCTTTTCTTTGGGTTACTGCGCGCGCGAAATCAATTTCTTGAGGTTGGAAACTGTGCTGTTTCTTTTCTAAAGAGACATCCGTCCTTTGACGACTTTGGCAGCGTTTATGCCTTTACACCTTGGTCCTTTCCGATTGCTACTGCTTACCTATCTTTCCCTGTGGATTTCTTTACTCTTAGTTTTGTCCGACATTTTGATTCTGAACCTCCGGGTCCTAAAGGACTCCCTACGGCCGATTCTATTTTGACCCCTACGTGTCGCTATCCCTAATGACTTGTAATTTTTTTTTGGCTTATTGGTCTTGTGTTTTCTCTGATAAGCTTGTGTCCGAAAACACTGGCGCCCATTTCGTATTCCTATTCATATTTTTGTAGCTAGCCCATCCCGTGACTTTTTCTTCAGACTAGTTCTACCATTTGTTCACTATTGGACTATTATAGTCGCTTTCTACATCCATTCCTTGAGGTAGGCTTCAGATCTATTTTCTTTTCCTTTAGGGATTTCGACTTGGTCGCTTCTGTAGGTCTGTTAGCCATACTTTGCTTGAGTAATCGTTTCATACGAATCTGTGTTACCTCAGTTGGAAGTATTCTAGATGGTGTACTAGCTTGCCTTTGTCCTTTGCTTTGTCTTGGTTCTTTCTTTACTGCACACTTGAGGTTGACAGTTTTGTCGTCTAGTTGGTTTGCTAAGAGTTTTCTTCCTCGTTTTTTTTCTTTTCTCTTGGTTTCTCCGCGGGAAGCCAAAACTTTTCTTTGAGGTGGAAAACAGAAATGTCCTTTTTGGGGGACATCCGTCTTATGACGATTTTGAAAATAGCTAAGACCTTTAATCCTCATTGTATGTTTACTTGATGCCTTCTTTACCTGTTCTGTCGTTGTTGGTTACGATAGATGACTTTGTCTTCTTTTGAAAAAAAAATGTTCCTTTCTTATACTAGTATTGGTCCTTCGGACCGGATTTTATCTTTTTGTTTGGTTCCTTGTCTGTCGTTTTTTTCTTTCACACCGACGTCTTTATTTTGCTAGGGGGGAATTTGTAACGGGCATTTTTTATGTTTAACATTTTACGCTTCCTTTCTGTTAACGTACTTAAAAATACATCGTTTCATTGGGATCGCTGTTTGTATAAAGGGAATACTTCACAATAATTCAGATTTGGATGCAATTTAACTCGTGTGTATTAATTAAAAATAGATTAATTGAAGATTGATTTTCATTAATAAATAAATTGCGAGGAACGAGTTTTAAATGGGACTGCTCGTGAATTACTTTCCAGCTTGTCAAAAGTGATAAGCGGCTCGTGATTAATTAGTAGATATGATGGCTGCATTCATTTTATTGGATGTTCCTTATGTTATTAACAAGTTTAGAGAATAGTCGATAAGCGGTTGTAATAGCGACGAGTTCCTAGAAACAGATGGAGAGAGTTGTAGTTTGTTCTTCGTTCCTGTATGTTAATTGCGTGAAAAGTATTGTTTCCTTGTTGCTTTACTAATTGTGTTTTTGTGGCGTTGTCCTTTTTTTATTTGAGTAGTTCATACTTTGGATTATTCAAATACTGTGGATACTGTAGTTTCTGAATTTTCTAACCCCAAAGAATCTACAACAGATCTTTGCTTGTGCAAGTTTCGTGTTTGCGAAATATAACAGATTACCGGCTTACAAAGGTATCGGTTGAAGTTTCTCACTGCTTTTTAGATGTTTATGAAGATAATATACATTTGGTCCCAGTTGAAATTAAACTAGTGCTACAACATATTTCGAAATTATTGCCTCAGGAAATAGAAGTAACAAGAAATTTATCAATGCTACATAGTTCCGTCGCGTGATAATGTCTGTTGCTAACACCAGTGAAATAGGTAGGTGTGATTAGGGTAACGTGTGATAAGTTCCATCAACACCCTCCCAGTAAAGGGTGAAGTGCTTCGCTAGTGCAGGACCTCGTGAATCCGACACTTCAAATGCGAGGAAGCGTTCCTGAAGGACTTTTTGTAAGTTGAACTATTTCCTACTTATTATTACTTTAAATATCTATCCGTTGCTTTACCATATCTTTGTGGTTCTGATACCTTTTACAATAGACTTGCATGCTATTTTAAAACATAGTAAAAAAAAGAAAGAAAGAAAAATCAATACTACTGAATTACTCATACCAATTGTGTCTTATCTATTTATCTTTTGTCAACATTTTGTCTGATTTATGTTTAATTGGTGTGTGAGGAAACGTTTTTGCTACTCCCCAATATTACCTCACTTTGTACTAAACATTTGTCTGTATTGCTTTTACCGTTGTTATATTATATAGATTATCCAAACAGTTTCTTTTTTTTACATTCTACAAAGTACTGAATAATTTAGACTTTTCATTACTGCTATACTTATTCTTTTTTTTCAGGTTTGCTTAACTATTTTTCTTGCAGGTACTGTTACTAACTCCTTACCGCCGCATACATCATAGGTCAGTCTGCTTTCTACAACCCCCCCCCTACTCTCCGATTGAGCCCGATCATTTCTTTGTTTTTCTTTGTGTTACGTACGGCCACGAGCCAGCGTAGCATAAATTTGACGAACCAACGTGGCTGCCCCGATAATAACGTCACACATGAACAAAAATAGTATAACTTATATGAAAATAACAATGTCAGATTTTGAAATCTATAGGATTAAAAGATCGAAATATTAAGATATCCCACTCCTCTTTTCACAATAGAACATCAAAAAACTTTCAAATATTCTAAAAAATAACCACTATCCTATACACCTCATCACAAAATTATTATATAACTCAAAAAGCACATTACAACAAACAATAACAATGGTAATATAGATAACAATAACACAACTAACGGAAATGACAACTTTACAACTATATAAAAGAATTGTAGATTTAAAAATAAATATTATGAGCTATGTTGAAGCAGGGCCATATCTCTATATCGCCTAAATATGCAGGTATAACGCTACTAAGAGTAATAATAATGTTCATTTGCATGATCCTGAATCCACTGAATATTGCAAAGTTGAGGATAAAATGGTAGAATTCTTTTATAATACTGATAAGGTTAGTCTGTTTTATATAGAATTTATGCTTTAAAATAATCCTCTAAATTTTGAAACAGATTCAGGTTAAGAAATTTCCGCATTACCACTTACATTTTATGAAAAACAGTTTAATTTTAAACTGAAAGTTTGTAGCCTTAAATTAAAAACGTATAACGGTGGGGTTATAAAACCAGTTGGAGTGATTGAATTAAATGTGAAATTGAATAATGTATGTCATAAGAATCAATTACATATTTCATTTCAGTTAAACAACCAGTGTTTAAATCTGACCCAAATCGATGAATTAAAAGTAATTACCAAAAAATATTAAAAAGAAGTTTTTGGATTTATTTGATTGAACATTGGAATAAAATTAAATAAAAACCTTTAACCACAAAAATATTTAAATTACTAGATACCTATTTCGACCACTATGTGGTCATCATCAGTAGGAAACCTCTTAAAAAAAAAATATTATAATAATAATTAGCTGTTGTTCTGGAACACTTCAGAGATATTCTCCTCACCACTTAGGCTGAAGTGAACCTTCCCAACCTATAATTTACTATATTGTTGCTTTAAACACTATCGAGGATATTCTCCTCACCCGCGGCTGGTGTTCTCAACAACAAACAAGTGGAATTGTCCAATTCACAATTCACTTGTTTGTTGTTGAGAACACCAGCCTGCGGGTGAGGAGAATATCCTCGATAGTGTTTAAAGTAACAATATAGTAAATTATAGGTTGGGAAGGTTCACTTCAGCCAAAGTGGTGAGGAGAATATCCTCTGAAGTGTTCCAGAACAACAGCTAATTATTATTATTATTATTATTATTATTTTTAAGAGGTTTCCTACTGATGATGACCACATAGTGGTCGAAATACGTATCTAGTAATTTAAATATTTTTTGTGGTTAAGGGTTTTTATTTAATTTTATTTAAATCGTGCCACGGTGTTCCTATAGATTATGAACATTGGAAGCGTATAAATATGTGAAAGTAGGGTTAGAATTAAAGGCCGGTGCTAGGCCAAAATTTTGTAAACCAAGAAGCATTCCATTTGCCTTTCGAAAGTGAATGGAAGCAAAATTGGAAAGAATGGAACATGCTGATATTACAAAAATGGATGGGAAACATCAGTTGTTTCAACTTTCATATATTTGCAAACTATAAAGTTACTTTAAACCCTTATTTTGAGAGTTAAAAGGAGGTAAATTTTATTCAAAGTTGGACTTTTTTGTTGCATATAATCAGTTAGAAGTCAATAAAGATACCAGTTTGTTGATATCATGGAGCACGTCCAAAAATATCTAGAAAATTAACAAACTACCCTTTGCCACTAAGCCTACATGTAAAATGTTTCAAATAGAAGTAGAAAAGGTATTACAAGGCTGCAAAGGTGCAGCAAATTTATTAGATGATACTATGGTAATAAGTAATTGTCTGGATTAGCATGTTATAATTTGCGTAAAGTATTAAATAATTAAAAAATGCAGGTTTTAAACTAAATGCAGATGAATGCAAATTTTTTAAATAAGAAATAACTTATTTAGGTCATGTCATTAATGCTGATGGTTCAAAGAAAAACACAGCCAGGCTTCAGGCTGTGAATACGGCAGCAAAACCGAAAAATCAATCTGTGCCTGTTGTGGAATGATTATTATAAATTTATTTCCAAATTATCTTCAAATTTTAAGTCCTCTTTACAATTTACTTAAAAAAAGTGTTCGCCTTAATTGTGATGATCGATCTTTTGAAATCACGAAAAAGTCAATATTATCAGATAAAGTTGTAACACTGACTTACCTGTTGTAGTACAAACAAATGCTTCTAATGTTGCCATTAGTTATGTATTGTTACACATAATGCCTGATAATACTGAAAGACCAGTATGTTTTTGTCAAGAGCTCTTAGTAGTGCTCACGGTCATTATGCAATTATCCATACAGAGGCATTAGCTATCTATTGGAGTGTAAGGAAGTATTTTTATCTTGCAGGAATTGAGTTCACATTAAGATGTGATCAAAAACCATTGTTAGCTTTGTTAGCCGAAAACAAAAGTATACCGGCAATGGCCGCTGATAGGTTGCAACGATGATTAGCTTATTTAGTAAGTTTTAAATATAAATTAACACATCTGAAGGGCGAGAGTAATCTGGTCGCTGATGCACTATCACGATTACCTAATTATGAACGTTTAGATAATGAGATTGAATATTAGGATTACCTAAATTTTGCAGACGAATTTGTACCAATAAACATTAAACAAATGAGGTCCGAAATGCACAAAGATATTATTTTGTCAAGTTTGTACCAATAAATATGAAACAAATAAGGTCTGAAATGCACAAAGATATTATTTTGTCTAAAGTTTATCATTATATAGAATATGGTTGGCCTGAAAAAACTGGTGAGGGTTAAAACTTTATTTTAACAGAAAACCTGAGCTACACATAGATTCGGAAATAATTATGTGCAGTTATCACGTGGTGGTTCCACAGAAATATCAGAGTAAATTATTAAACGTGCAGCATGCTACACCTTTGAGAACTACCACAATAAAAGCTGTAGTACATTAGTACTTCTGGTGGCCTTTTTTAGACAAGGCAATAGAAGAAATCACTATCAATTGTAATGTGTGTATGACTAATTGATGCAGTTAAAATGCCCTACATGTGATTTTCCAATGCTCCACCCAAAAGTATTACATTGGTCAGGAGGTGTTTTTTTTAACCTGAAAAATTTAGAATTTTACCGAACTCTTGCTGTTCCAAGTAATGTAAGGATCTTTAACGTGCATGACAACATTGCATTTACATTTACAATGCTCCACCAGAAGGTACTACATTGGCCAGGAGGCGAGTTTTTTGTTACCTGAAAATTTATAATTTTGCCGAACCCTTGCCGTTCCAGGCAAGGTAGGGATCTTTAAAGTGCGTGACAACACTCACACACGGGACCTCCATTTAACCTCTCATCCGAACGAGGGAGTAATTTTTGTGAAAAATGCTCACCTACCATTTTTCAAGCAGTCGGACGTGTCGGGATTTGAACCCAGAACCTTGGGATCCATAGTCTTACACTTACTACATTGATCCACGGTGTCGCCAACGTGCATGACAACAGCCACATACGGAACCTCCATTTTACCTTTCATCCGAACAAGAGTGAAAAATGCTCGCCTAACATTTTTCAAGTGGACCGTATCGGGATTCAAACCCGGGACCTTGGGTGTAGTAGTCACATGCATACCAACTACGCCACAGAGTCGCCGCAGTTAAAATGCCACTAATTAAATGGCTTTCAGCAACAAGTGTATTTGAACGTGTTCATGTAGATTATAAGGGTCTGTTTCTAGGTAAATCCTATTTGGTCATATCATGCCAATAAAGTATTAATTTAAAGTAACCCTAGCAAACCAAAAAAATTATACATCATTATGAGAAAGTGCTTTTATATTTCGAATATTATTTGAAATAACAGCACTAAAAATAAGAACAGAAATTCAGTTTTTTACATTTTTGGAAATATCTCAAATACCAAATGAGATAAGTCAAATTGCTTTATAGATTATTAATTAGTGTAAAAGTTAGCAACTTTGCCAAATGTAAACATCCCCTTATTTCCATTAATAAGCAAGATCCCCATGCTGAGCCTCGAATTTGAATCAGCCAGTATACATATTTATCGGTCAATGCAATTATTAAGCTAGTGGCAAGTTCCGGCTGAGTTTCTGCTAAACCAACACTGGGCAAAACAAATCAAATCTCTATATATTCAATGGCGCCCAAGTACTTTAATTTGTTTCTAAAGAAAGCCAGAGTCATTGTTTTGATATCCAGTGTGTATCATAGCACAGAAGCTAACGAACAGATAAGCAAGTCAAAAATCACACGTTTTACAATGGCACATAATATAGATTAGATCGCATAGATATAAAATTTACAATATCCACAACATATAAGTGGAAAATACACACCATTGGCCATTTATTTTTCAGGCTACTAAATATTCACAGCAAAATACTCCAACCATGAGTGGATTAAGATTTAGAATTTGAGAGGAACTATCACTAGACCTTGTCAAAACGTCTGAGAACATCATATTGAAGGCACTTGAAATCAGCGCAACAGCACATACTTCAAAGAGAGAATAGTGTGTGATCCTAAGACCAATAAGAGAAATACAGCAACGATTGTTAAAAAACAGCCTCAGTGAATCAAATGGGCTAAACCGATATGCTATGAATGCAGCTGAAATGTGTGCATAAGTCGAGTTGTGCAGTACACAATGTTTGAATATAGTATAACAATAACTCAAGTAGTAATAGAATTCGCTATGACTATCTGCACGCTAGCATGTGGGGTTTTTGATCAGTTTGTCACATGTTAAAGGTAATTTTTTAGGGACACGTCATGAACAGTAACGTCATCAATCATAATTAATGGGTTTTCGAGTCAATGGCTTACCCCACTGCTTAAAGTTTTAATGTAACATCAAGACATGATGAGTAATAAGCATGACATTACCGTTTGTAGTTTTAGAGCTTCTAGCAATTTCAAGCGCAGGAAAGCCAATGAGAAAAATATATACTATCTCCATATATTGGATTGGTTATAGTAATAAATTTTTGTTTTAATCTGTTTTTATTTGGTATAGTTTATCTATAATATTATTTATTTATTTCCAACAGGTGGAAGCCGTTTACAGGATACAAAATAACTAATTTATGATATAATTCTAACTTAAACATCTATACATTCACACATCTTTTATACATTTTAGCAGTATATAAAATTTTACTTAAAGTATCATTGTTAATATCACAGTGATTGCTAATATGATTGTGCTCACTACACATCATGTACATAGGTGATTTTAATAATATGTTTGTATGAGCTGTTGGCAGGTAAAACAAATTTGATTGCCTACTTTCTGTTCTGGGAACTGAAAATCTAAGAAAAAAATCAATTCAATGGAGTCAATCTTGTTATGAAGCAATTGAAATATAAAGGATAGAGTGGCAGCAGCCCTACGAAA
This sequence comes from Platerodrilus igneus, assembly GCA_036346225.1. Taxonomy (NCBI): domain Eukaryota; kingdom Metazoa; phylum Arthropoda; class Insecta; order Coleoptera; family Lycidae; genus Platerodrilus; species Platerodrilus igneus. The sequence goes on from JARFIW010000394.1 coordinate 4,631,978, forward strand.
TTCCAACAACGGTATATTAAACTTTTCCAACAATAACTGGTGGTTATATCCTTGTTCGCCTATCAGTTTTTTATTAACTAGCCATGCATTCTTAATTACAGCAATAAATACTTATTTATTTTTTTTTATTTTATTTATTTATTATTAATACTCTACAGGACAACCCAAATGGTATATACCGAAGAACAACACACTAATCATACAATCATAATAAAATAGTATAAAATAGTTTCTAAATAAGTACTATTCTAACAAGTATACAGAAAAATATCAACCATCAGTCAGTATAGACTGTCTACATCATTTAACAGTTGTTCATTGACCCGTTTTTTATAGGTATCGAATGAAACACCAAATATGTTACTATTAGACAGTTTTTTTTGTGCTTTGTTAAAATTAATGGCAAGTTTTTCAGTAATAGCAGTACAACCATAATTGGTGCGATGACACTGTACATAAAAAGTTTGGACAGAACGTGTTAGCGACTTGGCACTCTGAGCCATATCTTAGACAGCAGGTATTCACAGTCAATAAAATTGTTTAATAACTTGTGTAAGAAGAATAGCATTGCTTTTTGTCTTCTCATTTCTAGGCTTTTGATACCAGTGAGTTGGAGCCTAACATTATAGGGTATATGTTCATAAGGAAAATGCAGCTTATATAAAAGAAATTTTACAAACGTATTTTGTACCCTTTCTAAATGATATTTATGACATTCATACGAGGGAGACCAGATAACACTATTGTATTCCAAAATACTGCACTAAGCTGTTGTAAATTATTTGTATCACTTTTACATCGTTAATATATTCACAATGTCGCGAATAAAACCTAGCATTCTAAATGCCTTAGCAGTAATGTTGTTGATGTGCTCATTAAATGTAAGAAAACAATCAAACATTACACCTAAATCACAGATCAACTCAACGGATTGAATTGCAGTTTTTGTATTGTATAGGTACATAATATTGGCTGTTTAATGCGATGAAAACGCATAAATTTACACTTAGCAGTGTTTAAGGTCAGACCATTTTGCTACACCATGTTGACACTTCATTTAGATCCTCTTGAATGTTATCGCAGTCTTGTGGGCATTTTACTATTGAAAATATTTTAGGTCATCTGCATATAATAAGCATTTACAGTGTTGGAAAATCGAGACTACGTCATTGATAAATAGTAAAAATAGTATGGGGCCGAGATGCGATCCTTGTGGGACACCAGAAAGCACATTAATATCTGAAGATTTGATACCGCATAAATGTACGTACATGCACGACCACTTAAGTATGATTTTATCCAAGTAAGATATACACCAATTATTCCAATTGCCTTCAATTTTGTAAGAGCATATCATGGCAAACACTGTCAAATGCTTTGGATATATCTAGGTAGATTACATCTATCTGCAATCCGTTTTCCATATTTGATATTAAAAATTTTGTATTATCGCCAAATTAGTAGCAGTAGAACGTCCTTTAAAGAATCCATGTTGCTCGATAGCGATGTAATGTTTGTAGGTGGAGAATATTTCATCTGTGATAATAGATTCCAATATTTTGCCATAATACATATTAAGGAGATACCTCTATAATTTTCAACCTGATCTTTTGCCCTGATTTAAATATAGGGTAAAGAGACGAACGTTTCCATAATGTGGGAAAGCATCCCTCATTGAAGGATCTTTGAAAATATCGCATAAAGGTGTTAATAACGAGTTTTACATTGTTTGATAAAAACAGATGGGATTCCGTCTGGACCCGCACTTTGTTACAATCCAAAGCATTAATCTTACTCAGAATTTCATCTTCTGTGAAATTATGCATAGATAGTGTATTATAATTTGGAATACTAATGTTTGGTAGTAAATCAGAGTGACGCTTTTGATAACAGGACTCAAAATGCTTTGCAAAAGAGGAGACAATATCTGTAGGACTCTCCCATTTGACTCCTTTGTAAAACATTATTTTAGGTATCCCAGTATCCTTTTTGAGTGCTGAGATGTATGACCAGAAGTATTTCAAGTTTGTAGGTATCATTAACTCTGTGTTGGAAACAAACATTAAGTAACACCAATCTATGAGGAACTTAGTTTCTCTTCTTGCAATGGAGTACTGATTATAATCATACTCTAAACCTGTTTTCTTATATTTTTTATACAGCTTAGTTTTACGGGCTATAAGGGATTTCAACTCGGCACTATACCATTTCGGATACTTATTCTGTTTGAGAGTTTTGAGGGCACATATTCTTCTATAGTTTTATGTATAGTGTCATAGAATAATAGCACTGCCGCATCAAGATCGATGGAAGTTTTATAAAACTCCAATCAGTTTCTCGTAAAAATTTATTTATTTTGGGAAAATCAGCTTTGTTAAATAATCTAACTTTTATATTTATTTTGTTGTTGATTAATGGCACACTATTCCAGGAAAAATCTGTGTGTAATGGTGGGTGATGCATATCAATTGGGCATATAGCAAAATTACTTTTTACCACACTGATAAAATCTAGATTGTCGGCAAAAACAAGGTCTAGTATTTTACCTTGATTGTTAGTAATACCATTATACTGTTGCATTTCAAGGTAATACATACCATCTACAATAATTTCTGATGCCAGATTATTAAACTGAGAAGGTACAAATACATTCTCTTCATAATACCAACTTATATCTGGGCAGTTAAAATCTCCAAATATACAAACTTTACAATGTGCATTCTCACGTTTTATATTTTCTATGCTATTAATAAGTTCTTGATATATTTGTGCATGAGAAGCAGGTGGTATATATACAGCCCCAGCAGTATATGAGAATTACCTGTCTTTATCTTAACCCACATATCTTGATAAATTAGGTTATTACCACTTTTCTGCTCAATTGACATATATTTTGAGTTAACTGCTATGAGTACTCCACCTCCTCTTGAACAACCAAAAGTGTTGTAGTCCCTGTCCTTTCGATATATTTGAAAGCGACTATCAAATAGCTCGAGCTGAGTATACTTGCTGTAAGCCACGTTTCAGTTAAGATGACAAAATCGTAATCTATAGACTGGATAGCAAGAGAAACCGCACAAACTTTTGTTCTAAGGCCTCTGACATTTTGGTAAAAAAGAGTGTATCTTGGGAGTCCAACAGGAACACTTTCGGTTGTGTGAACTTGTTCAGCAGTTCTATACAGGTTGTTGATGTGAGGCGTGTCTCACGGAAAATATAGCGTCTTAAAACTGCACCTTCAGGCCAGTTTTCAGGCTTGATTATTACTTCGTAATCTTGGAAGTCTACACCAATACGGAAACAGGCATAAATACCTTTAGTAGGTAGGGGCTCACAAACGAAAAGTTTGCCATTTAAAATTTTTGTTAGATGTTTGTTAACAGTTTCCACAGAAGTGCCTTGTTTGATACGCCCAAGAAATAGCCAAGCACGTTTAGAAACAGCGCTTAATTCAATGTTGTCTCTCGAGCCTGTTCCAACAACTAGTTGAGGAGTTCGGTTTGAAAATCTGTTTCGTCCACGCACGATCGTAAAAGATTCATCTATCAATGTATTACTGTTATTATTGTTTCTTTGATGGGGAAAATGTATATGTGAATTATATTTCTGCGATTTTAATGGTTTGTTGGTATTAGCGCTTTGTACCATATTTGTTTCTTGTAAAGAAAATTCAGAAGTTGCCTTATGTAAAATTTCTGTATTACTAGCGGTAGTAGCTTTTGATACTGAAGATTTATTCTCAATTGTATTAAACTTTTGTTTTCTTTTTGATAAATTGGAATCATTTATTACTTCTGAGTTCAAATTACTCCTATTTCCCATATCAGGCAATAATGTATTTTGGGATGCATTAAAACCTAGGTCTTGGTCTTTAATGCTACTTGGCTGTGTATTATGAATTGAATTTGTAGATAAGCCACTAATATTGCCAGTTTTTAAGAATATTCCATGTTGAGCTGCCTTATCACCAGTCAACAACTTAATTAGATCAATATTGCTTTCTTTAAGAATACACATTTCCACTTTTAGTTCATTAATTTGTTGGCATAATACTTTAGTTTGGCAATTTACTAAATCTTGCAAAATGTAATTAAAATCATCACTTTTCAAAAAATTAATTACCTTGTTATCAGAATCCACATTTGTGATATCACTTGTACATTTGCTTGTGCTTAGTTCAGAACTTTCAACAACTGTGTTCTCAGTATTAGGTATCAAACCATCTTTTGTACAGAAGTTGCATTGAAATACCAAATCGTCTGATGCTAATTGTAAATAAGTTCCAATTCTTTCACCACATGATGCATGCACTATATTACCACATGTGTAACACTTAACAACCTTATTTACTACCTTTTTCCTGCAATATAAGCACAGACTAGGTAGAGTTACATTACTATGCTGTTCATTGGCAGCCATATTGAATTAAAAAAAATATATTCTTTATTATCTAAAATTACTAATTTCTATTTTTGACAATGACAATTCCGTAATCTAGTAGCAAATGGTTTGATTATAGTGTGCATGCATATGTAGCTTTAAGTTAACATAATGAAATGATGTCGTCATTAATGTGGTTGGCCTGGGTAATGAAACGTATAGCCACACTATAGTTTATTATACAGTGGAACATCGCATAACGAGCACCTCACATTACGAGTAATACGCATAACAAGCAAAATAAATTGTAAAATGATAGCTCGCTTAACCAACGTTACGCATAACGAATGAAATACAAGAAATGCTGAAAGAATGGGAAACCGTTGCATCGAACATTGAGAAGCATCACCCCAATAAGGAGGTGGCTATGTGCGCTACAAATCTATTCAATGATAATGCGGTGTTGCATTTTTATCAAATTTTGAAGCATCGGCAAAAACAAATGTCTCTAGACAACTTTCAAGTAAAAAAGAATTAGGTATGTTACTAATTATTTCGATTCTTTTGTTTTCTTTAAATCTAATTCTCATTCTAAGTTGGTTCATTTCACGATAGAAGAAAAATGAAGTTGAATAACGGTTCTTAATAATTCATATGTATTTTTCTTTAAATAAAATTTACACATGTTTTTTTTTAATATTTGTTGTGCATGGAACGCATTATCATATTTTATATTAATTTATATGGTTAAGATTGTTTCGCTTAAGGAGTGTTTCGCAATACGAGTTAAACTCCGGAATGAACAATGCTCGTTATGCGAAGTTCGACTGTACTGTGGTATAACGTTTGCCCATCTAAAGAAAACAAGGCATGCTCCTAACAAATGACATTTTTCATGTAACAAACTAATCCAAGAATCTCGCATTCTAGCCTGTGGTTAGTCATAGCGAATAGAATTACATATTTGGAAATTACAATTTGTGTAAATAAACAGAAAAAATTGTTTATTTCTAAACACTTAATATCATTTATCTAATACCATATTGCACTAAGCTAAAATACTTACATGAAAAATTGTGTTTAGGTACCTGAGACAGGTATTTCTAATAATACAAAACTGTGTTCTGATTACTGCGATTAGTTTTGTACTGTAGCTTATAATTTATAAGGTGTTACAAAGTACTTTATATACTTATTGATGAGGCATTATCCCTAAAACTAATTCCATCCTTCTCCATTTAAAATAATAAATCAATTAAAAATTTGTACGCGTGTGCAACCCGGCGTTATTTGCTTTAGGAAAATTAACAAAGCAAGCAGGTAAAACAAAAGAATATTTTACACTTAATATTGTTGAAAGTTAAGTGAAGTGTGTGCCAATTTTATTGGAATAAACAGGTAAAACACTTACATTTTTTGCTTTTCCTCCATTATTTAGACTTAATGTACTTTGAAATATACATGCAATGCCTTTAAAATGCTGAAAATGCTTGTTATTAGCATAAAGTGGTCACTCTAAAAAATCAGACAATGGCGATTCGTACTTCATAAATTGACATTTTAAGGCATGTTAAATGTACAATAAATTCCTAATTCCTTGGACTATTATAATTTAAGAGTAAATATGTAGAAACGCTAATAACAAATATTTTGAAAATAGGTTATGTTTGAATATGATTTTGATAGTAACTAAAAGCTCGGCAATCGATAATCTAATACAAGGACTAACATGAAAAATAATTTTTTTGCGTAAATAAACCGCTTCAGATGTTACTCTTAGTGGTTTTGATTTTTCTAATAAATTTGACGTCAATAAAAGCAACATACGTCTAAAAATAGTATGACGTTAGAAACTCAGCATTATAGGTACTAAAGCACTTTAATTTTAATTGTTTGGATGTCTAGTTTGGAGGAATCCTTTTCACATGTTTTAATAAGTAATTAATTTAGTGTAATTTAATATAAGGTAAAGGCACCAGTAGTGGGCCACTTAAAGAGATGACTGCATGTTTTTTCCATATCTGCACAGTTATCCATGACGTAGGTACTGTGACAAACTGCTGGCTCCGAGGCTAGCTCTAACCTACTACTATAACTAGCTGCTACTGTTTTATAAAACAACTTAGTTTAAGATACAAAAATCTACTTATATTAATAGGATTTTTGTGGACTGGTTTTAAACTTGGTGTACCAACAGTGGACTCACCTATACTGGACCACTCAGCTTGCAGTTGTTTATCACAATGCGCACATAATGAAACATGTAAACATGCATGTAATGAATGAAAGAATCATTGTCTAAATGTATTTTATAATTGAGTTTGAATTACCTGAATTCTAATTAGAAATGATTAAAATTCGTAGCAAATTATATGCTAAGGGGATCATCTTAAAATACTGACAGACATCTGTAAAAACAAGTTTATTTGTATTAAAAATATGTAAACTTATCTTTCTATGACAGGTAGTCTTTTTTGAAGGTGTATGTTATTTTTCTTCACTTATTGCAATTTCTGGAAATGGTACTCTACCTACTACTCGAATAGAATTTATTGTGGATATATCATTTTCCTTAATAACAAAAGACTTCTTTTCCTCATTGAGTTAACACCTTGACTCTAAGTTATTTTCAACTTTTTCTTGAATGGCACACGCACACACACACACGCACACACATGCACGCGCGCATGCACACACACACACTTGCGCACGCACGCACACACTCTCTCTTTCTCACACACACACACATGTTTGTGGATGCTTTTCTTGGGTTATAAGTCGAAACATTAATATAAAGTTTTACATTTTATTGTTCCATAACCTCCCTCGACCATACGTACGTTTCGGCTATTTGAGCCTTTTTCAATGGTTCAGTCTTTCTTATAAGTTAATTTACTAATATACTAACCTACACTTATATAATTTTGTCACTTACCTTAAACTATTCTATCCCTTATACACATAATAACTAAATAAACTTTTTTGTTTAGTTTATTTAGTTATTAAGTGTATAAGGGATAGAATAGTTTAAGGTAAGTGACAAAATTATATAAGGGTAGGTTAGTATATTAGTAAATTAATTTATAGGAATGACTGAACCATTGAAAAAGGCTCAAATAGTCGAAACATACTTATGGTCGAGTGAGGTTATGAAACAATAAAATGTAAAACTTTATATTAATGTTTCGACCTATATCCCAAGAAAAGCATCCTCAAACAAATATAGAATGAAAAGGTCAATTACTAGCTCGATTTGAAATGTTATTGAAAAGTTATTATTTCATCTTATTAACTGTAATACGTTAGTATTTATCAACTTACCTTATGTAAAAAACTACCTAAAATATTTATATATTTAATATTTTTCAGTGATTTAAAAGATGTTATTCATATGACTACTAATATCTAGTATGCTGCTGTCGCTTAATGAAATATTGCTTGAATGTTAACTTCTTGTTCAAGTGCACCAGTTATTGGTTTTAAACATTTATATTATTGAATCAAGAAGAATTTTGAAAATAATTTTAAAATGTAGCCCTTTCGGACTTACATAGATCTACTGTGAAAAACTTTGAACAAATACACCGTTTTGCTATAAAACTCCGTGGCGTTCCTCGTGACTCATCCTGTATTTATTTGGTCGTATTTCTTTTACCACCTATGAATTCGACAAGAATGAATTGCCCAACCTCTAAATCATTTATGCTTGTTGACTCCAGTTCCTCTTCGCTTTTATCAGTTTCTAACCATGGAGAATCGTCTGACTCTGACAAGGTTATATCGGATTCACTACCAGAAGATGATGATAATGTAGGATCAAGTACTAAGCTCTTTCTAGCCTTTTCTACTTTAGCAAATCGCTTTTTGTCCGCTAACACTTTTTTTCCTGTTTTCTTTCGGTTTGTTTTCTCTTATTTTCAGCCTCTTTTAGTAATTTAGTTTCTTCCTTTTTTTTCAAGTAGGCAATGACCTGTGGCGATGTTGTTACTGCCGATAGTTTTTCTCGTTTTTGTTTTTTTGAGTAAACTTTTTCTTGGGCTGGTCAGAAAAGTACCTTTTTAAAGAGTATTGGAACATTTGAAGGACCAGGAACAGGTTCCAAAATAGTAGTTGTTTCTTTCATAGGAATATTAAAATATCTATCATCCATATTCATAGTAGTTTTGTCGATTGTCACAAGTTCATTAGCAGACTCTTTTTCGGGATTATGTGGTTCCCGAATTATTTGTTTGTGTTTTTCGTGTTGAACAGTAGGATGTAGCTTATCACCGGTTTTTTTTCCATAAAAGGAAACGTTTTTTTTCCAGTTGCAAATTCCACTCTCCCTCACAGCTTCTGAATTCTTTGAGCATACTGTAGTGTAACCGACCTGAAGCTGCAAATCTGTACTCTAATCTACTTGCGGACGAACGAACGTCTTCTCTTGACAATACCTTGGCCTCGTGATCTAGTCGTCTATGGCTGTGGCTAGTGACACCTACGTTGTGTAACCGAAACTTAACCCAAATATACACTGAGATGGCCTTAAGGCGGGAAGGTTTGAAATAAAACTACAATAGTTAACGACCCTACTTCAATTATTATGTGATAACCTCAAAATTAGGTTACCATCAATTAAACATGAATTACAAAAGCAAACAGTGCCAGACTCCCTGGGTTTGCGCTGAGGGAAGAGAATCGGCAGATAAAACCCCAACAACCCTGCGTTTCTAACTGCATAAATACACTTCTCCAAGAATGAGGCGGCGAACAAGCACCCTATGCGCTTTTAATATTACGGGATGTCAACTGTTACTCATACATTCTGCATATGAGACTGAAGAAAGGTTAATGTGGTCTAACTAATCTTTTCTAAAGCGTAACAGGGATGGTTGTGCCATTACTACCTGCCTATAGTTGAAGAGGAAGAACATCGGGAAGATATGGACCTTGACCACCAATGTTCCACCTCGCACGGCCATAAAATGTTAGTAAATTCAACAAAGGCTTCAACATACACGTTTATCGTACATATCATTAACAGTTGCCAGCCCGTTTGGCAATATGGTTGACAATGGATAACGTATATTCATTCGTTGCATAAACATTACTACAAATACATTGACAAAACAAATATTTATAAACAAACATGAACGTATGCTATGATAGTACCAAACAAAGGCTACAAATTGAATCGACCATCTCTTAAATAGTCATAATGCAAACGCGTTAATACGGGGTCATAGCAGAGGTTTGCTATAATCACATCATAACAAGAATAATAAATCTCAATATTAGTTACCGATTGAATTGCAGGTTATAATACGTTAAGACCCTTCAAACTAACTGATGCTTAGGTCTTACAAACGAGACATAAGTTATGCAGTTATAAACGCCCAACTAGAAACTGAAATAAACAATTACATAATCAAAACAAATTATTTAAACATTGAAAATAAATTACAAAATATGCTTGTAACAAATACATACCAAACTTTACAGAAAAAGCCCAGATTCAGGCGCTAAATCTTTACATAAAATGCATGTTAACAAAATATATTAAATCTAGTAAGTACAAGTTAAGAATTATTCATTATGATTGCATCAGGCTTTTAAACATTATACACATGGTGGCATTAAATTTACATACAAAAATCTGCGTAACTATTGGATCATTAATTCACTTACTATCTTAAAACACAACCAACTAACATTAAATAATTAATCAAGCTTCGATGCAATCAGATAACTTTGAAATAGCGTATAATTAAAAACATTACCTTTATTAAAACCGCCGGTGAAGCTTTTCCAACCTTTGATTTTAAAATCTGAAGCTAAAGTCCCCGTTAAGAGCCTGTAAACAAATCGATCGTTCCTACAACGGGTAAATCTGACATCACGGAGTGCATTCTGAAACCTGGAAGTGGTTAATGTGCTGTTTAAAAATACTCTCGAATTTCGAAATATACACTATAATATTTGCGATAATTATCAACCAATGAGAATTGACTAAAGGAAATATGCCCACTTTCTTTGACATTTTTAGAAGTTGTTACATGTTTTGGATCCCATGGCATTAGTCCACATGCTCTGAAGCCAATTATAATTGTCTGTTTACTTAGTAAATTTAGGACAGATTCCAGAACAACTGGTAAATCTTGCTTCTGAATTTGTTTTCCATCATGCTCCATTCGCCACTCGGCAACTTTGTTTCCAGCTTGATTTCAATGTATGAAATACGGCTACATCCATAGACTGAATTAGATGGGTTGCATTCGGATACAATGAAACTAGTTCAAAGCTCCGATTCTTACAAAAATTGCTGAGTGTATAAGGCGCATGAGACGAGTGGCCGTCTAAACAGAATTACTGGTGTACGAATTTCTTCTCTTTTAAACATGGTTCAAAAATATTTGCAATGAACTCGTAAAATGTTTCTTGTGTCGTCTTGCCATTCTCCGATTTACCCATTGCCTACCCAGAAGGCATAGCTTGAACTAAGGCAATTGGAATTCTGGAATTTCTAAACACTAGCATTGATGGAGGTAGCTGGCCTACGGCATTTGCAGATAACAGTACAGTTAAATTTTGCTCTTCATCTCCACCTACACCAGTGTAAACTGTTTTTGCCCCCTTCTGCGCCAATACCTTACCAGGTTATGAGTTTAAAAAGAAAGCTGTCTCGTATGTGTTAAAAATTTGTCAGATGTTTTTTATAACTTCAGAGATATTATTCTCATGCAGATACGATTCAACCTCTTTAAACCACTGATCAAGGTTCTCTTATGTGACGGCTCTTCTCTGGGCTGTCAAGTTCTGACTAGTACGACAGCTGAGATCTGGGTGTTGCTTTAAGAAATTCTCATACCATTTTCGACCAAGTACAAATTTTTTTTTATTGAGAGTTAATTTGAAGGGAGTGAGTTTTTATGGAAGAAATAACAAAATAATTTTAAAAAATTAAATATTTGTAATGGCCGAAATGAAAAACTGCGTTACTATATCTACTTACCTTAAAGGCGTTTCTCTTATCTCAGCAACTCCTTTGATATCATCCCTACATAGAAGACGATTATTCCGCACAGGTCTCCTTTGCGTTCGGTTTCCTAAATTTATCGTGTTTTACTTTACCTTTCTCTAAAATACCGTAAAGGTACTTATTAAATTTTTTCAAATTAAATAAAATTATAAAATAAAAATCTTCTTCTAAATACGACTCGATCACTGGAGTGCCTGGATATCTTTCCACAATGACGTAATTAATCTAATTCATAAATAAATACAAATAAAGGTCAACCTAAACTTAACCTTTATTGACATTAAGGAATTTCGCTATAAATACAAATACAAACTTTTTCTCAATTTAGTAACTGTCAAATCATTATTTTTTTTTCACCTCCTAACTCGTAATTCATAACTCAATTCGATTTTTCACAAGTCCGCATTATAAGTAAATTACATTTTTATATACAAAATTTTTTCGTTTTCTAATCACAATCACTTTTTTGTCTTAAAACCGATAAAGAAAATTAAAAAAAAAATCTTTAAAAAATTACGTTTGTCAACCAAATATAGAAAAATGACAAACAATTTAAAAAATTCTAAACTTAAAACCCACATTTTAAAAAAAATTACGGTTAAATGTAAAGTGGTCAACAATTAGAAAACAAAAGAACAGCCAAACTATAAAAAAAGAAGCTGAAAATGAAAAAGCTACTGTAGCGGGGTACTACTACCGCGTTTCACTAATTTAAAACAAGTAATAGCAAGATCTTTATTACTCACTGTTCACAAGTCTAATTAACAGTATATGCCTTATTTAGAGATGTTTTAGTCCAATTAACAATGAAGCACTATCACACTAATGAATTTACAAGCACTAATATCTTCTTAAACTAAATTCTTAACCATAGGTCTATCAACAACACTAAACACTACTATAATTTATTTATTACACTTTTGTCTATTTATGTATTCTACAAGCTGCATGTACATTAGACACATGCACATAACATTTGTGTTTACTCTTGGATATCCAAAAGCTCAACTATTTAACTTTATACGATATAATTTATGTTCGACATTCTGATATAAACTGACTCTGTACTTCATCATCGGTCTTATTTACACCGTGAATTAAAAAGGATGACTCATTCTCCAAAAATTGCTAGAAGCTTCCCTGTCCATGGAGAATATATAGTGCTTGCGGCGCTTGTGTGTTTGACGGGTTGCCTAATAGTAGCTCGCAACACTGCCCCCTCTTTAAAACAGTTACGTCTCGTAACTGTAAATACATTTTGACACCAATTCGATGACTGATGACGATATCAGCAGCTATCTCCTCTGGTGCATCCACCACGTCGTTGAAAGTAACAGTCAACGCTCTTTTCTTGGTCTTGGTAGGCAACCGGTTGATAAAAACAAACAAGGACCTGGACGTTGGTTCCCTGGAAAACTGCTTCTAACATATTTCGGACTATCCTCCAATCTAAGCGATCCAGTCCACAGCCTAACTTGGGCACCTTTAGTCTCATTACTCCATTTTCTATCATCTGAGACTTAAGATTTAGCAAAGCCTCCCATAGATGTCCATAACTAGGTCTCTGACATGAAGAATTTTTGTTGACCAAATAGTATTCATAACGGTTTGTATCCTGAAGATTTTAAATCCGGTATGAAGGAGAGGTCGGCTAAACTAAAATTGACACTTAGTGAAAATGCTGAGAAAATGGAGGAAAGGTCGGCTAAACTGGAAGTGACACTAAATGAAAACGTAGTGAGTCAGTTGAACTGGAATCAACGCTTAAAGAAAAGTTAAGTGAAAATGCTGAGAAAATGGAAGAAAAGTTAAGTGAAAATGCTAAGAAAATGGAAAACAGGTTTAGTGAAAATGCTGAGAAAATAGAAGAAAAGTTAAGTGAAAATGCTGAGAAAATGGAAGAAAAGTTAAGTGAAAATGCTAAGAAAATGGAAAACAGGTTTAGTGAAAATGCTGAGAAAATAGAAGAAAAGTTAAGTGAAAATGCTAAGAAAATGAAAAAAAGGTTTAGTGAAAATGCAGTAAAAATGGAAGTGTTGAATGAAAAGACATCCACGTTAGAACAAAGATTAATTGAAAGCTCCATTGCATTGAAAAAAGATGTCACCGAACAGGTAAAAACCAGTTGAGCAAAAGCTGGATAGTAAATTGATAAAAATGGAAGAAGATGTGATGAGGCTGCAAGAACAAATGATTTCACTAACAACGTGGCCACTTGAATTAGTAAACCAAGTTGTAAATCAGAACATTCCAGAAACAAGAAGCATGGAAAGAAGCGAGTCAATACCGTCTAAATTTAAAGTGAAACCACCCACATTCGATTGTAAAACACCTTGGCCCACATATTTGAAACAATTTGAAGCTGCTCAGTGGCGTAACTACACCCCTGCCAGCCCCCGCTATGCGGGGGGGCCCCAAGTGCAAGAAGGCCCAAACGATAATAAACTCAACTTATTCATCTTCAACGTATTTGGCAGGTAAGAAACGGTCAAGAAAATATTGCAGATAATTCAGAAACCGCAGGTTAACGAACGTTTTCTTGATGTTACTACTAGGAACTGCTGAAATACAAGAAATAATAATTAAGATAAATACTGAACACCACCTGCAGCCTGCATCCTTTCTTCTTTCTATCCGTTCTGTCCTATTTTGTAAGGGTTAATAAACAGATGAAAGAGACTGTAAACTTTAATAACAAAGATGTCTATATTATTCTTAAGTGATAAGTTGTATAAAGTGGTAAAGCATTATTAAACGACGTATAGTAGGGTTAGTTTGGTTTGTGGGATTTTAAATAGGAATAAAAGGGCTATTGTCTGTACAGTACAGATTCACAGGATGGCAGGTAGCTTAGTAACCTTCGCTTTCTAGAAATATAATACTAGAAAGAAATTCATTTTGTGGTTTCTAGTCAGCTGGTTGCAACGTATTTGCATTAACTGCATTATATATAACGGAAAGGAAGTAAAAAGCATTCCAGTACGTTTTCTCAATAGTGTTGTGTTCGTATTACAGGAGGTCTTTCATATTTAAACGTAAGTATTTATATCTATTTTTATTAAACTACTATTGATTTGATCATAGTTGAAGTCGCGCTGAGAAATACATATAAATAAATCTTTAAGCATTCAATAAAAATCATTTATATTTTGTTAATTAAAGCATTTAAAGCAAAGTATGTATGTGTTATTTGTAATTTCAAAAGGCTTTTAAATAATTATTACTTATCTAATTACATTATAATTAATTTCATTCAAAATTGCAGGAAATAATATACAATGAGCACTACAAGCGGCGCTGCAAAAACGAAAAAGGAAACTATTGGAAGAATCAAAGAGCAAGATTCCAAAAATAAGTTCCTTTTTACTTCTAAAGAGTCCGAAAACAAGAACAATCTATGAAAGAAATTGGGCTTTCGACAGTAGCATCTACTAGTTCCGCTACAGACGAACAGCAGTCGTCAACAATTTTAAAAACTCTCACCCGCCCTGGGTACATCACATAATGACGGCCGCGATAGAAATTTGGAACTAGATACCACTACAATTACAGAGGTAAATGTGAGTAGTACTTTTTCACTTAATGAACTATCTATGGATCTGACGAAAGAATATCCAACCGATTTTGCACATTTTTTAAAAATCAATGTTTTACAACATGACAATTTAAGAAAAGAAATAATTAATTACGGATTGTGTAGACCAGATGGTGCGTTTCCTAAAGATAATAAAAATAGAAGTTTTTCAGTTCACTATTATTACTTAATAACTGCAAGCGAAAATAAAAGCAATACGTTAAACTTACCACACAATTCAAATGGGTGGTTGTGTTATTCTAAATTAAAAATTGTGTTTATTGTCAACCATGTTGGCTGTTTGCTTCAGTAAGGTCAAGTTGGACGACCGGAATTAATGATTGGCAGGGTTTATCAAAAAATTAAAGAGCATTTGCTTGCTCAATCTCATTTAACTTGTTGTTTTATTTACGATATGTGGAAAAAATTATACCATAGATAAGAAAGATACTCTACTATTAAAACAAGAAACTGAATTTTGGAAAAATGTTTTACACAGACTTTTCAATGTTACTTTAACACTATCCCAGCGCATGCTGTCATTTCGAGGACATAGAAAGTTTTCTGATTCAAAAGACAGTTACAACGGTAATTTCTTAAGTTTAGTTCATTTAATTAGTAACTATGATCCTATATTACAAAAGTGCTTGAACGACCCAAAGGTTCAATTATATATCTTTCCCAAAAATTCAAAACGATATTATTAATACTTTAAGCGCACACTTAAAAATATTTTATTAAATAAAATTAGATCCGCTCCTTTTTCTCAATCATAATAGACACTACACAGGATATAACTAAGATTGATCAATTAAGTAAAATTGTAAGATATATTGATTTTAAAAAGACAGCTTGGGAGAGGTAACCAAAATAGATATTTGTGAAACTTTTGTGGGTTTTACAAAAGTAGAGTACCAATCTGCTGAAGGACTATGTAATACTATATTAAGCAATTTAACCAACATGCAATTAGATATAAATAAATGTAGAGGGCAGGGCTACGATGGAGCTAACGTTATGAGCGGTACGTATTCTGGCGTGCAAAGAGAATTTTAAACATAGAGCCTGCAGCCTTATATATGCACTGTAGTGCCCATAACTTAAATCTAGTCATAAATGATGCCGTTAAAGGTATAAAAGAAATAGAATCGTTTTTCTACTTTTAGAAAACATATATACATTTTTGCTAATAGTATAGTAAGATGGAATTGGCTTTCTGTTTTTAAAGAAAATTTCACACAATTGAAACGCTTAAATCCGACACGTTGGGCGGATCGAGTAAAATCTTTAGCTGCCATAAGAATTCGGTATAAAGATATAGTAATGTCTCTTAATAAAATTATTATGATATCAAAAAACAGATGAACGAAATGACGCAAAGCAAATATTAACTAGCATGGATAATTTTAATTTTATTTTTTAAGTGTTTTTAAGTCAAATTCTAGAAGAGCTTAACAAGCTCTCACAAACTGCTCAGAGTGAAAAGGCGAATATTAATCAGATAACTCTCTTATTTCAAAAACTTTAAAATTTTTCAAGGAAACAAGAAATAACTATTCCAACATCAAGGAGGAAGCAGCGAAAGTTGCAGGGCAATGGAATATTAAACCGGAATTTATAAAAAAAGGCAACCAAAAATAAAAAACATTACGATGAATTATCCAATGATTATCGATTTAATGATGAAGAATTTAAATTTAAAATAAATGTATTTTATCGCGTAATGGATATTATAATTTCACAGCTGTCGAATCGTTTTAAATCGCTTTTCATGTAAACGAAAAGTTTAATTTCTTAGAACCTAATGTATTTTTGAATTTAACTGCAGACGATATTTTATCTAAGGCAAAACAATTGCAAAAATTTTACTACAAAGATTTAAATGATGCTATAGGTATAGAACTTACTACACTCAAAAATAATAGACTTATTTGTGATGAATTAAAAATGTTAACGGTATCTTACAATTTTTAGAATATCTAGTACTTTCCAAATCTACAGGTTCTAGCAGTTTTCCAAACACCATAACAGCCTTAATGTTATACCTAACTTTACCCGTTAGCGTTGCAAGTGCGGAGAGATCTTTCTCAAAATTAAAATTATTAAAATTATCTTAGGAACCGCACTTCACAAGATAGATTAGACGATTTATCCCTCTTAGCAGTAGAACATGACACTGCCAAAAATATGAATATAGAGGATACAATAAACGCGTTTGCAGCAAAACATGCAAGAAAAACAAAATTTTGAATTTGATTTGGAATGTCTGCTAGCTCATAGGTTTTTTTACTGTATCAAATTTTTAGGTGTAAATAATTTTGTGCGGCGTATAAATATGTAGATTTAATATTAATTAACTTATAAGTTTGAATTTATGTAATTTGGTTTTATAATTAATAAAGCACTTGATTAATATAGTATATGTATTTAATTCTATACTGCTTCCTTCTCTACATGTACTATAATTTAAAAATATGGCTAAATATAAGCCAGTAAAAGTAATACATTTTAAAGAGAGCCCACTTTAAAATTTTTGCGGGGGGGCCCAAAAATCGTAGTTACGCCACTGAAGCTGCTGCAATAGCCAACGGTTGGTGCAACAAAGTCCTGAACATCTTGCAAACTATTCCCGATCATCAACAGAATGATTACGGTCTTTTAACATCGAAGCTTGAGATGAGATATGGAGACGCTCAACTTTAACAGGTTTACCATGCACAAGTTAAGAACCGCTCGCAAAAGACAATTGAAGGCCTGCAAAAATTTAAAGCTGACATTGCCAGATTAGTTAGATTGGCATATCCAACGGCACCAGATAGTTTCCTCTAACAACTGGCTGTTCAAACATTTGTGGATGGCGTTAAAGACAGCGAAATACAGCAAGCGCTAAGATTAGCACGGCCAAAAACGTTAGATGACGCACTGGCCCATGCGCTTGAATTTGAAACTGCTAAGTAGACATCACACAGGGTGAGTAACAAAGTTCGGTCCGCCATAGAAGAACCTGGTCAAGCGCAGAACAGCATAGATGAAATAATCAACCGTGTGTTTGAAAAGCAAAAGGCGGAAATGCTGGAAAGACAACGACCGCGGAGATGGCGTTTGCGATGCTGGATCTGCGGTGAAGTTGGTCATATGCAGAGACGCTGTACTCAACCAAAGAAACAATCGGTTGAGCTAAAGCAGGTCAATGTAAGGGGGCGAACGTCGACAGCACAGCGTAGTGCCTCAGAGATTATCATCCGTGTTGCATCGTCGATGGGAAGCCTGGACAGCATTTATATCGATGGTATAATTAATGGTAGAATTGTCCGACTACTCGTGGATACAGGAGCGACAAGAACTATTGTGAGACCAGATTTGGTTGGTCGTGGAAAAGTGCTACCTGTATCGGTGTGTCTTCGAACGGCAAGTGGTGAGAAAATTTGTATTTACGGAGAGACTGCCGTTACGTTGGCAATTGGGGACAAACTAATTAATCAACGGGTGTTGGTAGCTGGAATTACAAAAGAAGTGATCTTGGGAATGGATCTCATGCGAGAATGTGGGTTTCATGTAAACATGAAAGAAAATGTGCTTCGGATAGATGATGATGAGATTCCATTTCAAGGTACGAGTAACCAGACGATGCAAGTTCGAATAATTTGTGATATGAAAATACCCGAGAAAGCGGAAATGATAGTAATGGGACGCCCGGATGGTACGCTCCGGGAAGGACAAGTATGCATGATGGAAGCAACTGAATCCGGAATGGGTCAGGAGGGATTACTGATTGGAGGAACGCTGGTAAAGTTTCGAAATATGATACCATTAAGGGTGCTGAACATTAATTCGCATGAATGTTGTACAACACAAGATCAATACTGGAGATGCGCAACCTATAAGACAACACCCCAGGCGGCTTCCTTTGGCAAAACGTAAGGAAGCCGAGCAAATTATCACCGATATGGAAGAACAGGGAGTGATTGAACCCTCGAATAGTCCATGGGCATTCCCGGTAGTGCTTGTCAAGAAAAAGGACGGCTCGACAAGGTTTTGTGTAGACTACCGGAGGCTTAACAATGTGACAAAGAAAGACAGCTATCCTTTGCCCAGAATTGATGACACCTTGGATGCTCTATCCGGATCTAAATGATTTTCGACCTTGGACTTGAAAAGCGGATACTGGCAGGTAGGTTTGGAGCCAAACTATAAAGAAAAGTCTGCGTTTACAATTGGAACTGGATTATGGCAGTTCAAGGTCATGCCACTTGGATTATGCAAAGCCCCTGCTACTTTTGAACGATTGATGGAGTTGTACTGCGTGGACTGTCTTGGAAAACTTGTCTGGTGTACCTAGACGACGTGATAGTGTTAGGCCGGTCTTTTGAACAACATCTTAAGAACCTAGAGGAGATATTCCAAAGATTACGCGAGGCAAACCTTACATTGAGCCCCAAGAAGTGTCACCTATTTGGAAAAGAGGTGAAATACCTATGACATGTCGTTTCGGAAACCGGAATAAGAGCTGACCCTGACAATATAAAAACGGTACAAGAGCGGGCTACACCGTCAGATATACCCCACACCTGACACCAGTGTAGCGGGCTACTACTACCGCGTTTCACTAATTTAAAACAAGTACTAACAAAAGTCTTTATTACTCTCTGTTCACAAGTCCAATTAACAGTATAAGCCTTATTTATAGATGTTTTCAGTCCAATTAACAATGAAGCACTATCACACTAATGAATTTACAAGCACTAATATCTTCTTAAACTAACTTCTTAACCATAGGTCCATTAACAACACTAACACAACTATTTATTTATTACGCTTTTGTCTATTTATGTATTCTACAAGCTGCATGTACATTAGACACGTGCACATAACATTTGTGTTTACTCTTGGACTTCCAAGAGCTCAACTATTTAACTTTACACGATATAATTTATGTTCGACATTCTGATATAGACTGATTCTGTATTTTATCATCGGTCTTATTTATACCGTGAATTAAAAAGGATGACTCATTCTCCAGAAATTGCTAGAAGCTTCCCCGTCCATGGAGAATATACAGTGCTTGCGGCGCTTGTGTGTTTGACGGGTTGCCTAATAGTAGCTGTAGAATAATAGAAAAACTACCTAATGAAAAGCAACGACTCGCAAAGTTAAAAAAAGGCCTCTCGTTGGGCTCCAAAAATACTGTTACGGGTAAAATGAACCTATGTTAGAAATTTTGATTTGCCCTAAAGGGACGGGAACAACATTAGAGTGCGTCGGCTAACTGCAGTGGTGCGGAAGTGGGTTTTATGGAAGAAATGCTAAAGATAATAAAAAATTAAACATTTTAATGGCCGAAGTAAAAAAACTACGTTACTACATTCAATTACACCAAAATGCTTTTCTCTTGTCCCAGCAATTCCTTCGATATTATCTCTACACGGAAACTGTTATTCTGCATAGGTCTCCTTTGCTTTTGATTCACTAAATCTATCACGTCATACTATACTTGTCTCTAAAACACCATAAAATTATTTGTTAATATTTGTAAGAAGATTATGTTCGATAATCAGTAAAGGCTTTACGTAGATTTCGATGCTCTATGATGACATTTCGAGGTTCGTTATAAGCGTAGGAATCTGCATATTTTTGACGTTACGTGAAATAATAAAACACTAATTTTTAATTTCTATTGCATATTATTGTAGATACAAGGGAAATTAATTTACACAATTATAAAGACAGTTTCTTAGAAAAATGTGCACTATTTGACTAACTATCATCTTTCTAGGAAATACTGAATCGTTGATAATTTTGTAACTATTCTGTTATATTTCTATAACGTGATGGGGTTATATATTGATTCTCCATTAGGTTGTAGAGTTTATATAATATTAACTGTACTTACTATCCTATAATCACAATTATACTTACGATCTGTCGAGTTAGGCAGTTAGTGGAAAATTATCGTAAGAGTAATTAAATTTTACCTACATAAAATATTCTTACGGCAGTTATAGTTATATGTCAGTGCAACATTAGGAAAACTAGGTCAATGAATAAATATATGATAAGAACTTACAATTCTAACAGTTTTATAATACTTTTGGGCAAGGCGATAATCTTCTCTTCTGTGAAACCGCTATATTTCGTAAACTGCGAGATCGTTCAAATAGTGAAGGGTCCGTGTAAATAGGTTCACTTGGATCTTCAAAAGGTCCGCCAGGTCCTGTACATGGTATATCCAAATTTAAAGTACTTAGGTTTGGAAAAGCACGTGATTTGCCAAAACCAGAAAAAGGTTTATGCAGTCCTGTACCGAAGAATGATTAGCTTGATAGTCCACTACTGCGAGTTGTTGGATATGAAGTTGCAGAACGTGAGGATTCGCGATCAACCATTATGTTTTTTCGAATGACCGTCCAGTAGCGTCTATATACTAAACCAGCTGTTAAAGAAATTATTATTAAAAACAGCGTTAGTGATAAAACTGCCGCTATTAGTCCTTTATATTCTCCTGATGTCAAGCATACTGATTCGTCAAGAGGTACTGCACGGCGAGCTTCTAGTTGCAGTTTTTCTCGGGATTCAAATACCTAAACAAATATATTAGTTATGTTGTATTGGACTTGATAATTGAAGAAAAAAACAAGTTATTAGCCTAAATAATCTCAAACAACACCGATCTTAGTATTTCATAATGTCAGATTTAAAATTTCTGATGCTTAAACTTACCAAATTATTTGACGCCATATTACCTAAACAGAAGTTTACAATGCAATGTAATAAGTAAGCGAAATAGCATAGTCCACATACAGTGTGGTCCGAATTGCACCTTCGATACTTTAAGAACCAATAGAAACGTGAAAGTAATACGAGTTTTTAATAAATCGAAAACTCAAGCGTTTCAGATATACTGGGTGTTGACTTTTTTTAAATAAATAAAATTTCTCCTGATCTAAATAAAATATTTGATTGAAATTTGAAACTATGTGTTTCGTAGTAATTGCCATATTTAAATATCGTTTTCTTTCTTTTTCTGCAAGCAGTGGCGTAACTTGCGGGGGTGCGATTATTACTTTTTAAGATAGAAAGTTCGCCAATGACCTAATGATGTTTTTTTGACGTTTTTAAAATCTACATTCAATTTGTAGAAAACAAGTCGTCTCGTAGACTTTTCTAAAATCAATCGTTTTGCAGAATTATATTTATTCAAAAATTATTGCACTATCGGAACAAGATGAAGTATTATTTCAAATAATTTATCATGCTTTTCATGCACCTTATGATATTTTTCAGTAGGTTTTGTTTAAATGATAGTTTAAGAATTTATCTGTCGGTTGATTCCCTGCTGTAGTAAAGTAATATGCGAAATTCGTTTTTAATTATGCCAAGAACATCAGAAATACCTGAAGAACATTCAGATATAGATTTTGTGTATGGATTTTGCGACGGTAGTGCTCAATCAGCCGTCGAAGATAAATATCCTAGGCGGTTTTCAAATAAAAGAACTTCAACAATACAAGTTTTGGTGATATCCACCACAGATTTCGTTTGTTTGGTTTAAAAAAATTACGAGGATAGAAATGAAAATAGAAGAATCAGAAGAAATCAAAACAGAATTCACAGAGCATTTGATGCTAATAATAGATTAAGTTTTCGCAAAGCTTCACAGTAAATGCAGGCATCAAAATAAAAAATACTGGAAGCTTTACATATTAATCATAGAAAAGCATTCTATTAAAACTCGTTCAAAATTTGCACCACGGTGACGCTTAAGAGTGGCTGAATTTTTGTCAGTGACATAAATTTCTAAGAAGGGATTCCCGATTTTCATCGTATAATACTATTAACCGACAAAGCTTCTTTTTCTCGAAGTGGAGTAGTAAACTAGCATAATTTGTATGTTTGGTTAGAAGAAAACTCCCAAAATATCCTTCCAAAGTAGTTTTAACACAAATTTTGTGTGAATTAGTTGATTGGACGTTATAGATGATACTCCTTATGGTTCTTATTTTTTGCCACCTAGGCTGAACGCAGACTGAAAAATAAGTACGGATTTACCTACTTTAAGAATACTAAATAACTTGAATATTAAGTTATCTGCTTTAAAATATCACTTAGTAAACGCAATAAACTGTTTTGAAAGACAAATAGTTCGAACCGGCGGAAATATAAATATCCGCACGTTTCGAAAATGTAAATAATGCATTCATCCTCTTTAGGAATATCGGTCAATAAACGTTATTTATTCAAAACGTTAAAACACAATTGCGAGATTTTAATATAAAGTAGTTTTTGTTTAAAGAAACCAATTTCGACACGGTTCTAGAATAAATTATACTTTACGTTAACCAGCTAATTATCTTGCATGAATGAACGACCCAATTTGTAGAACGCGATAACACCGAGAAAGAACAAAAACTAGATAATATAAAGAATTTTAATGGCTATAATTATTACAGAAGCTTGAATGGGAGAGCGAAAACCAACATTTGGTTTAATTTATTAATACAGGGTAGGAAACAATAAATTCTTACATCATGCTGATTCGCATTCAAGATTTAATATTAAAGTTTTGAACATAAGTTATGAGACACTCGATCATTGATAGATAATTATTGTATAGAGTGCAACGACGATTTGTTGCTCCAATATAAATAATAAATTATCTTAGTGCAAGATCACCAGCTACTTTATCTGTAAAAGTACTATTGATCTGATACTTGAAGATTGAGTAAAATGGAGATTTAAAAATTTGGAACCAGGAACTTTTCGATATAATTAATTCTAATGGAAACGATCTTTTAAATAGCCATTATAACCAAAGACAAATTTAAAGATAAGAATATTAGCAAGAATTTGAAGATCCCAACCGCAGTATATCTTTGTTTCACACTTAAAAAGACAATTTGTGTATTTAGTAGATTAAGCTAGTATTAGTTTTTATTTTGCATATACAAATTATTTGTAAATAGATGTCTTTCTAGCAATTTTGAGGTCAGATACCCGAGGAGATTCAACCCTTCCAAAAATTTCTGCTCAAGGTCGTTGATCAACCACACTGAGAGTCGGGGTAATACAAAAATATTAAAATTATCCACAAAAATTTTAAAGAAAATTTTGTGATTCACGAAATGCTTTCGGTTTTTTAATTATTAACCAGGATTCCGTACAGATTGTATTAATAAGTAAATGATAAAATGTTGTTTCTTACTAAAGTCAAACTGTGAATTGCATTGATACGCTTTTTTATATATCTCTCTCTGTGTGTGTAGGTAGATTTATTAGATAATGTGTGTAGAAGAAAAGATGTTTTTGAAAGTATTGGGGAATGTTTATAAATGTTTTTTGAGATTTTTTTGTTTCATTTCGTTTTCGTAAAATCCACAGCATATTTATCTCTGAGTTAGCAAAAGAAAGCTGGCACAGTAAGATAAGAATTCACATTTTATATTAAGCAAGCATGCATTGCATTCTTATGTTGATTAGGGCGACTGTAACCGAATATTCACAGCAATTTATATTGACATTATAAAGAAATCATCAGATGTCATTGAACACCAAGCTCTATGTAAAATTACCACCGAAACAGAAAAAAAAGGAAAAATGAAATCTCTCTACCCTGCATAAATATAAGCGTATTTCATTATCATTAAACTTAGAAGCCCTTACTAATTATTAAACTCAGGGTATTGCATTCATTTCAAAGATCCTAAAACGGATATAAACTTAAAAACCCAATTTTAAAGTTAATTTATTCTAGTCGTGTGAGATACCTTAAAAACGAACATTATTTTAAAATGTAAATAGACAAGTCATTCATTTTCATTGCATAAGATAATATCAAATTAATACATCCGCGTAAAAACAATATCACACTAGTTGCATCCTACTTAGAAATTCCATGGTGCTTGAAATTTACAAGAGATTCGAAAAATGCACTACAGTAATCCAATTAATAAAGCTTTACAAATTTACCTTTCCGACTGCTTAATGCAGTTCTATCAAGATCACTCACCGTGACTATCAAAATGCACCACCAGTCGCCTTCAAATCCGTTTACATCTCTTTTTTTATTAACAACTCTCTGCAAGTACCTCATGCCAACGATGATTTTTTTACACAAACAACTTTTTTCTTCTCCTAGACCAGGCCCATCTAGCCATGGTTATCAGTAGATAAACCCACTCGACCTTCACCCTAACAAAATCAGAACGAAAGTGGCAAGCTTTGTCAAACAACAATTGCTTGCAAATTTTTAGAATACAAACATCAATGAAAAGAGCTGTAGAGCCTAACCTAACGATGTTCTTACTATGATATAATATGTCACCATAGTGACACTAGACGAATGTATTTTATTGAAATATTCTTATTGGATTCAAAGAAATATTATTACACACCTGTAATTAGAATTGTAATTTAATTTAATAAACCAGATATTATCTACTATTGTTTGTATTCCATTATAATGGTTTGAAATGCACAATTAAAATAAGTTTATTTGTCTTTAGGACTTAAACATGGCTACTATGTGTCAATATATATATATATATATATATATATATATATATATATATATATATGTATGTATATACAGGATGGTGAATTTTTCGATGCCTACCATCGGTATCTCGTAAAATACAAAAGATACAGGGTCGGTTAAATGGGAAAAAGGTTGTGTACTTACTATAGAAAATTATTGCACTTAATTGCGAATCCCATATTTATGTTCAAACATATTCTATCTGGCAAAATATTTTCGTTTATGTGTGATAAGCAAAAAAGTATATCCAATTGATCGAACGTTAAGAAGTGGGTTGAACTGACTAGATCATCTTGAGAATAATCGAAAATTAATGGTACCGTGAAATAAATTTATTTAAAAGGATACTCGATTATTGTGAAGTAGAAAATGAACGCAACCAATTCGGAATAGTGGTAATGTAATATCTATTTATTGGGGAATAGTACCGAAATCCGTTCTGAATGGACCTGGACCTTGAAGAAGTTCTAGATTACTAGAACGGGTAGAATGGCTTGAGAATTCTACCGATTTAAAGAGCTAAACTACAGATTTAACCAAATTAATGGAGTCATTAGTGAGAAACCAGAGCAAGACATGTTCATAGAAGAGGACAGCAGGGGTAGAGACCATAGGTGTCGGTATGGAATTTTAAGCCACACTACTGCAATGTGGAAAGTAACGGGAAATAACCACATTACCTACCAAGTACACAGCGTACTTTAATTGTTATTTAAGATGATGACATCCTCTGGTGTAAAAGATTCCGGAGTTAAATAGTCCCTCATTTGGATCTCCGGGAGAGGACTACTTCGAAGGATGCGATCGGAAAGTTTAAAAACTAGTAGGGACCATTCTGAGATCTGGAGCGTGGAATGTGAGAAGTATGAAGCAAGTAGGTAAGCTAGAGAACTTGAAAATTGAATTGGATAGGTTAGCATTAGACATAATAGTTCGGTTGCCAAAGGCGGGGAGTTTTTAGAGCGGAGACTTTAGGGTAATTCATACAGGATTAGAGAAAGAAATTTCGGGTGTGAGGGGGATAGTTATGGGAAAAAAGATAGGACACTGTGTAGAAAACTACTTTCAAAAGAACGAAAGAGTACTCGTTGTTAGATTAGAATCTAAACCGGTAAATACAGTAATAATACAAGTATACATGCCCACCTCTAGCTATAATGAGGAAGAGGTAGAAGCGATCTACAAAGATATCGAAGACATAGTAAGACACGTAAAAGGACACGCACATTTAATAATTACGGGAGATTTTAACGCAGTGGTAGGTGAGGATAGGGAAGGAGCTGCAGTAGGGTTATTTGGTTTAGGCACGATAAACGATTGGGGAAATAGATTGGAAGAATTTTGCAACAAAAACAATTTAACCATCACAAATACATTATTTCAACATCATGCTAGAAGACGATACACGTGGAAGATGCCAGGAGATATAGAAAGATATCAAGTTGATTGCATTCTTGCTCAAAAACGGTTTAGGAATCAAGTAAAAGTAATGGGGTAAACTCCAAATTTTGGTCTAGTCAAATGAAAAGCAATGGGCTGTATTTTAATAAAATTTCAAAATGAATTGGCGTTTGAGTTTTAAACTAATAGCTATTACATTTTTTAAATTGGGCAAAAAGTAAATTATAGTCCTAAGCATGTAATTACCTCAATCATTTCTCTAACAAATTCCGATTCTTGTTCGTCATCGGTTTTATTACTTGGGAACGAAACTGTAACCTCGTTTGATGATGATTCGTTTTTACTGTTATTGTTATTCCTTTCAGGGATTATTAATGTTTCATTGACTGCTCGCTTACGGCGTCCAAAAGAAGCTTCTTCCCGACCACGTCCAGTTTCACAAAAAGCTGGCTTACAACCATCTCTGCAAGTATGGACTGTGGCCTCAAAGACTAAGAAATTAGATTCGGGAATTTTAAACGCATTAAATCTTGCCTCCAAACTGTCCCCACTACGACCTTTATCTAATTCGGGGAATACGTAGGGATCTACAGGACATCTACAAAAATTAAATTTACAAAAGTGTGCTGATTTATTTACTACTTACCCTCGTCTATCTATAAGTTGAACTGAACGCCCAGAATATGGATCTCTTGCAATAACGTTTGAAGCAAAAATATCAGTTACATAGTTATAACCATCTTGTGCTTCTAATCTAAACGTCAAGGGATCTCCTACTGCAATTGTCGTGGTCGGCCTTCCTTGGTATAAAATAAGCAATCTAACCTTTGAACTAAGTGTATTTTCTGCTGGTAAAAATTCAATAGGGATTGGACTTCCCGATCTAAAACTTTTTACTCAGTTACATATTTTACAAGTATTGTCACATACCCTGCACCAATGTAATCAGAATATACGATGGCTTCACCAGGTCCCCTAAACAAGCAAGTAAGGTTAAACCTCTTATCATTTCCAGTTTGAACGTGGTCACTAAACTGAACAACAACTATGTTTGTCATAGTGTCACCGTATCTTTGCGTTCCACATTCTGGATAGCCCTGTGCTCCACTGACGCGTAAAATGTGTTTAACGCCCCCATTTCCTCTAATGAAACATCGATCATAAAAGCCATAAGTGTAAATTCTTCCAAAAAAGCCTTCAGGCGTTATCAAAGTGAATTCCATTCCATCTTCATTGCAAACTTGTCTTACTAAAGAAAGACGTTAGAGAAAATGATTTACTAATTATATATTTACCATCTAAACAATCAGAATCTCCTTGTCGGCTCAATGTGCGTTCATAAAAATCAAAATTTCCCGTATTATCAAAAAACAATGGGTTTTCTATTTCCAGTTCCCTCGCATCTTTATCACTTAGTTCACAGTTATCCTTTTCAGTTTCATACGTAGCAGTGGGTTCTCTGCAATTATACTACGTTAAAAGGTACCGCTGATATTTATAAGAACATACCTGAAATTGAATGATCGGCAGATGAAGTCTCTAGTTTCTGTGCATTCTCGTTCACAGTCACCTAGTGTTTTGGCAGTTACAAATCTTCTGACGTATTGTTTGCGTAACCTGTGTCTAGAACCAGCTTGCTTGTAGGAATCGCTTTCTTCACAACGATATCCGTAAGGTCTGCTGCCTGGAATATATTCATTATCGTAAATGGGACCGTCAGGGCCAGGCGAAAACGGCCTTCTGAAATCAAAAGGAGGGCGATCATAGAATGGTCGGCGATCACCACCCACAATTACTGGTCGACGGTCAAAAAATGGGCGACGGTTATCATCGTAGGGCCGTAGTCCTGTTATAGGCCGGCGTCCATCATTTGGGCGCCGATCATCATATGGACGTTTATCGCTATCAAGAGGTCGTGTTGGTCGCCTATCTGGCCTAAAAAATTGTCCATCCCAGTAATAAGTGCGGTCAAAGTTCCCATAACGTCCAGCACCGGTCCAACCAAAGCGATCGTATGATGGTGGATATCGGCTCGTGTACCCATCTTCAGAAAAGTAATACGGATACCTATCATCGCTTGGATATTTACTGCTTCCTGGATATCGATCGTCGGAGGGATATTTTGTATTTGGGTACTTATCATCTGGCGGGTACTTTGTACCTGGATTCCGATCATTTGATGGTGTTTTTGTGCCAGGATATCTATCATCAGAAGGAATTTTGTTGCTTGGATATCGATCGTCTGCAGGATATTTAGTACCAGGGTACTTGTCGGTAGATGGGAATTTAGAATCAGGATAACGATTGTCTGGGGGATACTTGCTTCCAGGGTAACGATCATCTAATGAAGATCCAGGATAACGATCGTTATTCGGGTGTTTACTTCCTGGGTAGCGATCATCATTTGGATATTTACTGACAGGATAACGATCATCTGCAGGATATTTGCTTCCCGGATAGCGATCGCTTGGATACTTGCTTCCAGGATATGCATCATATACAGGATACTTTCCAGGGTATCTGTCGTCAATTGGTATTTTATTATCTGGATATCTATCATATGGATATCTGTTAGGTGGAAACCTGTCATATGGAGGATACCTCTCACCTCCTTCTCCTGAAGGGTATCTATCATCTGATGGATATCTATTGGGTGGAGGGTATCTATCGTAAGGAGGCCCTATTGGATACAGAGGTCGAAACGGTTTATATGGATACCTGTCGTCATCTGGATTTCTACTTGGAAACCTGTCATCTGGGAATCGACTAGGATACCTATCATTGGGATATCTTGAAGGATATCTGTCTGGGTATCTGTCGATGTAGTCAGGGTAGGGTCTTCCTGGTGGATATTTTCCTCCAGGATGATAGTCTCCTCCGGGACTACTAGGCGGTAATCGACCGTTTGAATCGCTACCTGGTCTATTTGGATATCTGTCGCCCGGACGCATTCCATCACCTCCACTTGTACTACTATCACCAGGTCTTTGAGTTCCGTCTCCATCTCCACCAACTACGTAGTCTAAAAATTATCCAACTTATTCAAATGGGCATTAAAATACTATAGCATGAATTATACAATACGTACGCATTAAATTTTCATAATAATCGTAGTCTGCATCGTATATGATCCTCATATTATCTCTTTGATTATAGCGACTCAGTCTGCACGTTCTGTATCTCTCGCTGTATACTGCTGATCTGCATTGAAAGCTAGGTTGTCGCAAACACTCATCAAGACATTCACTGAGTGATCTTCCAGAAATTTCAGAATGATGGTCACCACCTAGTCTGCTGTTACGGTAGCGTTGAAATGCAGTGTCTGGGCGTTTTCCAGTAAATAAATGTGATGTAACAGAATTATCAGGATATTCGGAACCACGAGCTGTGAATATATATTTTTTTTGTTATAAAGTATAAACGATTGTAGTACTTACGGCTATCCAGACACGCAAAATCATAATAGTGATGGGTTAAACTGCTGCTTGGTCCTAAATCTTCTTTTTGAGAAATTGAATCTTCCTCTGAGATCATACACTGTTTAGTCATATCATCATATTCCAAGGATCGACAGAAATACTTTTCAGCTCTAATGCACATGGACTGACAATCTTCAAGGGTTATATTTGTATACATATCAATTTCAAATGGTCCTCCCAACCTTTTATTTTCTTCCTTGATAAAAACTCCTAAGCCATCACATCTTCGTTCAGCTAAAATATTGAATTATTAATTATATTTGGAGATATGCGATTGATAATTACCATTTAAGCAGGTATTTTCTAAATATTCTGAACTTGGGTCATCTTGTAAGAGTTCAGGATGCGTCCGTCTTGTAAATCTACTTAATATACACCTATGCGTTGTTGAATCAAATGTTGCCGAACGGCAAACAAAACTAAATTCATTTAAACATTTGTCTTCACATTCACTTCTGTTGGAAGCCATCATTTCTTTCATATCTGCCATAGGTAGTTTTAACTTCTTTCTAGGATGTCGTTCAAATATGTATCTTCTGTTTGGGCATTCACGTTCCGGACGATTGGCTACACAAATGAGAAAAACTATTACTAATTCTCAACACTAAAATTATCGTAAATGGGGCATTTTCTAACATTTTTAAGTTGCTTTAGTGAACTTGTCTGTTACTTGACACTTTTATTATTAGACAACTAATGAATTTATAAATCTTAAAGGATTGATCAATCTAATTCGTTTTTCGTATTGAGAAGCACAACCAATGTTAAAACAAAAATTGAGAAATAGCCATTATATTCAAAAGTTGGGTACAATCAAACAGGCTATTTAGCAACACTACAAAATAAGCAACTTAGGAAAGAAATAACGAAATTACTTGTCACGATCCTTATGATATAAAATTTGAGCAAATTTTGTGCAACCAGGGTAACATATCGGATTCGGTTACACTGATTATTTTGTAACAATAAAATCTTTACAATTTTTAATCTATTTAGGATCGTCACGCAGTATGTTGTCACCGGGCCGCTCCGTCGCGTAGTTGGTATGCATGTGACTACTACACCCAAGGTCCCGAGTTCGAATCCTGGCACGATCCGCTTGAAAAATGTTAGGCGAGCATTCTTCACAACAATACGCCCTCGTTCGGATGAGAGGTAATATGGAGGTCCCGTGTGTGAGTGATGTCACGCACGTTAAAGATTCCTACCTTGTTTGGAACAGCAAGAGTTCGGCAAAATTCAAAATTTTTCAGGTAAAAAAACTCACTTCCTGGCCGATGTAGTACTTTCGAGTGGAGCATTGGAAAATCACATGTAGGGTATGTTGTCACCACTAGATTTTTCAGTCATTCTATGGTATGAACTGCTGGATGATGGATGTGATTTTTTAAGGATGTCGTTTTCTAGTGTTCATCGTAATGGTTTTTTGAACATATCGACCGAGCTGCCTTATTGGCTTCACTGTCTGGTGTTCTGTTAGCTGGGGTTCCTATTTTCTTTAATCGCGCGTTTCCCCAAATAACGACATCACATGGTATCTTTGTGCTCTACTGCCGCACAGAAAAACTTAAAAAAAAACAGTCAATCCAAGAACTTCTGTATCATCTTAAAGCTCAACAGATATCCGAATAATATAAACTCGATGTATGGACATTACGTGGAAGTTGCTAGTTGGAGTGACAGATGTATTGACCATACCTGATCCTTTGGCGCATTCATTTTTATTGTAGATAAATTTTGATTACCATCCTAATTTCCACTAGAACTGCTCAATAGCACAAGAACGACTGTAGCGGGCAAAGGAAACGTAGACGCACTATCAGTAAATTTAAAGGCAAAGTTAGGCTCTTTATTCTAAATAGCGTTATCAGAATTAGTCGATGGGTAGTGTAGTTAGGTGAACAAATAATAACGCTATCATCGTTTGCTGTGTCATCCAGTTTTATGATCCGAGACGTGAGAAGAATTAATAAAAACCTATCCTTAAGAACAAATACTCTTTGCGGTTGTAGTAGAAACAGTTTCCATGCTACTTAGATATATTTTTTGCATATTACCACCCGCTTTTCCGGCGGAAGTCCGTTTTTAAATTGAATTTTCATACTTTACTTTAAAAATGAAGAAAGAAGAGTTATCTTGTGCGTCAACGTAACTGAGTATTACAATCGTTTTTCTGAACATGTTAGAAAACGCGGTGGTTTTGTTCCTTTTAATGCAAAATGCTATGAAGAGGGTTATTCATAGTTGTCTATTGGCATTATACTTGTAAGGTGTTTCAAAAGCATACACCACTAGCTAATTTCATTCCTTTTTACCAAAGAAACCTGGAACGTTCTAGACCTCTCTATAATATATTACGTAAGTTTAACGTATGCAATGTTTGTTGTTGAGTTCATCACAAGTTTTATATAAATTGAATAAATTCAGTATTGAAATTTAAATAGAAAAATATCTTAAAATTAAATAGATCTGACCTGCTACAGGTTGTTCGAGTTGTGGATCAACACCCCTTTGTTGTCCTCATTCGTCTATCACTGTTCTGCTTAGTTGAACCCCTCGTTTTCCATAAATTACTTCGTGTTTCATTATTTTATATGCCTTGAATCTCGCAACTCAAAATTGTACCAGAATTGTACCAAAATATAATTGTCGACGCTGATTTGAAATATTATAGTGATCCAGATTTGAATTACTCAGAAATACTCCACACATTCGAAATGTTATATTATAGATTCGAAATGTTATATCATAGATTCGAAATATTGTTAACGCAGACTTGAATTACACCACAAATTTGAAGCCCAATTATTATAAATATTTAGTTTAAATCAATTACCCCAAATTCTACTCACGTTAAACGGCAAAAGAAGTCTTCGTAATCGTTGCACTGTTAGCACTGTAACATACACTTGATATTCTATTATATTTAAATTACGCAGCTTCGCCCTGTCTGAGTTGTAAACTGACTGTCTTATCATTGCTCTGTGTTAAATATAGGCTCTTCCCACTTACATGTGGGCTGGGTTTTCAAGCAGTCTTGCAGATATCTCAATCAACCAGGTCTTTAATATTCCCTGCATTTTGAAGTTGTTTCTGATGTAATGTCTGCGGTTTTCCGTGTAATATTTATTTGCTATAGATACCTTGTTATCTTTGCCAGAATTTCAACTTTAAGCCTGTTGTTTTGTATAGATAACGCCTCTTGGATAATTGAACAAAATAAATGATGTAACTTCAATGCTGTTTTCGTTTATGTATTTTTATGCGTGTTTAAAACTGCGTCTTCTTATCAAAAATGTTTATTGTTTCAGCGTAATTGCAAAAAACTTTGTTAGGTTTTATCTTTGATCTTCGGCGTCTTTATTTTATAACTAATTAAAACAATTCTCAATGCGTGTTTAATTACATGTACTATCATTTCTTCTGCATACGCGTTTTTTTGTTGAAAGATATTCTTACTGGCCTTACTTAAAGCTAATTACGGTCTATATACAAGGTGTTAAATGCTTGCTATTTACATAATATGCGAATTACCTATTTTTCTGCTAAATACGCGTTCTATTGTTGTGAGATATTCCTACTTGCATCGCTTAAAGCTAATTATGGTCTATATACACGGTGTTAAATGCTTGCTATTTACATAATGTATGAATTACTTAATTTTCTGCTAAATAAATGCAGTTTTCTGATTCCTATTGCAATTTATGGTTACTACACGACCCTTGCTACTCAATATACCCCTAAACAACCCCTTATCACAGCAATATATATATATATATTTATATATATCTGGATCTTTCAGTTTTACTTGCATGTGTGTATGTATGTTATGTATATCTTGATTCTTTTAACATGATGCACATGACGGCTTCTTTATGTGTATGTTTATAATACTAGACGCATGAATACTGTATGGCGTTGTGTGTAGTTTTTTTGTTTGTGTGTGAGAGAGGGGTGGGAGAGACAGAAAGGGAGAGAGGAGTTTGTGAGTGTGAGTGTGTAATGTGAGTGTGAGAGTGTGTTTCTAATTGTTAGATGTAATATAGAATACATATGTCAAAATTCTTAGACTTGTTCTTTATATTTTTCTTTAAAGCTTAAAAGCTTTCTTTTATTCGATGAATTTGAATTTCTATAAATATGACATATTTCTAAAAATGTTCTTTTAAATTCTTTAATTTCTATTTGTAGAATTTGTGAATTATTGAAATTTATCTTATGTTTATCATTAAGCGTGTGTATCGCAAGAGCACATGTGTTAGGTTTAACGTTTTTATCGCTTTTATGTTGTATGATCCATTGTTTTAAATTTTGAGATGTTTGGCCTATATATGAACGATCACAATCTAAACAATTTAATCTATAAATTACATTTCTTAGTTGCAAGTGATTTGTTTCATCTTTTAAGTTTGGAAAATAATTTATTTATTGAATTTAGGTTTTTTAGCAATGTTGATATTAAGGGTTTTAAATATGTTAATAATTTAATGTGTCAGTCCTTGTATGTATGGAAGATACTTGTAGCTTTGGTTATGGATATTGTTTTTTGTATTATTAAATTCTTTAGTCTTGGTAATTCACCTATTTCCTAGGTTGTGTAATAAATTAATTATTTAAGAATTGGGGTAGTTGTTATTTTTTAAAAACTTACTCAGTATTTTTAAATTTTTTTGGTATAAAGTAAGATGTGATGTACGATTGGTTAAGTCTATCTTTTAATTTTTATATCAAAGGAATGGTACGAGTGATAATTAAATAGCGTCCAGAGCTAGTGAGTTTGATACAGTAACAATTTGATTATGATTTTGTCTGATAACAAGAGTATCTAGTAATGGAACAGAGTTGTTGTGGTTTCAGTTTCTATTGTGAATTTTATGTTTTCGTTATATTTGTTCAATGTTTCTAAAGTATATTCTATTTTATCTTTTGGAATAGCGGTTAGTATGTCGTTTACAAATTTTTTGATGAATGGTAATTTAAATGGATAATTAGGTATGATTTTACCTGCTATGATTGGACGTAAATTAGATCCCATTGGACAACCTATAATTTGTTTATAGAACGATTTATTATAGCAAAAGCAATTGTTGGTAAAAACAAAATCCATGTCTAAAAATATGTTTTTAGGTATATTACAATTTTGTTTAATTCTATTCCAACATACCAAAAGATTTAGCTTTATACGACATAGAATTTTGGGCGAGGTAGTAATTTTTCACGATTACATAAGTTCTTTCAACATATTCGAGAATTGGAAAGAAGGTTCGTCTCGATGTAAACGGAGTTCGAATTGAAACATATTTAAAAAATATTGTTGGCTGCCAACAAACTCCATTTAATTTCGAGCCAAGTCGAGCAAAGCTCGAGTTCGAGTACATTTTCTATGTTCTATGTTATCAAGCAGGTTTTGACAAACTGATTAAACATTTACCCATTGTTTATAATTTGATAAAATAAGACAAAACTGTTATATAGTCATTGGAATATATGCGCGTAGTTATGTATTATTAGAAATCCGAAAAATATTTTTGCACATCAGACAGTTAAATTTAAAAAAATTCCACTGACGCATTCACATGACCATTTTGTCAACTAACTCATAAATTACTATACAATTGTCAATTCATACGGAACAGAATAGTTGACTTAAATTCCTAGACACATTTGTATTTCGGCCAGATAGTTTTCTATAGTTTTACAAATAAAAGACGTCTCTAGTAGTGTCATGGTGCTGATTTAAATAAAAGTGATTTATAGTGAATTATTAAGAAGTAAAAACTTAATATAAAAAGTATCTTACATGTAATGCAAACTTCCGTAAAGTGTACACTATTTGGTACCGACATAAGATTTCCAATTCCTTCTGGAGCAGCCTGCTCGCGTGTCAGGTAACATGTTGATTCTTCATATTCAGGACCTCCACTGTAGGTGGCGATTCTACTTCCAGGTTGAAAATCGAAAGATGCGCATGTCCGAACAATGTTTGAGGAAGCTCTGTCTTTAAGACAAAGATCTTGACATTTTTCTAATACCATTAATGGGGGTGCTGTATCTCTTACAATATCGTCGTCAAACCCTTGCAATTGAATGTTTGGTAATCTTTCATACATTACCTTGCCGTTTATTGAACCGGTGCCGCAGGAACTTTGTGCTAATATTAAATTAGTTTTGTTTTAACTTTAATTAACTTACCTTTCGCCATCATCTTCAAAATCGTTAAAACAGTAATTGCTTGGACCATATTGGGTATGAATGGGTAGTTTATCATCTTGGAATAACTGCTTCATAAAATGTTTGCGAACACTATCTGGACATTATTCTGACCACCTGTAACAAAGTACACTGTTACTATTATTGATTTGTTTAGCTGTCTCAATTCCCATATAAATAATTCATTCATTCAATAGCATTATTGTTACACTTACTTAATATGAATGAATTCTATTGATTGTTCTCACAAATAAATTTAGGACACCAATTGTTCTCTTGCACGTGAAAGCAACGAATCCAAATAATTGAGTTTTTAGATATTTTCAAACTTACACGACTAAACCATAGAAAATGCGTTCAATTAAAATTGCTTTTTTTTCTGACAAAATACAAGCTCCCCTCACAAAAAAACCGGAAAGAGGCATCCAACCAGCAATAAGCTCATGGAGTATATGGTATCTGATGCCCATCGAACATGAGAAACCAAGCGTATCATCCAATGACATTCGCATCCATAAAATTAACTGAATCTCATTAAGGGCAGATTTAATTACACATTTTATTATTCTAGGCGATGTCCCTAATCAAAACCACAGCTTCGCGCCTTTTTCAACAGGCTGCTCGAGTTTTGCGTTCAAATAAGCGCAATCTTCATCATCTTTGGATAATGGATGAACCAATTGAAGAAACTAATTACAGGTAATGTAATGAACTTATAGATAATAATTAGTGTAATCATATGAAATTAACCAAATTCATGTTATTTGGTGGTAATTACATAGTGGAAAGCCAAATGCAGAAAATCTGCAAACGAATGAATTCAACCAGCGTAAATTCCTTGACCAACACTTTTTTTATTTAACCTCTGCATATTGTAATTATGCGTTGCGCTTCACTAGTATTGTGTATAAAAGAGGCGATGAAACAAACGTGTCATGTTCCTTTATTTGTCACGATTTCGTCAGACACTTCTACTTTTGAAGTCATGGTCAATAAATACAAATTCTGAGTTTGGATTGCTCCATATTAGATACTAAGTTGACGTTTTGCCCATTTTTGTAAAGTGAATTATTACATTTCTGAACGTGAAGAGTCACACGCCAAATTAAACAGAAATGTGTTCTGCTTCTAAGTAAAACGTACTTTTAAACGAGCATATTCACCGACTCAAAAAGTTAAAAGGTGTCTTGTAGCAACGTAGCCGAAGAATAATTGAAAATTCCTAATTTGTATAGGCATAATCATATACATTATAAGTACACAATGCAAGCTGGTTTGTTGATACTGTTATGCTTAAGTTAATCTTATCGTATGTGTTCGAAGCACTTAGTAGGTACTTTTCAGGTAGAGGGAAGTTGGTAAGCATGCAGCATGTTTCCCTCGTTAGATAATAAACAAGCATTTTATATTGTAATGCATTCCGAGTAAATAAGATAGTTTAATCTACCGCGGCAAACACATTGCTGTTTATTACCCAAAGGTAATAAACAGGTGATGAAATTTAGTATTACACCTTATTATAATTAGTCTAGAAACGAGTCTAAAATTATTACAGACCTATAATGTGCAATACAATTAGTAGATGGTCAACTTACGAGGTTTTCAAATCATAATAAGGAATCCTGCACCGCGGCCCAAAAAACTGTTGTGCACTATAATTTATTAACGAAAAAGAAATATGAAGTAAACAAATCTATCATCGTGTCACCCATAAATAGTTAGTGCTTCTGGTAATAATCTATATTACGCTGAAGCTTTAGAATTATTAATTGAATACAACCGAGTAACGCCAAGACCCACTAAGGAAAAGTTCAAATAAGCAGGGGATATTAGCAGCATCATCGTTTCACCAACTTTATGATAAAAGCAATTGACTACTTATTGTAGCGCCGACTGATCTGTCACTGACCGGAATAACTACATTTGAACGTAAACGAAGGGTTTGTACACAAAGGATGATTAATAGGCCCTGCGGCGAAACTTGTTTCAGATGGACTTGATTGGCAGGTACAAGAGTTTTGCATGTAAGAGTTATTTAGATCACAATAGGTTTATTTGAGATGTTATGTGCATAATTTCTGGTATGTTCTCGAAATAATTAGTATAATTTAATAGGTAGAAATAGCCGTTAAAGGGTTTCGAAGTTCAGTTCCAATTGAAGCTTGGATATGTGTTCTGATGGAAGCTTTGAATACAGTTCTAATTTAAAGCTTTGATAGTTGTACATATGTAATATAAATTACTGTTCACACAAATTCTTGTTAATGTAAATTACTGTAGTGATTAAATAAATTAATAATTAGTGGTTGGATAATTAATTAAATGCTTTGATGTTAAGTTATTAATAAGGTAACATCATAGTGTTAAGAAGATATTACTTGTACTGTTAGCGATTATCTGTGAATAAATTGTTGTGACAGATATTAGTAAATTCCCTTGTAGCTACGAGTTATTGAAAATGCTTGTATAATCGGTTTGAAAATAAGAAACTATTGTTATTGCAAATAGAGTTTTCGTTAGGCTGGTGTCAATTGCAGGATTTAAAATCTTTATTTGACGATACTCGGACCTGTTCGCGGTCGACGGCGGTCAGTTAGGAAAGACCGCAGTATGCACCTTGATAGCCTTTGGACATCTTCTGTTGTGCTTGTTAAAAAGAAAGACCGGTCGACAAAATTTTGTGTGGACCAGAGACGGTTGAATGGCGTGATCAAGAAGGATAGTCCCTATATGTTTGTTGTTGTTTGTTTTGAATTTTTCTTAATCTTCTTGTATAATAAACTAAGAAATCTTTACAATTTACATCTCTACAACCTTCGTAATGTTATTTGTTATTTAAAACCTTTGAATCAAAGTAAAATAAGTATTCAATGTGCTCTTTGCAGGACTATAATCCTTTTTTAATAAATTAAAGCCAGCAAAAATAATTCTGTATTACATCGAATACTTCGTTGAACGTTCAGTGAACCTTTCCTTTTAACGTATTTTCTACGTGTAAAAAATCTTTTTGATGACTCTTTACACCAAATATTTAAGTACAGAAAGTTTTAACGATTCAAAAATAATTTTCCCGATTGATTTCCTGGTTCGAATCAGTTGCTAGATTCGTGGATTCTAAGTTGTGACCCCGTGACTCAGCGTGCACCCCAATATTTCGAACTGCCCCTACACTGCGTGTTGCTACCCAATGACTTCGTGTTGTTTTAAGCTTTAGTTGTACTCTTAACGTCTTGATTTAGAGTTTTCCCACTTATCGTATTTAATACTTAGAGTATTGTATTTTTACGTCCGTACTTAGTTAGACTGTTATTGAACTGCTTAGTAAGATTTATTGTTGAATTATTTAGCGCCCTAATTAATAAATTGTAATGATTTATTTATTACTAAATCAAATTTAGACTTATGTTTTATTCTAGTGGCGGATTTCTTATACACTCGTATGTTTGAACGCGCATCTGAATGTATTCTGCACTTGAAATTTTAATTACATTGCATTTACTTATAAACTTTTGTTTATCTTCACAATTGAACTTTGCGTAATACTTTTATTTATATTAGTACAGTTCGTGCTTCGGTTAAGGAACCAATAAATGTTAGCAGTTTAGGTCAATCATATATAGACTAGCCCTTCCACGTGCTGGCATTGGTTGACCGCTTGCTATCTTATAATTTGCCAAGGCGAGGCGTTGCCCTGCGCTATCATGCAGCCGGTTGGGTTTACTTGGAGTTGCTCAATATAAGCATTCTTCAGACACTCCAAAAATCACGCAAGCAAAAGCTTTATATTATGGATTTCGTTAGCCAATGATACTTTGTACCTTTTAACATCACGTAATTGTAATTTTGTACAGGAATTTATCAAATTTTCTTTTTAATTCCACACGCATACACAACTTATTGTTCCATATTTTGTTTACCCAATATGCTGGGTTTTGTTCATATGTGGCGATATCTACATTTAAAACATCTAGTCGGCTAAATTTTATAATGTGATTCTTTAACAGATGACGTATATTAGATGTGTTTAGTCACTTCTTGCGTTATGAAATATGCTTGTTTTGAAAGCCCTGTTTATTATAAGCATGTATTGATTATTTTCTTGCGCCAATGCGTCGAGTTTCAAAAAGATTTGTTTCGCGTTTGTTTTACTTAGGATACACCTAATTTGCATTTGTTTAAAGTTTATGAATGTATTAATGTTTCTAAAATGAATTGGGTTGCTTCCAGAGTTATTTATTTTACTAAATGTGGTTAAATTATTAAAGAATGAGCTTCCTTTATTGATTCTAGTTAGTTGTTGTTTTTATACAGGGTGTCTGGTACTCACTTTTTGCATAATGAACGAGTTGTGTACTTTTTTTGGTTTAAATGTTTGGTTTTCTTGATTTTTGTGTTGTTTACCTGAATATATATATATATATATATATATATATATATATATATATATAAGTAAAATAACTAACGTAATTGTTATATCTAGGTAATCATTTGATTTGATTCTTTTATTTGAACAATCATTTTAACGATGTCAGATATGCGGAACTGTTAAAAGACCAAATAACTCCAGCTATTCGAAGATTTGTACCCCATGACGAGGATTTTCCAAAATTGTGGTTTTAGTAAGATGATTGCTCGAATCACATATCCGTGAAGTTAGCGACCTTTTAATTGAACATTTCAACCAAAATAGCATTTCCAATAATAGTCCATGTATGAGATCCGTAAGATCATCGGATCTTACGCCACTTGATTATTATTTGTGGGCGCTTGCTAAAAATGAAGTATACGCATTTGAACCGCCTCATAACAGAAACGAACGGAAAGAATCAGGGCCGCATTAAACTTTATAAGTTGATGCATATTAAGCAGAGTTTCAATTAATTGCCAAATGTGCCGTAATGCAAACGGACAACAGTTTCAACATGGATAGGATAGCAGTTTAGGTGATAATTTCATACATCATCTTTCTTTTTGTTAACTGAACCAAATAAAATATTCTATAATTGGAGTTAATTTTAAG
This sequence comes from Platerodrilus igneus, assembly GCA_036346225.1. Classification (NCBI taxonomy): domain Eukaryota; kingdom Metazoa; phylum Arthropoda; class Insecta; order Coleoptera; family Lycidae; genus Platerodrilus; species Platerodrilus igneus. Next base: position 4,673,591 of record JARFIW010000394.1, read on the forward strand.
ATTTACTTTCAGTATTATGAGTTGTACTTAATAACACGTATGATGTACTTTTCAAAAACGGAAAACAAATTTTTGTGATTTAGGATTACCATAGGTTCTAAACCTACAAAAATAAGTTGTTTTTTAAATTCAGAATGGTCTTTGTATTTATTATAGACATGTGGCACATCGTTGAAAAGGCAATTTTAAGACTTATAATATCCAGTTAAAATCCAACATAATGATCACAAGTCAAACAAAAGTTCTGGACAGTTCCTTGAAAACAAAAACAATCGAACAATTCTGTTTATGCCACAATACCCCCATTATAAAGTGTCCTAATAGTACACACGTCTGGAGAAGGTACGTTTTATAGTTCGCATTTTATCAAAAACTAAAAACTTTTTTTTTTCCGAATATTTCAAAACCAACCAACTTACGCCGATATTGTAAACAGGTTTATACTTGACACAGATTTTTTCAAATCTTTCCCCATTAAACCCAACCCCTACTTTTTATAATAACCAAAATTACAATGTATAAACCCGAAATTTGGTCACAGTGTATACAAGTTATAGATTATTGTTACTCTGCTGAAGTATAATTCATAATTGAATTTAATGTTACAAAATTCATAATTGAGTTTAATGTTACAAAATTTATTAATACGCATAGTAAAATTATTTATAAAACAAAATACTGCCAATAAAAGAGCCAATTTGTGTATGAGTTACGTTTTGACGCTAGAAATTAGAATTAGGGAGCCTATTATAGTATTCCGTGGAGACAAGAAAGAAAGTAGCAAAGTATTTAAAGAAAATCGTCCACACTGAGTACCGCAACAAAACGGAGGGGTAGAATAGAAATCCAAAAGAATTGGATTCCGTGTTAGCTCAAAACGCCATAGAGTGGGGTGGGTCATACAGAAAGAAACATTAGGAACCGCAACAAGTAGATTTATTTACAAATCGTTACTTAAATAGAGTATTAAAAGGAATATCTATGGAAACCAAATCGAACAATTACGCAATCGTCCTGTAATAACGTAATGGAAACAAAAGTATCACTCGCATATAACACGACATTTACATATACATAGATGTACCATCTTAAAATCTAAATCACATACGCAATTATACTTACAGAATGTTTCCAAACTTAAATATATACAAAAAGGAAATTACACATAATTGGTACAGTATTCTTACCTGCTTTGTGAAGTGCACTTTCTAAACGAAATAACGTAACCCTAACTGAAATGAACCAAGTGTTAACATACTCTACTTTATAATTTAATAAACGAGTTGTTGACGTTAGCATTAATTTAAAAACAGTAAAAAGATTGCTCTGATACCAGTTTCGGGGTATTCTAATCCGGCCTTAAAACCAATCACGTAATCACTTGTGCATTTATCATGTAAAAGCAAATTTTTAACACAGAGTCTGCAATTCAACCACAAAGTAATAAAAGCTAAAGCACTTACATGGTTATCAACCAACAAAAGATGTGTCTATATTTCACCACCAAGAAAAAGAAATCAGAATAAGTGTACCTTAAGAAGGGTAGTTGTCTGCCTCTGGTACCATCGCAGTGGATCTGGAAATGCGTATTTTACTTACTGCCGGATTGGATACTCTTGGAAACTAAGTTCGACTGTAACGCTAAGTAAAATAATGCATTTTAAATTTGCACCGCCACGTTACAGCGTTCCTTTATGATAAAAGAACGTTGTATAAAAGCGTCGCTATCAGAGCTCAGTCTGTATTTATAGGGATCAGAAACAACATGTTTTTGCTTTAAAATCAGTTCCCAAAGATATTATGTTAAATATCCTGCGAACATCACCTGTAAAAGTATATTTTCCAGAGAGCAATTGCAAAATATTTTCAGAACACGGCTTGCAAGCAACATCCAATTAAAGAAAGCAAAAAGCTTCGATATACTATAATGATTTTGATGAATTTGTCCGCATGAGAAAACGATGTATGTTTAAATGGTCAGGCAAGTTTGCAATCCTCTTTACGACATTATGGAGTGAACTATATAACCGGTTGCCTATCGGTTATAGGAACGATAGTCCTGCATTATTTTCAACTACAATACCGAGAATGGAATAATAAGGGGAAGGTTTTATTGCCCATAAACTTGAGCAAGCCGTTAGAAGCTTTTATTCTTTACAATGTTTAGAACGTATTTCAACGAATTTATAAAGCGAAGTTTTTAGTTCTCTAATGAACCTACTAAAAGCAGTTTAACAATAAGCAGATGTTTCCTTATTCAGGGAATTTATAACGAAACTAACCAAGCAAAATATTATAAATACTTAAGGAAATTTTATAAGGCGTTTTAAATAAGCACTTATTTCAATTGGAAAGTAAACGAACTCATTAAATCATAGTTTGTATGATTTAATATGACATAAAAAGTGTAAAGTCGTTTAAATTAAACATTTTAGGAGGAGCTTCTTGGCAAACACAAACCAAGGTAGTTGGAAATTAAAATTTATAAGAAGGATGCAGAAATAGATCGATTCCAGGGATTTAAAGTAATAGGCTAATAAAGATTATTCAGGACAAAACTAAATTACAAAAAATAATTGAAGTCTAACTGTTTTAATACTCCTTTTATTCTTCGCGAATTTAAATTTTTCTATAACTATTCGTTTTTAATGAACTTTAGTTAAATTTAGAAAGTGTTAGGGTTTTTTTAAAGATACAATAAAATGGTCAAAAAGATTTAGAATTTAACATTGTAATTAACTTGGTACTAAACGTGTATCTGGCAAAAATTTGTTTATACAGTTTTTTGTTTAAGTTTAAATTGTTCAATTTTTTGACACATTAGGGTGCATTTTGGCCGCAAGATCAATTGGTTTGAGGAAATGCGTTTTGGTTGGAAGCACAACTTCACGTTAGCGTTGCATTTTTCGAAATACGGCTTATGGAAATGTAACTATCCAACTTTTCCATATCTCTATTAGGTATAACTTTAATGACGAGCGTCTCGCGGCAGTAATGACATGGCTGCAATGACAGTTTAGGTTACTGTTAGAAATAGATATTATTATTAAAGAACACAAATTAGATATTATTATTATTAAAAAACACACAACACAAATCACTTAACACGCATATCAGAACAGTTTGCAATAGTTTTAGAACAACTGTTCTGATATGCGTGTTAAGTGATTTGTGTTTTTTAATAATAATATCCATTTCTATACCAAAAAAGAAAGGCGCAGATAGATGTGAAAATTTTCGAACAATAAGTTTGACAGCACACGTATCAAAAATATTAACTACAATTGTACAAAGACGAATGGAAAAACGGGCTGAAGAAATACTAGGAGAAGACGAATTTGGGTTTAGGCGAAACAGGGGAACACGGTAGGCTATCTTGGCTCTGAGGGTGATAATGGAGAAAACAATAGAAAAAGGGGAAAGCGTGTATATAGGGTTTGTAGATCTGGAAAAAGCATTTGACAATGTAAAATGGAAAAAATGTTTGAAATACTCAAAAAGATTGGAATGAGTTATAGGGATAGACGGATAGTACATAGCTTATACAAAGAGCAAACAGGAGTAATAGAATTAGAGCAGGAACGTAGAGAAGTAAACATCAGGAAAGGGGCGAGACAGGGATGCTCCCCTATCCCCATTAGTTTTTAACTTGTACATCGAAGAGGCAATGAATACTGTCAAATGCAGGAATACATTTGGAATTACTATGCAGGGACAAAAAATTGATATGCTTAGATTTGCAGATGATATAGCGGTATTAGCATCTAGCAAGGAAGAGTTAGAAGCTGCTCTTAATGAAATGAAAACGGTTCTAACAGAGAGATACGGTATGAAAATTAACAAAAGTAAAACAAAAGTACTAATTATCAAAGGAGGGAAAAATAAATCAAAAACAAGAATACAAATATGTAACACGAACTTACAAGAGGTTAAGGATTTCTGCTACCTAGGAAGCCAAATAACGGAAGATGGAAAAAACACAAAAGATATAAAATAAGGATTAGCACAAGGTCGTGCTACATTTAACAAGAAAAAGCAACTACTGTGTTCAAAGACAACAAACATAGAAACAAGGAAAAGATTGCTATAAACATATGTATGGGGCACAGCACTGTACGGCTGTGAAGCCTGGACCGTAGGAAAAGCAGACAAGAAAAAGGTAGAGGCTTTTGAAATGTGGTGCAACAGACGATTGATGAAGATATCATGGACAGACAAAGTTAAGAACGAAGAGGTACTAAAAATGGTAGGGAAAGAAAGAAATATGTGGAAAACGGTAAAAATAGGAGAAATTTGATGATAGGCCACATACTACGGCATGAGGGAATAGTGCGGAATATACTAGAAGCAGAGATAGGAAAAAAGAGAAGAAGAGGTAGACATAGGTTAGACTACTGCACACATATAGTGAAAGATGTAGACCATAGGAGTTTCAGAGAAATGTGTAGGCTAGCTCAGAATAAAAATCAATGGAGGTACGCATCCAACTAGTCCCAAGATGGATAAATTAATGACGAAGAAAGTAACTGCACTTAAACATGATATTTATTATAAGCAACTACAAGCATTGGATGGACAATATTCTCGAATAATGGTAATTGCGTGAAAGCATTTGCAGGAAAATTATTATTTCGGCAAATGTCTAAGTGTTGGGGGATCTTGGCAGCCACATGTTGCTTAACCCCCTTCAATAAATCTCAGTGAAATAGGGCATAATATTAGAAAACAATAGAAGAAGCATGATATTTATTATAAGCAACTACAAGCATTGGATGGGAAATATTCTCGAATAATGGTAATTGCGTGAAAGCATTTACTGGAAAACTATTATTTCGGCAAATGTCTTAGTGTTGGGGGATCTTGGCAGCCACAGGTTGCTTAACCCTCTTCAATAAATCTCAGTGAAATAGGGCACAATATAAGAAAACAAAAGAAGAAATATGATATCTATTATAAGCAAGTACAAGCATTGGATGGACAATATTCTCGAATAATGGTAATTGCGTGAAAGCATTTGCTGGAAAACTATTATTTCAGCAAATGTCTTAGTGTTGGGGGATCTTGGCAGCCACAGGTTGCTTAACCCTCTTCAATAAATCTCAGTGAAATAGGGCACAATATTAGAAAACAATAGAAGAAACATGATATTTATTATAAGCAACTACAAGCATTGGATGGGGCAATATTCTCGAATAATGGTAATTGCGTGAAAGCATTTGCTGGAAAACTATTATTTCGGCAAATGTCTAAGTGTTGGGGGATCTTAGCAGCCACAGGTTGCTTAACCCCCTTCAATAAATCTCAGTGAAATAGGGCATAATATTAGAAAACAATAGAAGAGGCATGATATTTATTATAAGCAACTACAAGCATTGGATGGGAAATATTCTCGAATAATGGTAATTGCGTGAAAGCATTTGCAGGAAAATTATTATTTCGGCAAATGTCTAAGTGTTGGGGGATCTTGGCAGCCACATGTTGCTTAACCCCCTTCAATAAATCTCAGTGAAATAGGGTATAATATTAGAAAACAATAGAAGAAGCATGATATTTATTATAAACAACTACAAGCATTGGATGGGAAATATTCTCGAATAATGGTAATTGCGTGAAAGCATTTACTGGAAAACTATTATTTCGGCAAATGTCTTAGTGTTGGGGGATCTTGGCAGCCACATGTTGCTTAACCCTCTTCAATAAATCTCAGTGAAATAGGGCACAATATTAGAAAACAATAGAAGAAACATGATATTTATTATAAGCAACTACAAGCATTGGATGGGCAATATTCTCGAATAATGGTAATTGCGTGAAAGCATTTGCTGGAAAACTATTATTTCGGCAAATGTCTAAGTGTTGGGGGATCTTAGCAGCCACAGGTTGCTTAACCCCCTTCAATAAATCTCAGTGAAATAGGGCATAATATTAGAAAACAATAGAAGAGGCATGATATTTATTATAAGCAACTACAAGCATTGGATGGGAAATATTCTCGAATAATGGTAATTGCGTGAAAGCATTTGCAGGAAAATTATTATTTCGGCAAATGTCTAAGTGTTGGGGGATCTTGGCAGCCACATGTTGCTTAACCCCCTTCAATAAATCTCAGTGAAATAGGGTATAATATTAGAAAACAATAGAAGAAGCATGATATTTATTATAAACAACTACAAGCATTGGATGGGAAATATTCTCGAATAATGGTAATTGCGTGAAAGCATTTACTGGAAAACTATTATTTCGGCAAATGTCTTAGTGTTGGGGGATCTTGGCAGCCACATGTTGCTTAACCCTCTTCAATAAATCTCAGTGAAATAGGGCACAATATTAGAAAACAATAGAAGAAACATGATATTTATTATAAGCAACTACAAGCATTGGATGGGGCAATATTCTCGAATAATGGTAATTGCGTGAAAGCATTTGCTGGAAAACTATTATTTCCGCAAATGTCTAAGTGTTGGGGGATCTTGGCAGCCACAGGTTGCTTAACCCTCTTCAATAAATCTCAGTGAAATAGGGCACAATATTAGAAAACAATAGAAGAAACATGATATTTATTATAAGCAACTACAAGCATTGGATGGGGCAATATTCTCGAATAATGGTAATTGCGTGAAAGCATTTGCTGGAAAACTATTATTTTGGCAAATGTCTAAGTGTTGGGGGATCTTGGCAGCCACAGGTTGCTTAACCCCCTTCAATAAATCTCACTGAAATAGGGCACAATATTAGAAAACAATATAAGAGGAACCGAGCTGTATTGATGTGTGAGAATTTCAGGGAACTATGTAAGTTAGTTTAGAAAATAAATAAGTGCACGTACATGTCCAACCAGTTTTGAGACGTGAAACCCAATGACGAAAAATAAGCGCAGATGAATCTGATGATTAATATAAACAACTACAGGTGTTTGTTGTGAAATATCTGCAACTAATGTTGACTGTGCGAAAAGATATATTGGAAAAAATATTAAATCAGTAAATGTTCAAGTGCTGGGGGAACTTGGCAGCCACAGGCTGCTTACCCCTCTTAGCAACCACTGAATGTCGGAGAAATAGGGTATATAATTGTAAAACAATAGAAGGGGACCGAACTGCATCTAACAAGAAAGAACGGCGCCTATGATGAAAGACAACAAACATAGAACAAAAGTTGTTGAAAGCGTATGTGTGGAGCACAGCACAGACAGTATGCCTACGAAATACGAGCAGTTTGAAAAGCAGACAGAAGAACAGTAGCAGCCTTTGAAATGACGTACTTCAAATGTATGAGGATGGACAGACAAAGGTAATAACAAATAGGTTATAGAAACAGTAAGGGAACAAGGATATCTTTAGGGAAAGAATATGAGAAATAGAAGGGCAGAATACATTCTAAGGCAGCGCTTCTCAACCTTTCTGTTATTGCGACCCAGTTTACCAATGTAAATATTCTCGCGCCCCCCCACTACCGAAAAAATGATTGGTTTCCCCACTCCTTGTGTTAGGCCTGTGTTTTAGTAGGCGCTGCTTTTTGTACACATTCTGCCAGGGTCACGTTAAGTTTCAGTCTATCGGCTTTGCTAGTGCTCCTGTTGTGCGAGTACACTTCAGAGGTTATATAGTGCATACATTTGTATAGAACCAGGATTGCGAATCAATCTTAACTGTAGTCAATCTTAATTTAACATTGTAAAAGTATTATTTATCTAAAATTGATAATTTTCTAGAGGACCTAAATATTAAAAGGCAAGTACAAAAAATATATTTATCATTTTATCATAATCATGCCATTTAATTTAATTGGTATCTGAAAATAATAAAGAATAATAGAAATATTTAAGAATTTTTATTTACTTTTTCTTATATATATTTTAGAAGCAACAGAGGCATATTTAGAAAAGATTATGGATAAATTTTTATATGGGCGTAAGCGAGAATTGGAGGACAACTAGTGCACAGGCTAGGCATGTTTCAAAAACTAAATCAAGAAAATATTGCGCAGAATACCTAAGCTATGGATTTACGAGCACTGAAGTAAATGAAGAAGTAAGGCCCTTGTGTGTTATTTGCTCAAAAACTTTGGCAGCTGACAGTATGAAGCCAAATAAACTTAAACGACATTTGGAAACTCTTCATAGTGAATACGTTAAAAAATCCCGACCATTTTGTTGAAAGTAAATTAAAATCACTCGAGAAGCAAAAATTAGTTCTTAAAAGCACTTTGTCTGCGAATGAACAAGCTTTACTTGCTTCTTACAAAGTTTCGTATCAAATAGCCAGATACAAGAAACCTCACAATATTGGTGAAGAGCTAATTTTGCCAGCTGCAATTGAAATTGTAGAGACCATGTTCGGAGAAAATTTTGCCAAAAAATTAAAATCTATTCCACTTTCCAATGATACAGTTGCTCGTCGTATTTCTGACATGGCTAAAGATGTACAGCATCAGCTTTTTGCAAAATTGCGTGGAAAATTGTTTTCAATTCAACTTGATAAAGCAACTGATAACAATAAAGATGCTCATTTGATAGCCTATGTACGTTTTTGTGATGGTGTATCAGCTGTAGAAGAATTACTTTTTTTGCAAACCGATACAGCAAAGGGCAACATCAACTGCTTTATTTACCATCTTGGATAATTTTATAAACGAGGCGAATATTGAATGGGAAAATTGTGTTGGAATATGCACCGATGGTGCTCGTTCAATGTCTGGAAGATTTCAAAGCATGCGAACACTAGTAAAACAAAAATCTTCACAGTGTATCTGGACGCATTGCATGATCCACAGAGAAGCACTGGCGTCGAAAGAAATGAGTACTGGTTTAAATATCGTGTTAACTACAGTCGTAACTGTTGTAAATTATATAAAAACGAGACCTTTAAAATCAAGAATGTTTTCTGAACTTTGTAAAGATATGGGATCAGTACATACAGCATTACTTTTTTATTGCGAAGCTAGATGGTTATCACGTGGAAAGTTTTTGAAACGTGTTTTTGAATTAAGAGAAGAAATCTGTATTTTTCTAGAAGAAGAAAATCGACAAGAAGCCGTAATGTTTCGAGATACTATATTTATTATGAAATTGGGTTATTTAGTCGATATATTTGAGAAGTTAAATGTCTTGAATCTTCAACTTTAAGGAACAAATACATATATTTTGGAAACAAATGATAAAGTCAATGGTTTTTGTAGAAAATTGGATTTGTGGCTTAGAAATTTAAAAGAAAAGAAATTGGAAATGTTTCCGAATATAAATGAATTTGTAAAGACATACAAAGCTGAAGAAGAACATATAAACGTGATTTTCTTAACTATAAACGAACATCTAAGCATGCTAGCAAAAAATTTAAAAAATACTTTTTTGCTGACTAAAAAGTTCTAGCAAGTTACGAGTGGGTTAGGGACCCATATCACAATGTTCCACAAGGTATCTCGACTTCTGAAGAGGAAACTTTTATTGATTTTACAACAAACAGTGAAATCAAAAGACAATTTAATAACAAATCGATTTTTGAATTTTGGGCTGGTTTGGATGACGAGTATGCTACATTAAAACGAAGAGCTTTCCAAATACTTTTACCGTTTTCAACACTTATCTTTGCGAAACCGGATTTTCAGCGGTATCTTCGTTGAAAACAAAATACAGATCACAGCTAAATATAGAAAAAGAACTTAGGGTATCCATATCTGGTATTACTCCTTCATTTCAAAAACTTTGCAATGAGAAACAGGCTCAAGGAAGTCATTGATTAGTAACATAACATTTAACTGGTATTTGTTTCATACTAATAAACTTAAATAATGAATATAATAAATTATTTATTGGTAATATGTAATTATAAACTGTATTCTTAATTTAAATATATATATATATATATATATATATATATATATATATTTTTAAATTTTACAATTTGTTTTATTTTACCTTCAAAAAAGTTTTTATTTTGTTTTTAAATATACTCGCGCCCCTCTTGTAGTAACGCCGCGCCCCCCAAGGGGGGCGCGCCCCACAGGTTGAGAATCGCTGTTCTAAGGCATTTTTGGGGAATAGTATGGGATATATGACAAGCAGAGATAGGAAAAAAGAGGTGGATGTAGACCTAGATCAGATAGTGATAGATGCAGACTGTGCAAATTTCGGGGAAATCTGTAGGTTGGTTCAGAATAGGAAACAATGATGGTACGCGTCTAACCAGTTTCAGGACTGAAGACCCAATGATGATGATGATGATCCATTTCTAACAGTAACCTAACCTATCATTGCAGCCATGTCATTACTGCCGCGAGACGCTCGTCTTTAATGTGTTATAATCCAGAATTAATTGTGTACAGTTAGTGGCAGCGGTAGTAGTGAAAATTAATAAGGTAGAATTCGTTCGATATTTGTACCACGTTTATTTTGATTAATTGAATCTGATTAAAGAATTAAATCAAATAGTAAATATTTCTATTTTCAGATACGAGTGCTATTTCTGTCGCCCTGATATTGATGGATGGGATATTCGCCAGGCTATGAACGACATTATGGATATTGATATGATTCCTGATCCTCGTATCATTATTGCGGCTCTATATGCATGTAGACGAGTAAATGATTACGCTTTAACTATACGTTGGTTGGAATGCGTTAAGGATAAATGTGGATCTAATATAGATAAAATTTATCCCTATATTCTTCAAGAAATTACTCCCACCCTAATAGAGCTTGGCATTGATACTCCCGAGGCCCTGGGTTACGACAAACCTGAATTCTATCTCATTGACGTTGATTTTTTATAACTATGATTTGGAATTACTATTACTTATTGTTGAGTTAATGTTATTACTACAAAGATTTATGTTTAAACTATTTATAGTTTAGCTACTTATTATTGTTAAATAAAGTTAGAAATAAAAAGAGCATGTTTGAGACTTTATCGGGGGTATGAAATATAGTATTACTAGGTTAGAGAAGATCATATTCCACCATTTGAACATGAGACAATATATTTAAGCTAATAAAAATTTCAAGTTTGACATGGTTAATCCTACTATATGGAAGTTTATAGATTCCCTTCGTAAAGTGCAGCATGGTAGGGATTTATATTACGAACAGCTAGTGGCAGGTCAGAATCCCCTGCGAAGTTAAAAAAATATCGTGACACATGCACGGATACTAGTTATAGCAAGAGGGTATTCAAATAAAAGCAAAACTGAATATTTGAGGGGAATAGCTCATAATTATGAAATGTAAACGTAACATTTATTATTGGAATATACTCGTATATTATTCGTAGCCTGAACTACAAATTATTTTAAGTTTTTATACTTATATAGGATGTCCCAAGTTATCGTTTACAGGCAATATCTCCCTTATCTGAAAAGATAAAAAATTAATAAGGAATAGTTTTCAGCGGTACACCAATATCTTCTGATGATATATTAAAAAACGTCATTTGCTTTATTAGCCCCTTGGAAACGACCTCCAACTTCTTATTATTAAATTGCATTCCTTGAATATTATATGTACTAGACAACGAATTGCCAATTTATTTTTAATATATGCGCCATACACTTAGTAGTTTTGATTTGTAATTTTTTTCTGATTATAGGAATATATGATACATTACTAAAAAACATTTGGTCTTTACCTGACCATCATCGACTTTCTTGTGTCTTATGGGAGCCATTTTGGGTTGTTGTACAATTAAAAATTCCAGGGTTTGTTAATTTTGACTCATCTCACCAAACGATTTTGGTTAACAAATTGTTATCATAATATGGTATAATGTTGGAGGCCAAAGTCAAATCTACGTTAAAGGCGTAGGTTGCAACAATAAAATAAAATTGCCACAATTATCTTGTATTATAATACTTATCGACTTATAATATAACTTAGAATATTTCCTGACAGGAAAGCGGAAGCTGTAACTTTTTTTAGTGTCCATATGTATTGGTGTATAATGTTGGACAGGTTTTTGAGGAATGTTTTTTGTTACTGTAGCAGTTTGTTTTTTCAATTTCTTTACTGTATCCGAAGAGTTATCGACAAAGCCGACTTCTGAAGCTATTTTGCATATAAAGTTCTCCAGACTTGTGTCTGAAATAAACATAATTCAGCAGCTACTTCAAGTGTAGGTGTTGAAGCATTATCATTTATGTATACAACAAAATTATTAACTACGTAGATCACTTATGTTGTAAAAGGTGCTTTAGGTTTGTAGTTAGTAGTTGGCATGGCGGCGAGTTGCATCGCGGAGAGTTAACACGGCGGCGAGTTGGCACGGCGGCGAGTCGGTCGGCAGTCAGTCAGCCGAGGCGAGCCGGCCGCAGCGAGTCGCAGTACAAACCTTCATTTTTTTAATAATCCGTGAGGTATAATTTTCGTATTACACGAAGTAGGCTGCTACACTTTGACAAATAAATTTTTGCTTGTGAGTGTTTGCGATATTAGTTTAAACGTTTAGAAAATACCTGATAATAAAGATTTGTGTAATCGTAGAAAAGTATAGTATTCTACTCGCGAGTTATGGCCATTACTCATTCGGATTACTCGCTCTAACGGACTGTAAACCTTCCGAATGAGTAGTGGCTATCACAACTCGCTCTTTGAATAATATACTATTAAATGGAATGCTTAGTAGAAAATCAAATTCTAACGTTGTTACGTACAATGACGTAGTAAAAAAAACAAAAAAAAAACAAGAAACAAGGAAGAAGAAAGAAAGAGAAATTGGCCGAGCTGAATACCTACACAAACTAAATCAGGCCCGAAATAAAAGTAAACAAATAACACACCCCTAAACATAGTCATACAATTTCTAATTAACAAAAAAATAAAAATTAATTAGGTACAAAAGCATAATGGTACCACCAAATAAACAATCCGTAATTACACGTTACACAAATTTACAAGATCGACAGAAATCTTCTCTAACATGGAGAACTGCCGTTTTTAGGAGCCTACGGTTTACGTTATTTCACAACACGACAAAATCCAAAAAGAACACTAAAAACAACAGCTCTTAATGGTTGTAAATACAAAAATTACACATGCATCATTGGCAGGACAATATCTTAACTAATAAAAATTTAGCACAAAAAAAATTAAAGCACATGGTAACCCAACAGTTATAACTCATCCTCGTACGTCTACGATTACCTACAGTTATCCGTTCAAGGCCACCAAGTGTGGTTACCAAATGGTATCAATTAGTACTTACGCACTCACCTTCGAGTGGCGGCCGTCGGACCGGCTCCCTCCGGATATAACGACGGAGCGAAGGGGGAGGGGCGCGTGATCCCACCTTGGGGTTGTACCCACATTTCAACAAAGGGCGACCATCCATCGTGGCCTTAAGGGCCACCGGAAGTAGCTATAATAAGTACAAGTAAAATTAATTTATTGATGTCGAAAAGTACAATTTTACTAAACCATAAATACTCAGCACGCTATAAGGCGTGCGTGAAATTTTCATAAGGAAAACGAAACGAAGAAAACCAGAACGGATGTTTTCGTCGCGTGAGTTGAAAAGCAAATGAATATTAATTTCGTTTAACTAAAGACCAGAGCTCAAAGTAATATTGTTGCTAAGGATTAAAACTGGAAAAACTCGGTTTTATCGGGTAGTACGCGGCTTCAGTTCGACGAATCTTTCGATGGAAAACACATAAGAATCAATTATCAGATGGCTAGAACAAGTTATTGACTAGTTAATTATAGCATAAACTTTACGTTGAGGAATTCTGAGAAAGAGTATTTATAATTAATTAGGCGGTAGGATTTAACAATAGAAATAGAATTTATACAAACGGAGAATGCATTAACAATGGAAAAGGTTATCTTAATTTACCGAATTAATTTCCGTTCGTAAAGAAAAAGGGATTTGAATTGAACATTATTAGACAGCGTATTTATTATTAATTATGAATTAACGATTTTATTTAACAGTAGAAACGGAATTTATTCGAACGGATAATAAATTAACCAGGGAGAAAAAGGGTAATTAATTTATGCTGAAAATAACCGTAACAACGTAGTATTTTTTTTGATAGAACTGCTGCCATAAACTTATTGCATCCATTCGTTTCAACATCAGACACTGTACTTCGGGTAGTGCATACACGTTTCCGTTTATATTAATTTCAACATCTTATGGATATCCTCCAACATGTTCAGTTATCGCTTCATCATAGGGAAATTCATATTTTTGATTTAAGTTGAAAATAAGAAACGTTCTGCTTCCTTCAAGGAAATTGCTTGAATAACATGTTATTACTATTTTATAATGCACAGTATATAACATGTAGTTTAATGAATCTTGCTAATAGTTTTTGAATTTGAGTTTCGTGTTGTTCAGTATAGTCTGTTTCGCGATGACGATTTATGTGTTTTCCAAATTTACCGATTGTCATGTTATTTCGAAATTTCAGCCTTGCGCAATTCTTCAATAATTGAGTTTATTTCGTTAGCGGAACCTGTATGTCCAGCTGCCTGAGAATAGACTAAAAGTTGTAATCACTCTAAAAGTTCATTAGTGTCGTTCCAAAATAATCAATTAAATTATTAGACGACTCCATTTGTATGCTTAGCCCTAACTTTTTTTTATAACCTCTTATTGTTCTTGGTCTTCGCGGTGTAAGGAGCTGGATATTTATTGCAGAAATTATTTGTTTGTGTTTATGTGACTCACTCTAATTCAGAATAATTTGTTTTATGAGCACTTGTCTTTTACTTATGACTAAATAATTTCTCAGATCGCATGGACTGTATCCTACGGGATGCTTTTCAACTAGCAATTCAAATAACCCAGGACTTCCGTTGCACAGTAGGTCATTTACTACTACATTTTTACCGTCCAATGCAAAAGTCACATTTCCAAACATGAGAGTATTTTAGCCGGGTTATATTTAACATCATCTCAAGGTCATGCTAACTTATTGCTAACATCTTTGAACATATTATAAGTATAATCTCGAAGTAAAGGGTCCCATAGATTGAGATAATCTGTCTTATATTGTAAATCAGCAAAACTTTGAATGTATACTCTCTTGAGCATCTCCTATATTATTATCTACATCGTCGGTAACTTCATTGTCAGCTTTATTAATGAGGAACACGTTCTGCAATAACTTGTGCTTCAATGTAATGTAGGTTCTCTCTTAGTTCATCAGCTTTAACTTTATTTGAGATACTGGAAAATGTGTCCTCTTTATAAAACTTTGTTAGCAATGGTTGTCGGATTTGTTGCAATAGGCAAAAATAATTTCTCATGAATAATTTGTACTCATTTAGTTGTCGCAGTACATTTCGTTTTTTAATTAATTCTCTTTTAAGTCTTAATTACGACTCCAAAAAGTATTCATTACCAACCGTATATTTGTTACGTCTGCCGAGTGCCAACTAAACTGCACGTGAAAAGGCTCCTTATCCTAGAGTATAATGCTGCTTAAATCAATACATTTTTTAACCACGATGTCTGTTTAAATTGAAGTATTCCATTGATTTGAAACATCTTTAAACCATAAGTTAAATATAACTTTAAATTCCTATAATGGACAATGTAATTGCTCTTTGTATTCAGGGTGATTCACGGTGGATGGCCTATTAGACGTTTACGGAGAACTACTTTACATGGCGCTTTGAATTTTTGGTCACTTAGCGAACATGCTCTCTCGATTTAAAATATTTTTAACTATGTAGTATTGCCAATTTTAATAAAACGTAGAAGTAACTTTGTTATTTTAAATGAAATACCCTATACCTAATGCCAGTTTTCGATTCCTTGTTTATTTTTTATTAATTTTTCTTAATACTGTCGTATACTTATCTGTCAGAGTTTTTGAGATTTTATTTATTTTCCGTTTTTTTATTAGGGAAACGTGACTTCAATTAAATGTTGATAAACCTATGCTTCTAAACTCTATGAAACTCTAGTTTAGATTGGGGTTAGTTAAGGCCAAAGGCACCACATCCTGTAACTAAATCCTCCAGTAAACATACAGGGTTATCCAGGTGCAATTGTACCTTACTTAATTAAAAAGTTTATTAAATGTTCGGATTTTTAAATGAAACACTCTGTATATTATTTGCTATTTGGATAGCTGCTGAAATTTACTATTTTTCTATGTATACTGTTCCTATACCTAACTCTACTAGTGTTGACATTATAAGCAAATATTTATATAATTTTATCAAATTGGATTTTTTTTATCAAACAATCTATGGATATTTGAAATTCTGTTACTGTTTATTTTGTACCGTTGTTACTTTGTGCTTCTTAGTGTTGCATACCTATAAAGTAAGTTAAACCTCGCATAAAATGGCAGAAAATGTTTATTCAAATACTGTTCATATGAATTTATTTATGTTACATGGTGAGTGTGGTAAAATTATAATCCGCGCTTGCCGAAAATGCAATGACATGTATCCAGATTTACAGGAAACAAAAATAAGATATTTAGACGAGTACAGAAAATTTTATAAATTTGGGTTCATCTTTAAAGACCCACAGACCTGTAACTTCTAACGAATAAAATGAAATTAATGTTTTAGGATATTTTCATGCCTTTCCACAATCTCCAATAAGATTGGCATCACATGAATTGAATATAAAGTACGCCTCTATACAGTGAATATTGGCTAAAAATAATATGCATGACTACAAGTTTATTAAAATACAAGCACTTAAACCTAAGAATTGTCCACAAAGAATTGAGTTCTGTGAATGTTTGCTAATGCATATTCAAAAAGATCCACATTTTTTAAGAAAAATTATTTGGATTGACGAGACAAAATTTTCTCGTGAAGACATTTACAATAGAAAAAAACAATCAATTTTGGACTAGTGAAAATCCTCACCTTACGAGAGATTCTGCGTTTCAAGAAAGATTCCGTTTCAATGTTTTTCTTTAATAATGGACAATGAAATTTGATATTTAATTTACGACGAAAAGTTAATTTCTCAATAATATGTAGAAATTATAACCACAGTAGTTGAGGATTTTGCAGATACTCTTACATTGGCAAAAAGCCGCAGCAGCTGGTATCAGCTTGATGAGGTTCCAGCACTTTGCACAGCTGATGTAAGCTGCAAGCTCTACAACATTTTTTAAGATCGATGGTTCAGACGCTGGGACCCTGGAATTGGTTTTCGAGATCTCTCGACTTATCTCCGTTGGATTTTTATCTTTGGGGTACAAAACACCTGTAGACACTAGAGAAGAGTTGGAAAGTCCCTAAAACGTACAGAACTTAGAAAAGCTACCACAGAAGGCGTGTATAACCAAATTTTAGAATGTTTGGAGGAAAATAGTAATCGTTTTGAACAAATACTGCAATAAATTATTTATTAGATAAGGGTTTTTACCGCCATCTTGTACGTAGTTTTTTCATTTAGCACTAATGCATTCTTATGGTTGCATTTATTTGATTGAATTAAATAATATTGAATATAAATCACTAGTCGATTTAAGTTTAGGAACAGTATACATAGAAAAATAGAAAATTTCAGCAGCTATCTAAATTGCAGATAATATACAGGGTGTTTTATTTAAAAATCCAAACGTTTAATAAACTTTTTAATTAAATAAGGTACAATTGCACCTGGATCACCCTGTATGTTTACTGGAGGATTTAGTTACAGGATGTGGTGTCTTTGGGCCTTAACTATCCCCAATCTAAGCTAGAGTTTCATAGAGTTCAGAAGCATAGGTTTATCAACATTTAATTGAAGTCACGTTTCCCTAATAAAAAAACGGAAAATAATGAAAATCTCAAAAACTCTGACAGATAAGTATACGACAGTATTAAGAAAAATTAATCAAAAATAAACAAAGAATTGAAAACTGGCATTAGGTATAGAATATTTCATTTAAAATAACAAAGTTACTACTACGTTTTATTAGAATTGGCAACACTGCATAGTTAATAATATTTTAAATCGAGAGCGCATGATCGCCAACATAAGTGACCAAAAATTCAAAGCGCTATGTAAAGTAGTTCTCCGTAAACGTCTAATAGGCTATCTATCGTGAATCACCCTGTATAGTGTAGTAAGCAACTTTTTGTCTTAGATGTAGAAGAAGGTTTTGAAGGAATCGTGCGCTCTGGAGCTAGAAGTAAATCGCTACGAACAGTGTACAAGTCTAGAGGATATTCTAAATCACACCCAAAAATATAACCTACTTCGGATTTATCAGAAATATTTAATATTCTATACCTTTAAAGTCATCTTTTTCTAAAAATCTCTCTATTGTAAGTAAATGGACATAACTGCATCTTATAAATTATTCACGTCAAAATACGTTAAGTACACGGAATCTTGAATTGGATCGTACTTACCTCTCATGTATTTCTTACTAGCTTTAGAATATCAGTTTGAACAATAAGCTATCCATCCCACCTCGAATGCCTCTTTCAATGAACATATTTTGGTCTATGTTAGTGAGAAGTTCTAATTGAATACTTGTAGTTTTCAGTATGGCATCAAATGCTAAACCAGGTGCTGTAAAATAGTGCACAGGTTCCTAGCTGTAGGTTGCAATACACGTCTGACGATAATTTTCAAAAATGTCAGATAGTAACAGAATGTTCGTTTTTAACTAAGGACCTGAATATTCCCTTAAATTTTCTTTGCAAAAGGTTTGTCAAACATTAACTGCATGATTGTAGACTTCATCGCTAACATTTTCATCGCGAAGACGGCTATAAAATTTTTGTTTAAAAGGCATTTCAGTTGCTTTAATTTTTTTTAATAGTCAATATATTTATAAAAAAAAATACTTTTGCGAATCAGAAACTAAATTCCTAGATATTACAATGACTCCTAGTATTAATTTTTTTATCGTTTTCTAAATACGGTCGCAGTTTATCAAGACTGCTAGCCGTAAATTATATATATATATATATATATATATATATATATATATATATACAGGGTGAGTTTTTAGTGTGGCAACGGTCAATAACTCCATTATTATAAAAGCTACGTAAACCAAATTTGGAGGCATATTAGGCATGCCTAAAGTGCACATTTTAAAAATATTTGGAAGCATACAGGGTGTTTCATAATTCCAGGGCATACTAAACTTATATTTTTTTAAATAAAACACTCTATATATTATTACATTTTTGAAAAGCTGATAAAAAGAACTTTAATTTGATATGAAATTATATCTGTCTATTCCTTTTAGTTTTTGAGATATTCAACTGTTTTTAGAAAAAATGACCCCAATTGGATACATTGTCACTGCACTAATACACAACTTATGTTAATTTTCAAGATACAGAAAATTTTACCATATACCATAGTATATTTGTAAATATCACTTTTTTGAAATTTCTTCCCAGTATACAGGGTGTGTCAGGTTTCGCAAAATGCAATTTTTAAATTTTTTTTTAAATGGCACCCTACCAATTTTATTGCTACAATGGATAGTTCATTAAGTGTCCTTTTATTTTTGTTAAGCATTCCCTATACCTAAATCCATTACTTTCTGAGATGTTTTTGATTTTCTTCAAATTTTATGAATGTTTTTAATTTACATAACTAAAAATAACTTACTATTGGAGAATATTATAAAACAATTAATACACTTTGATTAACAATCAACTACAGTTATCCAATAACAATTTTCACTAAAGATATAACAACCCACAATAATACGCTATCAATAGAATTCTGCAAGATCAACAATATGCATTTTATAGAAAATGTTCAAACAGGAAATCAGGCAGGCTTTGAAAAAATAACTATTACATGTAAAGTGCCATTTAAGTTTATTAATTGTAGTGTGTTGTCATTTAACACATTATCAGTTATGTTTTAAATGTAATCTTTGAAGGAGTTTTCAAAATGAATTTTACAGTGGAAGAACAAATGAATATGATTTGGGTATTGAGAGCAAGTTTAAAAGATTTCCTACTTGCATCAAGAATATACCAAGAGAGATATCCTGTTAAATGACAACACACTACAATTAATAAACCTAAATGACACTTTACATGTAATAGTTATTTTTTCAAAGCCTGCCTGATTTCCTGCTTGAACATTTTTCATATTGTTGATCTGGCAGAATTCTGTTGATAGCGTATTATTGTAGGTTGTTATATCTTTAGTGAAAATTGTTATTGGATAACTGTAGTTGATTGTTAATCAAAGTGTATTAATTGTTTTATAATATTCTCCAATAGTAAGTTATTTTTAGTTATGTAAATTAAAAACATTCATAAAATTTGAAGAAAATCAAAAATATCTTAGAAAGTAATAGATTTAGGTATAGGGAATGCTTAACAAAAATGAAAGGACACTTAATGAACTATCCATTGTAGCAATAAAATTGGTAGGGTGCCATTTAAAAAAAAATTTAAAAATTGCATTTTGCGAAACCTGACACACCCTGTATACTGGGAAGAAATTTCAAAAAAGTGATATTTACAAATATACTATGGTATATGGTAAAATTTTCTGCATCTTGAAAATTAACATAAGTTGTGTATTAGTGCAGTGACAATGTATCCAATTGGGGTCATTTTTTCTAAAAACAGTTGAATATCTCAAAAACTAAAAGGAATAGACAGATATAATTTCATATCAAATTAAAGTTCTTTTTATCAGCTTTTCAAAAATGTAATAATATATAGGGTGTTTTATTTAAAAAAATATAAGTTTAGTATGCCCTGGAATTATGAAACACCCTGTATGCTTCCAAATATTTTTAAAATGTGCACTTTAGGCATGCCTAATATGCCTCCAAATTTGGTTTACGTAGCTTTTATAATAACGGAGTTATCGACCGTTGCCACACTAAAAACTCACCCTGTATATATATATATATATATTGCTATGATAATAGGGTAGTTTAAGTCATAGGGGTCGTAGAATAAATATAAACTTCAACTTCAAGAAAAGCAAATAATTCAGAAATTATAAGATTAAATCGGTCACTCTACATAATGTTAATTAAGAGGACACTGTATATAAAATATGCGGAATTAAATGCATGAGAACATGAATATGTCTAAGTGTAGTTTACAAGTAAAGATAAGATTTTAAAACGCAATAAAATTAAATCACCGGGACGCGTAGATAAATTGGCACTGCAAATATTTAACAATTGCGTCTAAAATATCAACGTAAACGCATTCTAAATAATTTATTATTAGAAAATCGTTACGTGACTACAATAGAACACATTCGTTTAGAAAACCAATATTCTGCAAAAACAAATAAACACCAGGCGGTTCAATTATATGATAAAATTAATAAACTCCAAATATGTGAGTTAATGAAAGTGAAAAGTTAAAATTTCTCGAATAATATTACAATATGCTAGATGCGGACGTGACGAACAGAGCATGCATCGAAGATTTAAACTAAGTAATTTGTAAAAATTCCGAGTTATGCGAGATAAGGCAAAAGTATCAGCCTAGAGTGTAAACAAGCCAATGAAAACAATTGAAGGAAGGGCTTATATATACGATAGTAACGGAACGACATTGTAGTCTATATTCAAACTGAGCAACGACTATGTTCAAAGGTGTTGAAAACTCACGTAACTAGTGAAGTATAAATCAAAACAAATCAGAGTTAAAAGTGCGAGAATTTGTGCAACGAAAAATAACCCGATCTATAGATAGACGGTTTTAATTTGGGACATATTTAAATGAGACTACTTTAATTTAGTCTGTAGTTTGAGATGGTTTTACTTTGAGATGGCTTTAATTTGGGACCTTTAATTGAGACGGCTTTAATTTGGGACTTCTAACTTTGAACATACTCTAATTTTGGAGATAATTTAAAAATGAACGTATTCCAATTTGGACATATTTCGATTTGGTACGATTTTAATTGGAAGCGATTTATGGGAGGCGATTCTTATATGGGGCCGGTATATCAATAAGCAAAGCGGACACAGAAAGGGGATGCAGATCATAGACTAGGATGGAACTCTAGAACCCATTCCAGGTTAGCAATCTTAATACACTTTATTATTGAAAAACTGTTTTTGATTTAATATTTGCCATACATTGTATATTTGTAAGGGTCATCAAAAAGGTCACTTAAAAATTGATGAAAATGGAATAGGTATCTTGGAACGTTTGAGGTCCCTGAATATAATTAAAAGATATTTTTGCTGGCTTTCAGAAAAGCATAAATCTGGTATATGTAGATATTTTGTATAAAAAGGAAAATTTTGAGTATTGTAAATATTATCAAGTATTATATTGTGTATTTTAGAATTGCTTTATTTGATTCAATAAGATTTATTCAGTAAGCTAGTCGGGGTAAAAACCTTAAAATTAATATTTTATATAACAAAAGGCATAGCACGGCAACTTTATGACACCCACCGTAGAAGCTCGATAATCCTAAAATAGGGATTTTCATAGCAATTTTATGACGCACAATCCTGGGGTAAATTTTACAGCAATAAATATCGCGCACAATCGTGGGGCAATTTCATAGTAAAATATATTTCACAGCAATAAATATCGTGGGACGAATTTCATAGCACTATGTATATATATATATATATATATATATATATATATATATATATATATATATATATATATTGTGAGGTTAGCTCGAATCTTGTCCTCGGCTGCTCCTAACAATTCCTCGGCTGCTGCTAATAATTCCTCGTACTTAATTTCCTAAATTAATATTGACACCTACCTGTTACATCCCAAACCTCCTGTCCATATCCTTAGGCTGAAACCTAAATAGACATTCACCCTAATCACTCACTCAAAAATAACTCAATTGACCAAATATATCACACTCCATTTACATTAGATCCATAGTACATTTTAAAACACCATTCCTTTAGGTACATCCATAAATTTCAATAATTTTATAACAATAATCATGCAAATTGATAACCTTTTAAACACATATATTTTTATTTAAAGTAAGAGATCGTTCCTCATCCCTTACGTAACGCTTTTGTCCTAGCATGAGCTCATAATAAAACTTCTACAACTGTGCATATAAATTTCCTGCACTACCAAATATCAATAAGCCCTTTATACCTCTTTACAATATTTGGTTATCTGTAAATTCATTAATTATTTTCAAAGATTAATTTTCTTTTAAAGTCCTATAAATGTCTGTTCATAAAATACCAAATAATAATAAAACACATCGAATTCAAATCCAAATAATCACAAACACTATAAAAATATTCACCACTCAATGTTCTATTTTATCGCCTACCTGGTTTTATACTTCTAAGTGTGCTCCACCATCTAGCTCCTTGAAGATGCTGCGCTCTAGTAGCTACCCAGCTAACTCCCTGGTCCAATTACCATCTCAGCCATGCATACCGCTGCTTTCAATTTCCAAACCAAAAATTCCAATCTCCAAACTTAACTTTTATTATACAAACATCGCTTTTTTTGTGTCATCTAAACACTTTCAACCTTTAATTTTCGTGCATTCCAATACCAACTTAACAAGCTTTGTACTTACGTACCATTTCAACGTTTTACCACAAAGATGCTTTTAGCTTCTACATAAAATTTTATTATTTGCACTAGTTCGCCAATGCTGAATGAAATCTCAACGAAAAAGCAAGAGCAAAAGAGTCCGAGACCCCTCCCTGCTAGTGATTATATAAACAAAATTCGCTCCCTCCTGTTTTAAATTGGCACATACACTTGTATACCCGTTCCTATAAAAATTGTATTCTAACCGTCTTGCATTTCAGCGAAAAACTTTTAACGTATCTCCGATTCTTATAAATTTTTATAACGAACATAACCGGAAAATCGCTTTAAACTGTCACTGCGTTGTCCGAACTTAGCCTCTACGTCTTTATTTGTCAACGCCTCCAACTTGAACAAACATCTCTCATCTCCCTTGTACCTATAGTTTTATCTTACACGTACGTTTCCACCAGCTGGATCTCTGCCCTTCTTGAATAATTCACACCAATCACCTCGCTTGGCACCATTTCCCACTCTTTAACAGACTCGCGTTTGCTTTTAAATATCCTTGAAATTATCGATTTTATTTAGGTCTCCTAACAATACTGCTTCCTGAATTACATATACGCATCCCTCTTGCACTCAATACCCCTTTATTCTGTCTTGGTCTTTTGGTTGGCTCTTTGCTGTGCTACCTTCAAGATTGAAATCAATATTTTAACCACAAAACCGCGTCTACCTTAATCCCAACAGCTGTTTTTTTCCAATAATTCAATAAAACTTGTTTGTTGCCAAGTTTACCAAGAACTGTTATCTTCCCTCGTTATTTTATTTCAACGTGTCGGATTTCACGTTTTAGAACAGAAATGTAACACCTGTTCCACGCTTTTAGACTTTCATATAATTACTTCACTACAAATTTAAATACGTTAGAAAGATTTTACCCCAATTCTTATTTATCCTGCTCCATGTTTATACAAATATTATGTTTCATTATCCTTGGCTAAATTACATTGATCCTACATTATTATACACTACTTAAGTTAAAACAAAATAACTTGTTAAAAATATTCCGACTCCCTAATTAAATAAATTTGTCTTCTCTTATTCAAAAGCTCTCAACCTATGAGTTCACTTGTGCCCTTATATAACCCAATGACTCCTTAATTACACGATTATATATATATATATATATATATATATATATATAACCACTCATAGTTGTTAAAATCGTCTTTATTTACGTTGTCAAAATAATAAAATTTCAAGTTTGACATTAATGACATAAATTGCGGGTAACGTTGATTTATTGGTGTTTGATATATTTGGTTTGAATACATTCAGTGAAAATTTTAAAGTTTAGAAGAATGAATGCCCTTAATTTGTTTTGCGTCCTGGGAGCGTTTTTTAGGTAGCCAATACGCTTAACGTGAAATCAGTCGATTAATTTTTATATAGTTAAATTTTATATAAATTCAATAACTTGAGGATTGGAAAACATATTTTAACATGTTTCTATTTATACGATTGAGAGGATGGTTATTAAAGAAGTGTGTGATTACGCTACCGTATGGCTTAAGTAGCAGTTTTTATATTTATCTACATAAAAATAACTGCGTAGCAAACGAATCCGTAATTTTCAGTAAACAACGGATTTCATTACTAAAAGTAATAGCAAAAGAAATAACAAATGAAAATCAAATGCCCTTAATTTCTAGGTAGAATTGCAAGTTTTTTCTGGGTTTTCCTTGCGATATTAACATGAAATACAGACTACATACATGATTTCTATTTATACAGACAATAACTAATTACATAACAATAAACATATTAACAACCCCCGTAAAACAGCATTGGTATCTGACAGGTGTAAACCCACCATAGGGTTACCTCAGAATCATCTTTGAACAACATTGGAATCTAACAAGTGTAAACCCGCCATAGGGTCGCTTCGGAACCATACAAAATATTCGTAGAACAGCGTTGGTATCTGACAAGTGTAAACCCTTCATAGGGTCACCTTACAACCATGTTAAAATCTACGGAAAGGTAACCTAAATCATAAAGAGTTTTTTCCTCAAGGTATATATAAAAAAAATGCTACATAAGCCTTACAGTCACATAATCACACACTTCTTTAATAATTATCCTCTCAATCGTATAAATAGAAACATGTAAAAAAATGTTTTCTAATACTCAAGTTATTAAATTTATATGAAATTTAACTATAAAAATTAATCGACTGATTTTACGTTAAGCGAATTGGCTAACTATAAGTCGCTTCCAGCGTGCAACACAAATTGAAGGCACTCATTCTTCTAAACTTTAAAATTTTCACTTGGTGTATTCAAACCAAATATATCAAACATTAATAAATAAAAGTCTAGAGTGAACCTACACCTTCATGAAGTTCTAGGTTACTAGAACGGGTAGAATGGCTTACGTGTTTCAGTGAGCTAAAAGCCGAACTATTTATTTAACCAAAATTAGTGGATCTTTAGTGAGGAACCATAAAAACAGGTCCTTGAAAGAGGGTAGCCTCTTTCGGTACTTAGGGTGGCAGAGACCTTAGGGTAGGCATGACATTCTAAGACACACTACTGTGATGTCGAAGGCAACGGGAAACCACCACATTACCTCCCAAGTATGCAGCGTACTTAAATTGTTATTTAAGATGATGGCATTCTCCGGTGTAAAAGATTCTGAAGTTAAAATAGTCTTCTATTCGGGTCTCTGGGAGGGGACTACTTCGGAGAATATGATCGGAAGGTTTAAAAGAAGAACCATGAACATTTTGCGAGTCGGAGCGTAGAATCACACAAGCGTGAATGAAGCAAGTAGGTAAACTATAGGTAGAACTTGAAAATTGAAATGGATAGGCTAGCATTAGACATAATAGAGATGAGCAAACTTTGGCGGCCAATGGCCGGAGGTTTATGGAGCGGGGAAGAGGTGGTGGGAGGACAAATCCAAAACTAGAGTACCAATAGAAAATGAGATCTTATAAGAGGTTACAGATTTCTGCTACCTAGGAAGCCAAATAACGCAAAGTGGAAAAGTGCAAGAAAAACAAAGCAAATATTAACACAAGGTCGTACTGCATTTAATAAGAAAAGCAACTAGTATGTTCAAAGACAACAAACATAACAACAAGGAAAAGATTGCTTAAAGCATATGAGTGGAGAATAGCACTGTACGACTGTGAAACTTGGACCGTTGGAGAATCAGGCTGGGAAAAGGTAAAAGCTTTTGAATTGTGGTGCTACAAACATTGACGAAGATATCATGAATAGACAAAGTGAGGATCAAAGAGGTTCTAGGAATGGTAGGGGAAGAAAGGAATATATGGAAAGCATTAAAAGTGGAAGAGATATGATGATAGTTCAAATACTATGGCATGAGGAAATAGTGCGGAATGTATTAGAAGCAGAAATAGGAAAAGAGAGAGGTAGAGGTAGACCTAGGTTGGACTATTGTACACAGATAGTCAAAGAAGTAGGTTGTGTAAATTTCAGGGAAATGTTTAGGCTAGCTCAAAATAGAAATCAATGGACGTACGCGTCCAATCAGTTTTAATAAGGCAACTCTAATGACCAAAAAAATAATTGTACATGAACCTGATGATTATTATAAACTGCTACAGGTATTGATTTTGCAATATTCTCAACCAATGTTGATGTGCGAAAAGATGTATTGGAAAACTATTAACTCGGTAAATAATTAAGTGTTAGGGAATCTTGGTAGCCAGAAGTTGCTTAACCCCCTTCACATACCATTGAATATCAGTGAAATAGGGTATATATTTGGAAAACAATAGCAGGGGTACCGAGCTGTATTAGGCTGTGGGAATTTCAGGGAAATGTGTAGACTAGCTCAGAATAGAAATAAATGGAGGTACACGTCCAACCAATTCTAAGATGGAAAACCTAATGACAAAAAATAATTGTAATTGAACCTGATGATTATTATAGACAACTACAAGTGTTGGTTTTGCAATATTCTCAACAAATGTTGATTATAAGAAAGGATTTATTGGAAAACTATTAATTCGCAAAATATCTAAGTGTTGGGGATCTTGATAATCGCATGTTGCTTTATCTCCTTCGCGTACCACTGTATATCCGTGAAATATGGTATATAGTTAGAAAGTAATAGAAGGGGAGACGAACTGTATCTTAACAAAAAAGAGCAGCTGATATGTTCGAATACAGAAACATAGAAACAAGGAAAAAAATTGTTGAAAGCATATGTGTGGAGCACATCACTGTATGGCTATGAAATAGGGACAGTAGGAGAAGCAGAAAGGTATAGGTAAAAGCTTTTTAAAATGTGGTGCTTCAGATGTATGATGATGATGATAGCATGGATAGATAAAGTTAATAACAAAGAGGTTCTAGAAATAGTAGGGGAAGAAAGATGTTTGGAAAACAAAAAAAGGTGATGTAAAAGGAAGAACACGTTTTAAGACATTTGGTGAATAGTGCAGGATATATTACAGTCAGAGATAGGAAAAACAGAGGTAGAGGTAGACCTTGTACCAGGCGGAAAAGCTACTACGTATGCAAAATTATAAAATGGGGGCAGCCTGTAAAACAAAAATTAAAGGGGGGTCACCGGCACTAGCTAGCGGAAGGTCGTGGATCATATTGAGGGTTAAAATTTTGAAAAAAAGGGTTAAATTAATTTATAATATACTACAAAAATGTGGCACTTACCTTTCATAAAATATTGTGGCTTAATGACAATTGCCAAGGGCGCCAGACAAGTCGAGAATGTCCAAATGTTCGTAAAAATCCTTGAGAGACTTGTCATCCCAAGGAGGACAATTGTTTCTTTTAACCAATTCCTCACCTTTTTACTACGTATAAAAAAAATAAGAAAAACTATTGACTTAATCAACGGCAAACAAAACTATTTAATTCACAGAGCAATAAACGTGAACCTCTTACATTCATTGATTTAGAAATTTAAGTGAATAGGTGACTATGGAATTTATGAAAATTTTGTGTACATAAGTAGTTATCAAACACTTGTATATGAAAGAAACTTATATTATAAATCGTACACTAATTTAATCCTACGGTTTATGGCCAAAACGTCCTAACAAATAAACTAACTAAAAATTGGTTATGCTACTTAACTATAAAAGCTTACTTACTAATAATTGTCCATTGTTTGAGGGTTTGTTTTCCAACGTAGAGCAGTTATTAAATTTGGGAAGAGAATCTCGCTTGTTGCTTCTGTTTGTAATGTTTAAAAAAATTGACTGGCACACGAACTCGGCAGAATTTTTGACAATATCACTTACTTGCTGCGTAACACGCCTACAAGCTTTTTAATATTTATTTTGCATCACTATAAATCCGCGAACATATGGGCATAACCCTCGCGAAACTGGAAGAGTAACACTTCTTTCCAATTTTTTTACTAACGTGATACGAAGTGGAATATTCTGTCTGTCATGCCAGAGAAACGCTACCCGCAAACTACGTTTCTCTCTACTTCTTGACCACGGACGGCCCCATTGGAAAAAACTCCCCGTCTTTGGCTAAAGCCTTCAAATATATAGACTAAATTCCTACCATAATAATTACGTACGCCATTTTCTGTTATCCAATGACTGAACTGAACCTCCCACAAAACAAGATTTCAGAAACCAAATCCAACCCCTTTTTAGATGAGAATCACGGAAGCAATTATTCTCCCACGGGTTTAAATTATCTTTTACTTTCTACGAATTACTTAAATATGGCAATGTGGAATCTACCTATGGCGGCCGTAGTCTGGCATTAACAAAGACCGGCTAACCTACTTGAGCCGAAATGGATTTTAAATACAGTGGATGTCTCCAGACTACTTAAGATTACTTGTAATATTTGAACAAATCAAATTGGAAATAGTGTCCGCTATTATAATGTTTTGTTTCCTATAATCCGCTGTAAATCAACGAAAGTGTTAAGCTTTTCAAACTGAAATTGGTTTTCCTTTATTTACGCTAAAAGGTGCTATACATTTTAAAAGGTTTATTGTATTTGACTTACGATGGGGTCTAGAGCTTTAAATGATGACCTGCCGCTGGAATTTACTAGCCCGAAGCTATCGGTAAATGTGGTCTTTTATTATAAAGGATCCTAAATAAAATGAGGTGATTTATTGGTGTAAATTTTTGTTTATACTTTATTCAAGTTACTGAATTTTTAATTAATTAATTTGTTTAATCGTTAACATTACAAAATAATGTTACAACCTAGATCAAACTATTGCACGCAGATGGTACAAGATGTAGGCTGGAGAAATTTTAGGAAAATGTGTAAATTGGTCCAGAATAGAAAACAATGGAGGTACGCATCTAACTAGTTCCAGGACTGAAGACATAATGATGAGTATAGTGTGAACTTTTTTATCAATTAACTGTATTTGCAGTACAAACCAATCTATACAGTCAATATCGCAATACTATTGAAACTCTGATAGAGTATCATTATCTGAACATTTTAGATAGTAGGCGACGCTATAAGAAATGTGAACCTGATTTTTAATTGTATTTAAAGGAGCTTCTTCTTTGGTTAAACTATATTGTTCTAGAATGCTTTCAAGGTCGGCATATGTTACAAAAGGGACTTTTTCCTAATAATGATGATTTTTAAATTTAGTTTTTCTCTGTATCGGTCGACAGCTTAACAAAATATGAGCTTTGTTTCTGACAATAATTTAAATATTTTTGAAGCACGATGTTGCTATAAAAATGATTTAAGTATCTATTACACATAAATGTTTTGAGTCCGTGTGATGATAGTTGTTAGAATAATGCTGACATTTTTAATTTACATGAAATGATAACATGCTTTCTTTTCAAAACCTATACTTTTCAAATTTTTGGTAAAGGTAATAAATTGATCGATTGTATATTAGTGTTAGTAATTTTACTAGGACAAAGATGCAACATGTTCTTATCTTACAGAAAGTGAACATTTATTGACAAATGGTTAAGTTCTTCAAACCTTTTAATTTCGTACAATGTATAGTTGAAAATGAAATTGAATCATAACTTAAGACATCTTTAAAACGAGGATAACTTGTACTCTTATCTGAATCTTTTTCTGTAGGACAATGCAGAAACTATGGCCTAAAAACACAAAATTGATCATTGTTCCTTACATTTACTACTGCTAGCGTTCGTGCTATATTACACGACACGCTGATAAAAGTTGAATATCCTTTTTTTATCGGTGAATGACGATTTATATTCACCTTAAGATGTAGTATTTCTTGAAAGCGCACCCAGGATCTTTTTCACTAAATTCTTCTAATTTAGCTTTTTAACTAATCTTATTACGTGTTCTGTGTACCACAACATTAGAGTTTGTATTGGCATCTATTAGATGATGGGCAGTACAAAACCTATTCCTTTCAACTGTCTTGGTTTAAAGCTTAATTAGATTTCCAGCCGATACAACATTTACATTTAACATAGATTTCTTCAGAGATGAAATATATCTTTACAACAAATTTAAATAAGCTTCAGTAACTTAAGGATCGATATAATGTTGTTACAAATTCAAGCAGTTAAAAACTACGCGCCACACCATAACAAATTCGTTAAACAGAACCGTACCCCAACCTCAATTTTTGTTTAAAAGTAGATCAATATGTCAATTAATACAATTTTTGGAGACTGACTTACTTCTTAATTTGACAGCTTTGGGGTCAAATTGTAGCTTATTTTGATGCCAGAATTTTACAAGTTCTTTGTAGGATCAATGTATGACAATTTTTAAATAATATTCGAAAATTTTTTGGGTCAACCTAACGTAACAACAACTCTTATAGATATGAAAGTATTGACCTTTCTGTTGACTAGACTTATTCATTTTTCTGCAGATGTATTATTTTCTACAATTATTATATTGACAATACATCAGCATTAAAAATCTTGTTTGCTGTTTTTTATTCATGCTTCTGAAGAATTGTTATATCTACCATTATTAACTAGACTATACATTAGCATTAAAAATTCTTGATGACTAGGTTGATTGAATTTTCTCCTGCTCTTACTGTTAAAGCACTTTGTATAAGGATGGTGTATTATAATCGCTTAGTTTTTGGCAAGTTGTAGTTATGCCATTTATTTAATATAACAAAAAAACATGAAAACTTTTCCAAAATTATTCATGGCAGTAGCAGTAAGGCAGGAGAAGTGAAGATGTTACATCAATTTATAATCGACGCAAATGAGGTCTTGAAGGAGTCGTTGGCTACGTGGACCAATCCGTCGGTGTGAAAATTGCTACACTTCGTTTACAGTTTTACCTGGTCGGTAATGCAGTTAACAAAATGTTACACTTAGATTCTGGTACATTGAAATGGCGATAGATGGCTCTTCAAAGCCGGTAATGCAATTACCAAAGTTCATAAGATACACATGACGTCACTGATAATTTATATTGCGCCATAATTAAGAGAAGGTACATAAAATTTAAACAATAAAAATTAGATAATCTACTCACGTGAAGGATCCGTTAACCGGCAGGAAATCACGCCACGGTAACCTCGGCATCGCTGCTGGTAGAGTTGGACATCCAAATTATCTCGGGGTCATGGGATGCTCCAGGGTCATCTCCGTTCCTATATGCAGTGGAAGACGGGAATAGGGAATTAAGGAAAGATACTCAAGATAAGGAAATCTACATAATAAGATAACACGACACCCGGCACGACTGTTCACTTCAAAGTTTGGCGTAAAAAAGCCACGTTTCCGCGCGAGAACCGCGGAACTCCCTACTCTTTTGTAGCATTGCTATACCCCTATAGGGATAATTCACACTTCCAATTGCACTATTGTGACGTGCCGGAAGCCCCGCCCAGTTCATTTAAAATGTTCGCGCGTCTTGCGTATTTAAAATTATGGCGGGAAAACTTCCGTACATTAAAAACTGAACTAAAACAATGTTTAAGTGCAAATTCAGTTTGCACGTAACAATCGCGACAAAGCCACAAAAGAAAAAACTTAAAAAAAGAAAAAGTCTGTTAGCACAGTAACAGCTTAAAATCTAAGTCCTTACTACCCTACATAAACCCTAACTTAAAACCTACAAAATGTTTATATAAGGCGCCACCTGGTTTTTCGACCGATAACACGTCTACCGAAGTACCAGGAAACGGAATAAGTAGCCCGATAGTCTTTGACTACACTACTTACCGACAGCACAAATTTGTCGAGGAGCATGAAACACTGCTTAAACTAACACGGGTGCGACAAGTCGCCTAACCTATCTAAACCTATCTAAACTTATCTAACTAAAGCTAACATATAGTTCTTATATGCAAACACACATGAGTGTCGCATCAAACTATTCTTCTTTTTGGCAAGAAGTGCCCAAATTTAAAAAGTTCATGAGAGCGTCACTTGCACTCTAGCAAATTTTGTTTCTGGTACTTTGGTTTCCTCCGATGCACATTTAACTTGTCCATGACACAGTTGTGAATCCACAAATTTACCAAAAGTACCGCCTACTAAATCCTTATATGCTAACCTGACAAATTACATTTCTAAATTGGGTTAGCTTTTCACTTAATTTTCAGAAAGATAATTCCCACGTCTGGTCATATATACCACACGTTAGGACGATAAAAGATAAGATAAGATCTCAAATTGATGTTAAAGATAATAGATAAGGTAAAGATATTAAGCTTAAGTTGTTATCCTCAAAGGTAATGAATAAGATAACGGTATTAAGCTTTAGTTATTATTTGAGATACTCGATAAGATAACACGATATTAAGTTAAAGTGATTATAAGAGATAGTAGGTAACATGAATTTAAACAGAAGTTATTGCTCAAGATAACCGGTAAGATAACGCGACATAACTCGAAGTC
This sequence comes from Platerodrilus igneus, assembly GCA_036346225.1. Taxonomy (NCBI): domain Eukaryota; kingdom Metazoa; phylum Arthropoda; class Insecta; order Coleoptera; family Lycidae; genus Platerodrilus; species Platerodrilus igneus. The sequence continues at coordinate 4,706,869 of JARFIW010000394.1, forward strand.
ATTCCTAACGGTAGTCGGTAAGATAACGATAAATTAAACCAAAATTATTACTAACAGTAATTGGTAAGATAACGATACTAAACTAAGGTTATTACCAAAGGTAATCAATAAGATAACGATATTAAACCTAAGGGTATTGTCAAAGATAATAAAGAAGACAAAGATATTGGCCTAGTTATTACCCAAGACAATGATAACAACAAAAGTGGCTCCAGTAGAGCCGTTGAAATGGGATTGACCCGTGCCCTCTAAAAAGAGAAACCTGTGAAGCAGGTCTGTTCGCAAGAACAGCACGGGGGACCGGCAAAGACATTTGGGTGCATTCCTGCACCCAGCGTTGATCGATATCGGTGAAACTATTCACCCGATATCCATACGGTATAAAGATATACACATTCACTCACACATTCACACACTCATACATACCTTCACTGCCAGAGCCTATGCACTAACAACGGCACCGCATGACCCCACGAAAGATTCGCAGAGACATGGTCCAGGTGTCTGTGAAAACCTCCCGCACAACCACACGGTGACTAACAGAAAAGAAAAGGTAGTAGAGATAGGAAAGGTAAAAAAAGAAGGAGGTTGGTTTTTTGGAGTGCATAAGAGGCACCTCCAGGTAGAAGAAAGTAGAGGAAGGGCTCGCATTGAGCAAAAGCGACAGAGGAAAGGTGGATAGCAAAGCGCTACTCAACCAACAAGTGTGGTCAGTAGCTCGGAATGAGGGAACATCATTCTTATGAGGCAGACGGGTGTTCCGGGACAAGAACAGGTCCACCGAGAGAAGAATAAGGCATAGCGGAGATAGCGGGTTAAGAAAAGTATAGTTTTGGACAAGCGTCCGAGAGAAAGTAGAGAATTGTCCCTATAAAACACAGCGCAGTCTGAAGGACCACCTGCGATATTAATCCGACAAGATAAGATATACACATTTTTAAAATTCACTAGACTCCTAAGAGAACTAGTACGATAATTTTCCTAACGAGTGCTTCGACTACGATAAGAAAATCAGACAAAGATAGACACGACAACTTAAAAGTATCTTCACAGATACAAACACACAAAACAAACTGTTTTAAGGTAGTTTTTTAAATCGGTAGCACCCTAAACACACAAAAATGTCCAATTAAAAGCAGTTAGATACAGATACACTGTCCCCATATGCTAAAACAACCGAGAATTTAATAAGATAACAATAAGAAGCAATAGCACCTCACCACAAAGTTCAATAAAAAACAACGAAAAAAATGTTTATACGTTATGTTGATTTAGTAGAAAAACAAATAAAGATATAGTGTAATGATGTAGTATAATGTGGGCGACTGCAGTAATTCAGAAGAAAACACATGGAATAGACAATCCTAGCCTTTGCAACTGCGAATATGAACTATTTCTTTCAATGGCATAGACTGCGCGTGTCCTATGTGAGCCCAAAGAAGAAAGCATTCACTCAACATCAGCCAAAACCAGTCATAAAAATTCAATGGGTTATTTCAACCAAAGTTACGACAATTACCTTTCAATTAAACCATATAAGAGAAATACTAAAGACCGAACAATATGTAGTAGGAAAATTTCAAGGGTTAATTAAATGAAACGACAGAGCTATATTGGGGGGTGTAGAGGATGAAGTGATATATGAGTAACGGTATGGTCGAGGAAAGTCAACGAAAAGAAAAAGATAGCTAAATTAAGGTAAGTAAAGTTAAACGTGTAAGAAATTATATACTATATGAGAGAAGGAATAAGTAATTAAAGATACTAATTGATGACGAGAACAAAAAATATTAGGTAGATGGTGAGGAGAATGGGACATGAAAACTTAATTAGCATTTGGGTCAGCAGAGAATGGCTTAAGGTCTTTAATATGCCACCTGCCTTGGCGTTTTCCTTCAGTATCCTGAAGTTCATAGATAAGAGGACTAATAACACGTGTGACTTTACACAGAATGAATTTAGGGGCCAATTTTGAAGAAAATTTCTTAGATGCATCCGATAAGACATAGTTCTTTTCCAAACTTGTTCGCCTAAGGCAAAGGAAATATTTCGCTTACGCAAGTTATAATGGTCCTTGCTCTTTTCGTAAGCTTTTAACAAATTTTTTCTAACGTCGTTAAAGATAGAAGGTAATGACTGTTGGTCTTTGTCCCAGCGTACTTTATCGTCAAATTCAATTACGTTAGTATCGTCAGGCACTAAACCATAGTAACTCCCATCGATTGGGGTATATCTTCCAAAAACAAGAAAAGACGGAGTGAATTGGGTTGCTTCGTGTTTAGATGTACGCAAAGCTTGAGCAATTTCAAAGATATGTTCATCCCATGTAGTATGGTCTGAATTAATATAAGACGAGATAGCGGTAATTAACACTCGATTTACTCTCTCGGTAGGGTTTACTTGGGGATGATATTTTGCGTTAAACCAAATTTTTGTACTTTGTAACTTTTAACGAAATTCTGAAAATCTTTAGAGATAAATTGTGCACCATTGTCACAAAGAATAATCTGGGGACACCAAAGATAAGAAAGACATTCTGTTCTAGGAATTTAATTATTGCAGCGGAGGTAGCTTTACGTAAGGGTTGCACCATAACAAATTTAGAAAACCAATCGGTAACAACCAAAAGATATTGATTACCTCTTTTCGATCGAGGAGAGGTCCTAATAAGTCAAGCGATATTAATTGAAAGGGATAAGATACACGCTTAAAGTTACCCATTAAACCAGGGCGAGCATCTTGCGAACTTTTATGGGAACCACAAATTTTGCAGCTTTTAATGTAGCGACAAACAGATTGCTTAAGTGTGGGCCAGTAATACAATTCAGATATTTTCGCGAGTTTTTGTAACACCAAGGTGTGCAGCTAAGGGATCGTCGTGACATAATTTGAGCACCTCACTGCGATTTGCAGTGGGCACAACGAGTTTCCATTCAGGTATATTCGATATTTTATGTGGGGACGAGGATACAAATTTATACAGTCTATTATTAGTTACTCGAAAGGTAGGAAATTTGTCGGGATTATCGGAAACTTTTTTTTATCATATTGAGGTACCAGGTATCCAGAATTAAATTTGGAAGGTTAAGAGAAAAAACATCTCGAGATAACGCATCAGGTACGATATTTAATTTGCCAGGCCTATGCCTAACATCGAAAGTAAATTGAGATATACGCAAGTTCCATCTTGCCAAACGACCTGCGGGTTGTTTCAAGTTATTAAGCCAAGTGAGTGCTGCACAATCAGTGATTACGGTAAAGTGTGTACCTTCGACATATCCTCTAAATTTCTCGATGCCAAAGATAACACCCAATAGTTCTCGTTCGGTAGCAGAGTATTTTTGTTCGGCAGAAGTTAAGGCACGGCTCGCATAAGCGATTGGATGTTCTAAACCATTGTTTACCTGGAACAACATTGCACCTAACCCGGTAAGTGAAGCATCGGTTTGTATATAAAACTTATCATCGAAATTTGGAGAGATTAAGATAGGTGCTGAAGTGATTAGTGTTTTAATTTGTTCGAAAGCCTGTTGGGATTCTAAATTCCACTCGATAGTTTGGGATTTCTTTTTATTTTTAATTAAAGCGGTAATGGGTGCAGATATAGTTGAAAGGTTAGGTAGAAAAATGCGATAGTAGCTAATCATTCCAATTAAACGTTTGATTTCGGTAACAGTTTTGGTGTTTTAAATTTAGTAATAGCATCAACTTTAGCGGGATCTGCTCGTAAGCCTGTTCCATCGACAATAAAACCAAGAAATGTAAGGGATGAACGACAAAATTGAGACTTTTCCCAGTTTATCTTAAAACCTGCTGCATTTAAACGTTCAGCAACTTCATCTAATGTGGCGATATGTTCATCGAAAGAACTTGAGATAATTAAGATATCATCTAAAAATACAAAGGCACGTTCTTGATGTAAGATAGGACCTAACGTTTGATCCATAGTACGTTGTAAAGTTTGTGGAGCGTTACAGAGACCAAATGGCAAAAAATTATATTCGAAAAGACCTCGGCCTGGGACACAAAAAGCAGTTTTTGACGAGAAGATAAGTCAAGAGGTATCTGATAAAAGCTTGTCTAAGGTCGATAGATGAGATAAATTTTGCATTACGAAGCCTGCTCAAAATTGAATCAGTTCTAGGTAAAGGATAAGCGTCTGGAACAGTAACAGAATTTAGCTTCCTGCCATCAAAACAGACACGCCATTCGTCATTCTTTTTCCGAACTAGCAATACGGGAGAGGTCCACGGTGAATTTGAAGGAGAGATAACACCAGATACTAACATTTTGTCTATTTCCGCATGTAAATGCTTTTGTAAGGCAGGCGATAAGGGATATTGACGTTGCTTAAAGGAAGGGCATCACCTGTAGAGATAACGTGTGTTGCCGTTGTAACACAACCAAGTTCAGAGGTATTAAGTTTGCGAAATTTGTCGATTGTAGCGTTAAGAGTTACATCTTGGGAATCAGTAAGAGAGATTTTGTTAGATATTCCTGTAGATGCACAGGAGTTCGTTTTAATAGAGGTTTGCCATGAAAAATCCTGAAAGTAAAGTGACAGATTAAAAGTTTACAGAAATCAACGCCTAGCAGAAAAGGATACGCTAATGCAGGGACAATCAAAATAAAACATCACGTTCAAGAGACTCTACACGAATTTTTAACTTAAGGGAACCGGTTACATGTATTTGATTATCGTCAGCTAAATTTATGGAAGTTTTTTCAGGAATAATTTGAATTTTGATATTTTGTTTAGATAATTGATGTAAACCTTCGTTATTTATAAGAGAACATGAAGAACCTGTATCCAGTAAAGCAATTACATTTAAGGAACCAATTGAGATAGATAAGTGTGGACGGTTATCGAAGGGTTTTTTAACAAGTTGTGAAACGGTAGCAGTCTTTTTATGATAAAAGGAATTGACGGTTTGTAACCACTTAGACCACTCGGCTGGAGTAGTATAGCATAATTCCTCTAATAAAGGTAAGGTATTTTGTACATTAATAGTAGCGGTATTATTATTAGATAAATTTAATGACGGTACAACGTTAGAAGTGGTTTTATAATTTAAATTTATTGGCGTCTGTGTCCGTTGGATGATTGGTGTTGAGGGCGATTTTGGTTTCTTGAGATATTCACACCCTGATTTGAAATATCTCGACGGGAGTTTCCCGATACGTTAGGATTACAGTTGGTGCAGTTAGATTTGTAGATATTTGAGCGACCACAGCCATAACAAAAAATATTTTTAGGGTAAGTGCAGACAGTATAGCTATGTCCACTTCGCTTGCAGTTCCAACAGGTAAGTGCGTTGTTAGTGACGGTAGAAGGAACGTTAAGGGTAGATACTTTACGGGAAGCTCGAACTTGGCAAGCTAGATCAGGTTCGAGAAGACCAGATAATTTCTCGGGTGGTGGTCGATATTTGTCAATCCTTGACCTCACTTCTTGGAGAGAGCGACATAGGTCTTTAAAATGAGCTAGCGAAGATATGGGCTGTAAAGCCAAACGTTCTGAGAAATGGGGGTTTAAGTATATGGAAACGAAATCAATGTTCAGTTAAATACATATTTTATAGATAATGACAGACAAGCCTTCCAAAATGGAAAATGGGCGCAGAGGATATGTTATTTAACCTATAAGGCAACAACGTATAGTCAAACACTTCTTAAAAAAGGTATACTAGCAATTTATTTCACTCAAGTGTTTTTTTTAAACACAAAATTTTCATGTAAAAGATAAACCATAATGCAATTTTAGAATGTAACATAAAGATGTATTTAAGTTTCAAAAAACGGCCTTTCAAAGTTAAGGAAAGCAACTAAAGATATTTTAATAGGTAATTCTATAATACTGTATTTAAAGACATAAGGTAAGGTAAATACTTACATGAATAAAAGTAAAGTTCTTTAAGTGAAGAAGCTATTAATGCATTGTATCCTTATAAAGGAAATTATTCTAACCTAAAACAAAGAAGAAGCCCTGAAGTTCATAGCCTGAACAGGTTGAAGGCGCCATCTGCTACACTTCGTTTACAGTTTTACCTGGTCGGTAATGCAGTTAACAAAATGTTACACTTAGATTCTGGTACATTGAAATGGCGATAGATGGCTCTTCAAAGCCGGTAATGCAATTACCAAAGTTCATAAGATACACATGACGTCACTGATAATTTATATTGCGCCATGATTAAGAGAAGGTACATAAAATTTAAACAATAAAAATTAGATAATCTACTCACGTGAAGGATCCGTTAACCGGCAGGAAATCACGCCACGGTAACCTCGGCATCGCTGCTGGTAGAGTTGGACATCCAAATTATCTCGGGGTCATGGGATGCTCCAGGGTCATCTCCGTTCCTATATGCAGTGGAAGACGGGAATAGGGAATTAAGGAAAGATACTCAAGATAAGGAAATCTACATAATAAGATAACACGACACCCGGCACGACTGTTCACTTCAAAGTTTGGCGTAAAAAAGCCACGTTTCCGCGCGAGAACCGCGGAACTCCCTACTCTTTTGTAGCATTGCTATACCCCTATAGGGATAATTCACACTTCCAATTGCACTATTGTGACGTGCCGGAAGCCCCGCCCAGTTCATTTAAAAATGTTCGCGCGTCTTGCGTATTTAAAATTATGGCGGGAAAACTTCCGTACATTAAAAAACTGAACTAAAACAATGTTTAAGTGCAAATTCAGTTTGCACGTAACAAAATACAACCTGATAACACCTGAAGCAACACAGTATGTATTCATTGGCTTAACATATTAAATGCATTTACGTTATCCAATCTTCATATGAATTTTTCAAGGAACAAGAAGAACAATTAGAAATTACCTCAACTAGTACTACTGTCTCTGAGGCGCTGCCGCAAATGGTTGTAGCAGTCCCCACGGAAACAATAAGGTAATATTTTACTGTTCAATTATTTTTAAAAGAATACGTGGAGACAAGACCGTGGAATTAGAAAAGGAAGAAGAAGACGACGCTGTAGAATTTTTGTATACGGCGAAAGTGTGTGACAAAAATACGACGTCGCCTTCTAGACGAGTTTGAGGTTATAAAAAGACTGTAGAGAAAATACAATTTTAAGAGTTAGAAATTATAGACAATTTAAAGTTTTAAATGTAAATATTTATGTTACGCTATTGTGCTTAGTTAATTACTTTGTTTGTGTAGTAATTAGTTGTTTTTTTAATGTAAATATTAATAATTCTAAAAAAATAATGTTTATTTTAAATTTGGAATGCTTGTTTATTTATAAAAGAATGTTAAAGTAACTTAAGTGATTTATTTTAAAGTATCTTTCCAAGTAACATCTTTTATAAATTGCAATAAAGGAAAAATCAACATATATCGAAGATTCATCGTGTTCTTCTTTCGCTTGTTTTCGTTGCACATTACTCAGAAAATTCCTTATTGACAGACTCCTGTAGACCCTTTATTGATTATGTAGACATCTTTGTTTGGATCAATACTATCATTTAATTTCTTAATTCCATCAGCTCAGAGATGTTCAAAATACCGCAGGGATAAAATACACTTAAATTCCTTTGTTTCTATTATTGATCAATCATAAAAGTTTGTTTTTATTGATTCTACTTTCAAAAACCTTATTCTTTTCGTTCACGATAAGGTTTTTGTACCGTGTGAATGGTTTGCGGTAGGTACTTGTTTGGACCAGTGCGATACACTACAAAATTTGTGATTAGAAATGATGAGTTAATTGTACTGATTGCTATTTTCTCTTATTTGGATCAACTGGTCTAGAATTTATAGTTGCTTCTATTTGTGTAATAACAGTGTATAATTCCTCAAAAGTTAAATTTACGTTACCGACTACTCTTTTCGCATGAGAATTGGCTGACTTTCCCGCAGCCTCCCACAGACCACCAAAATGAGGTGAGCGCGGAGGTATATATTTCCAAGTAATACTATTTTTAAAAACCCTGAAACTTGATTATGATTTTGCAATGCTAACTTGTAAATTGCTTTAAATTTATTGTTTGCCCCAACAAAAGTCTTGGCGTTATCTGAATATATGCAATTACACAAACCTCGCCACGACACAAATCGTTTCAATACATTTATGAAGAAATCAGTTGTTAAGTCTCCGACTAACTCCATATGAGTAGCCTTAGTCAAGAAACAAATGAAAATACATACATATGCTTTAATAATTTTACGATTTTTAAGTTTACCGTCTTTTAAATTGAACGGTCCCGCGTAATTTATTCCGTAGATTTGAAACGGCGTAGTTTGTGTGATCGGTGAAGAAGGAAGTACGCCCATTTTTAAGAGGCGTTGACTGGTTTAGCCTTAAAACATGTTACACATTTTCTCAAAACACTGCGCACTGCATTGCGACCATTGAAAGACCAAAAATTTAATCTTACATTTGCCAAAACTGTTTGAGCTCTAGCATCCAATTGCCGATGATGTTTGTCGCGTATAACTAACTTTGCTAAAATGTGTTTGCCTGATAGTAGGATTGGAAATTTGCCATCTTCAGTAATAGACGACTGTACGAGTCTACCACCTACACGTGTTATTTTGTCCTTATCCAAAAAGAGGTTTAAGGATAATAATTTACTCTTGTGTGAAATCTGGTTAGAAGTTTCTAGTTCATGTATTTCTGCCGAGAAGCTTTGTTTCTGAACTAATCTAATGAGTACAATTAATGAATTATTCAATTCGCCTTGAGTCAAAATCCCAACGATTTTATTTTTTCGATTGATTGAGATGTTTTGACAAATCGTATACAATAAACTATCACCCACTATAATTTAAAAAGTGTTGAAAACCGTTCAAAAATATCGATGTCTGATTGGATAGTAAAAAATGTAAATTTGGTTTTGCATTTTTCTGGAACATCCTCTATAATTATATTGTTTTCATTTTGCGATAAATTATCACAAAAGTCACTTGATAACCATTTCGGACCTTTTCACCAAAGGTCTGAATTTGCCAATTGAACTGGATCGATCCCACGCGATACAATATCTGCCGGGTTGTCAGCTGATGATACGTGTCGCCAATTTGAAATATTTGATAGTGAATGAATTTTCGATACCCTATTAGATACAAACGTTTGACAAGCGGATGGTTCGGAATTTAACAATGCTAGTGTTATTGTTGAATCGATCCAAAGAAAAATTCTATTTATTTCAATTTTCAAACTACTTATAATCTTGTTAACAAGTTTTGCTGACAAAAGGGCTCCATTTATTTCCAAGCGTGGGAGCGTGATACTTTTGAGTGGGGCGACCTTTGAATTTGCACATAAAAGTCGAACCAAAATTCTGCACTTGGAATTTTTTTATCTTAATTAAATACATGTACCGTAAGCTAGATCTGACGCGTTACAAATTGCATGTACTTGCGTATCTATTACATCACTTAATTGAACAAGTCTTGCGATGACTATATTGTTTATACCTGATAATTGATTAAAGAACGAGTACACATTGTGTATAATTCAGTGGGTACTGATTCGTCCCATTGTAAGTCTAACTGTCAAAGTCGCTGCAGAATAATTTTTGTGCGAATTGTTACTGGACCTATAAGACACAAGGGATCAAAAATTTGCGATATTGTGGATAAAATTTCTCTCTTTGTTGCGCGATTTAAATTTGTATAAAGCCGCTCTTCGGTGTACTTAAAAAGTCTTAATTAGCGTTCCACAATATTCCCAATGCTTTGGTGTCGTTATTTTTATTTTCTGAAGTGTAATTTTTCAAAAGTTCATCCTTTCTAGAACCTTCAAAAATGCCGTCTTCGTTGGAAACCCCTTTTTCGTAACTCGAACCCCGATTTACTCAAAAGACTCGTGGTGTCATGTTTAATAAATCTCGCGTTTTCGATCGTGTCTGACCCTGTAAATAAGTCATCTACGTAAAAATCATTTAAAATTATTTTGCTAGAAATTGGAAGCAATGTTCGATTTTCGTATGCAACTTGTTGTAACGCTCTGATCTTAAAACCGTTTTTATCTGACCCATGCACAATTCAAAAAGATCGAAGCTCCTACTAATAAGCAATTTCTCCTTCCTTGTTGAATGATGGATCTGCCAATGATAAGTGTGACGCAATTTATATTTGTAGTACTAAAAGGGTCACTTGGAATATGTTTTGTTATTTGGGGCAATATTAAAAATGAAAGCTTCGCCTTGTATACATTATAAGCCAATTTAATAGTTGTAGTACTGCGCGTAATATCAATTTGATTTTGATTTATACCTATTACGGGCAAATATACCTTTCGACCTGGTAATTTTAATTTCTCGAACAGCTCTTGTGTCATGAAATTAGACTGCGAAGCCGAATCAATTAAAATTCTACATTTGAATAACTCTCCTTGATAATTTTCAATATAAACGATTGCTGTAGACAATAAGATAAGTGATTTGTGAATGTTTGTAGAATAGTTAAGTGCTATTGAATTACTACTAATGTTTTCGATCGTTTACGATTGTACCTGCGATGCTTTCTTTTCATTCAAACTAGTATCTATCTTTTCGAAATGCAATAACGTATTATGATGACCTTGGCAAGTCTTGCAACCGCCCGATATACATTCCGAAGCAAAATGAGTATTGCGCAAACAATTCAGTAATTTTTAACATTCTCTAAACCATAGGTTCCCAACGGGGGCGGTACCGCCCCCCAGTGGGCGCTGTAGCTTTCAAAGGGGGCGGTAGGGGCAAAAGGGGGGCGTTAGGAGGATCAAGGGGGGAGTTCGTGACGTACTTAAGTAGAGTATAATTGGGGATCCTGGCACCACATTTCCTCCAGAATCCCACATTTCCTCACACATCTGGACCAAATAGTTTTCTTCGACTAACCATTTTTCATCTTTCGAGATAAATATATCTTAAATTTTTCATCTTTCGAGATAAATGAGCATCCACATTTCCACGCACAAGATAAACCTATTTTTAAGATTTTTTTTTTTTTTTTTTTAGCGCTAACGTTCTGGGCCAAATACTTTTCTTCGTCTAACCAATGCATCTTTCGAGATAAACCTATCTTGTTTGGTATCAATCAATATTAGAATTTTCTCAGCTACCCGAATTTCTAGGAATTTTTTAGATTGCATCACCCCAGGGAGCTACCCCCATTTTAAGATTTCTTACCTTACCTTACCATCTTGTTAGTCTAAAATTTTACGCAGAATTCGAATCTGTAAACAGATTTGAAATCGGACCACGCCCTGCAAAGTTACACATATACCCTCTGCGAGATAAATCTTTCTCCACATTTCCACCCACGAGATAAACCTACCTTGCTTGGTATCAATCAATATTAGATTTTCTCAGCTACCCGAATCTCTAGGAATTTTCAGATTGCATCACCCCCAAGGCAGCTACCCCATTTTTAAGATTTCTTACCTGTAGTGACTTTTGAGCATTCTTACAAATTTTTCTCAGCTACCCGAATCTCTAGAAATTTTTCAGATTGCATCACCCCCAAGGCAGCTACCCCATTTTTAAGATTTCTTACCTGTAGTGACTTTTGAGCGTTCTTATAAATTTTTTATACATGCAATACATTTTGTTAGTCTACAATTTTATGTAGAATCCGAATCCGTAAACAGATTTAAAACAGGACCACCCCTTACCATTTTACACGCATCCTCTAAATTATAAATTTCCTGCGGATCATTCCTAAAAGAAAATCTAAAAACTATTCTTAAAACTTTTTATTACAGACAATTTTTACTAATGTTCTTATGGTGTCGCTTAAGACCTCGTACATATTTTCCAGATTACTAGAAGACGTTATAACCACATTTTTTGTGTTAAAGGATTTCACATCGGACTTCTCTTCCCCCATTTTGGTGTAAACGCCGTAGAGTTCGCAGTAGACCTTTATTGCTGTATGTTGTATTCTTTTTTCATTTATTAATCGAATAAATCTCTCTTTCTGCTTCCAAAGAAACTCGAGCACCCCATCGTCGACACTGGCGTTCTTTATGCGATAGCTAGCCATACGGTTGTTAAACGCTGTGCTAACCATTTCTACACCATCGTCGTTAGTAGCGGTAACTGATGCATTTTATGTCTGTTGCTTCTCAAGTGTGCGGCATAGGTAGTTTTTTCCATTTCGAAATCGCATACTTTACACATAATTCGTGGTTGTTTCGTACAAGGCTCTTTAACAGCTGGCGGAGCTGAACGTTTACGGCTTAATGACATACCGTGCTGTTTTTCCTTGTGTCGCTGTAAGTTGCCCATTCTCGTAAAAGCGATACCGCAAGTCCCACAGTTTAAGTACTTTGCTGCAGACGGATGTATAAGCTTAACCTTGGACGATGTTACACCACAACATTTGTTCTGGTGCCGTTTGAGAGCATCCCTCCTGGTAAAGTAGACGTGACACGGCTCGCATTTAAAAACGTTTGCAGATACCATTTTAGTACAAAACAAAATCCGCACTATAGCACTTGACTTGTAAGCGAACTAACTTATAACTAAAGAATTTACTCCAGCGTACCTGCTTTATGTACCCTATAGGTTTCCGAAGACACCCGAACGAAGTTGAGGATTCAGCGGGGAACTAAATGACGTCATAATCCTTGCTGCTCGTCCAATACATTTAGCGTCAATGCATGCACCTGGTTCGCATCGTCGATGGTGCGAATGCCGTTAGTAGAAACATCGGAAACGTCTTCCATGTTATACGGATCGCGTGCATATTAAAAATCCAAAAGGGTGGTAGCACACGCACACAAATTGTCTGCAAGTCGTAGAAGATGCAGTGCTACTATAACCAAAAACACTTTAAACCATTACTAAGAAAATACCAACTTGCTGTCTACAGGATACTTACTAATAAAGCAATTTAATTTTAAATCACTTCTACGTTATATTTTCGGAGATGCCAGGCGTGATTACTTTCTTTGGAAACAATCGAAGATTGCCGAAGACACTCGAAGAGTGCACGAGCGCGGCCACTAAACCAATTAGCATTAATACCAAGTATTAATAGGTTAGGTCAGCGCCGCAGCGCTGACCTAACCTATTAATTTTTCCTTTTATCTAACCTAGGTCCACACTTGGTTTTTAATGGAAAAACTCATTAAAAAGCAATTAGTGCTCATGGGTTTTTAATGAGAAAACTCATTAAAAAGCAATTAGGTCATATGGTCATGTGGTCATATGGTCATGTAGTAATGTATGGGGTAATTTCACCCTATGGGGTAAATTACCCCTAACTTAACATCCTACATATATCCGGACATATGTCGATGCGCAACCCTGCCGACCTAGGTCGGATAACAAAACAGTTCCTAAACCAGAGAATGTAAGCGATATGGCGGTGTCCGACATATTCGACTATTTTCGGTAATATACGCCCCACTCTGTAGGATACATAAGGGAACAAATTTTCGTATTCAATTTAGTATTTGACGGTAGCTAGAACGGCAAACATGAGCGTCTCCAAAGTGATTAACGTTTCTCAACTTCTTGGGAATAAAGTGAAACCGACAAATGAGCGATTTGGATTATGGCTGTTGGCAGAAAATATGTGCAACAATAATCTGGTGACAGATATTGGTAATATTTGTTATGTCGAAGACGAAAAGATGCTGACTGGCGGACTACACGCACCAATTACAGAACCATTTTGTGACAATATAATGTTGGTTAAAATTTGCGACCTTTCTGACACCGAACAAGCATCTGCAAACAAACGGATGTTTATCCTAAAAAAAGAAATTTGTGGTGCATTTAACAGCTATCTACGAAGAAAGTTCAACCGATTTGTTTCCGCTAGGCATGGTGTTAAAGCTAAGCTTCCGTTTTCTCTGGAAAGCACTAACAAGATGGGCCAGAGAGTAAAAGAAATTATCGGAAAAGAAGACCTCGAATGCATTAATAAAAAATTCCAAAATACTATATGTGTTCCATACAAAGTGGAACTAACAGATGTTAAGTTGGAAACTTTATTGGAGGAACTACCAGATATATTAGACGAAGTCGAAAACGATTATTTCTATCTTTTTGACATGGATGTAACCCAAGATTTTGCGGGCATATTTAGCAAGATGGAGATGTGTGATTATTTAACTACAAAGCATAACTTTTGCTATAAGGGAGAATACGAAGAAAAGTGTAATATTATAGTTGACAACGATAAAACTGCGGGGATTGATTGTTTAACATGGCTAACAACCAATGCAAGAATTAAGATATACAACAAATTTGTGTGTCAGATAACAAGTCCTGGTGTTAATAAACAACTTGGCAATCATATACTAGATTTTTTACGTTGTCCAGATGCACGTTTAAGGGAAACATTTGCGTCTACTTTGGCCAAAGAACATGGTATTACGCGATTGGAAGCGACAATATACAACTGTGCAAGTGGAAGCTATGTCAGTGCGGAACGGGTGTATAAACCCTTAAAAGACTGTTTAACCTTATTGGAAGATAGTAAGTTATACTTCCTAAAGGCGCCAATGTACTCGGTACCACTTGCCAAAATGTGGAGTAAGCTATCGGACAAGCTACAAAATAGCTGCTGTTTAGTGTATAATAACCTACTACAGTACGTGTATTGGGGGAATGGCAATACAAAGAAATTGACGGGCTTGCAAATTAAGTTGTCCGAAAAACCAAAAGAAAGGGAAAAATTGATAAAGTATGTGCTTTCGGCTTTTAGTTTTAACTATTTACCTATAAATTATTTGGAAATAGTAGAGGAAGATAGCCAAGATAAAATAAAATCTTACACAAGTGCTATATTAAAGCAGGTAGTACATATTTTACACAATCTGCAACACCATATTCTACAATTCCAAAAGAAATAGTAATTTCGGAATTGGGATTGATAGATACGCCTAACATTCGTCCAGAGGTTGTACGACAACGCGTAAATATTGGTAGTAAACTCTACCCGTTTACGCTAAAGGAAATTACCCCATTATGTATACCATACGCTGTAAGTGGAAGGAAAAGACAACTGGAATTAGAGGAAATGGATGCAAAAAGGCGAAAATTGGACTACATGGAAAACACTGCGACAATACGCGATCAATACAAAGATGTGTTAGACAAAGAACATCTTATTAGAGAAAATGAGGAAGAATTAAAAGATTATTTTATGTGCCGATGGACTGACTTAGATACATCTGGTTTCTACAAGTTGTATGCATTTGTGGTTAGTAAAAAAGACTCTTTTAGTTATGTAGGCGTCCTTGCGGAAAAGGATGGCACTAAATCCGTATATTTTTTAAAAGGTTATTCTAAAAACGTATTTATCGAAATGGCAGATAACAAAGACGAACTAAGGAATGCGGGTTTCGTAATCTTTGCGTACACGACACGCAAAGAGGTTGCGCTAAACATTGTATATTTACCTAGTAAAGAACCTTTTGGATCATTTAAAACCGAGGGTCTTACAACCTATAACAACCATATATTCCCAAAAGTGGTGGACATGCAACTACGCAACAGTGTGTGGGAGAAAAGTTTCCTCAATACCGACAAGAAGAAGTCGATCAAGCTAACAAGATACGTATGCAGGATATAGTGGAAAGCTGCGATTAAAAGATTGTCACAAGCTGCAAGAATTACACGAAGGAATGAATCTGGTTGTCGATGGAATCAAAGACTTTAAATATAGAGGCAAGCTTCGGTACATTTTACAATTCGAAAACCTAGACGGTCTTTATGTATCAAACTATTGGCTAGAAAAGGAGATAGAGGACTTGGGTATCGATTTAAATTTTAAGCTGCGAATAAAATTAGATAAAATTAAAGCCACTCCAAACAAACATAAAGAAAGGACTGTCTTCTGTGTATAACTTTGTATTAAAATTAAGTTTAAATGACCCCATGCTTGGCATTAAATATTTTTAAATTTGTTATGTATAATGTCAGAATAAACATTTTATAATAGTATATAACATTGTTCTTTATTTATAAAAGGCTGTGACGTTACCCCGAAATAGCAGTCGCACAGAGAGGGGGCGCATGGGCAGCGCGCATGGGCAGGGGTGTGTACGCGCAGGGGTGCGCATGGGCAGGGATGTGCATGCGCAGGGGTGCTCATGGGCTGGGATGTGTCTGGGCGTACACGAGGGAAGCGGATGTTAACAGTCACCAAGCATCCAATTCTTTATTTGGATGGTATCGAGTACTTGCCTGCGTATGTATCCGGAGTAAAAAATACGATTTGCATACGCAGCTTATTAATAAAAGTAGTTTATCGAGGGAAGATGACAAAAGGTACATCATTTCTAATAGTACAACAATCTACGCATGGGGGCGTAAAGATATAAGATAGTTGTTTATGTTTGTATATATTAGTTTTAAGATTCCATAATTTTAAGTTCTTCTCCACCTTCCAAATCCTTCCGGCTTCTATCCTGGTTGACAGAGTATACGTGTTATCTCCACGTGGTATTCGCGGAACACTGCGGTTTTAGATTTCTCGGGAGATGGTTGGCTAAGGCATATGTCTTGGTTAGCGAAAAGGTTTTAAAGATGGAGTTAAATAAAGATGGGTAAAATTAGTCTTTAAAACGCATAACTTTGTATGGGGTGGTCCTATTTAAAATCTGTTTACAGATTTGGGGTCCCTAGAAAAATTTAATATTAGTTGATACCTAGCAAAATATATTTATCTTAAAAGAGTGACTACCCCGCGTATAATAAATACAATATAACACTTGTCAACAAAAAAGTTGTAGGGAAAATTAAAGACGAGTTAACGGTGACTTGGTGTTAGAATTTGTAGGTAGTAAGGCTAAGTCCTACTGTATTGCAGGCGAGAAAGATACGATTAAAAAGATTAAAGTGATCTCACGAATTGTAGTTAAGTAAAACCGAGGGTCTTACAACCTATAACGAGCATATACCTCCAAAAGGAATGGACATGCAACTACGTAGCAGTGCGTGGGAGAATAAGAATTCTCTACAATAAGAAATTAAAGTTTCCATGTACGTAGCACTAGTCATTGGGTAACGGTAGAAATGTTAAACCTATAAAGGCGATTATTAATTGTGGTTTAGAAAAATAGTAGTTTTCGTGGACTAAATAAAATAGCTTAGACTGGTTAATGTATAGGGTTACATATTCTCGTACACATCCACATACATCTGCTTACGTCCACAATAGCGATGCCGGTAGTTTTTGTTTAACAAATAGTAGGAAAGATACGTCAGGTGTTAGTGCGTGGAAGCCCATAGGATCGTTGGATTCAAAAAGAACGGTGCGGCGGGATCTATGGTTGCATCCGTTAGAATAATCGAAAGTGGTTAATCAATCGTATTAGATGTTTAAATAAGCGAAAGTGTAAAGGCCTACATAAACAAAAATTTAATTATCCGACAAAAAGTTTGCGATGTGCTACACTTATAAAGAAAGTATGGAATGGTGCTTTTTAGCGGCCCTAGCAGTAAAAAAGAGAGTGACTTTTTCTAGCAATTACAAGAATAGCAGTAGCGCAGAGAAGGGGTATGCATGTATTATACAGTTGCTGCAAAATATGTTAGTTTACGCGTAGCTCGGATGTGTAATTGATCACGACTTAAAGATCCCTCGGAGGTTTAAAAATTCTCAACCCATTGTCGTTTGAAAAATGTTTGTAAATTATCAGAACGGGGGCGAGCCGAAGTATAAGTTAGATGGATGATTGACCGAGTTTTTTCTACCTTTTACGAGGGAATTGGAAGTTGACAGACATCGAGCATCTAATTTTCTATTTGGGCGATATCGAGTACTTTCCGGTTCTAGAAATCATTACGTGCTACCGACCGCTATGTGGGAGATTTGGTTCTAGGAAATGAGCAACCTACGAAAGTACGGAATACTTGGTATTAATGCTAATTGGTTTAGTGGCCGCGCTCGTGCACTCTTCGAGTGTTTTCGGCAATCTTCGATTGTTTCCAAAGAAAATAATCACGCCTGGCATCTCCGAAAATATAACGTAGAAGTGATTTAAAATTAAATTGCTTTATTAGTAAGTATCCTGTAGACAGCAAGTTGGTATTTTCTTAGTAATGGTTTAAAGTGTTTTTGGTTATAGTAGCACTGCATCTTCTACGACTTGCAGACAATTTGTGTGCGTGTGCTACCACCCTTTTGGATTTTTAATATGCACGCGATCCGTATAACATGGAAGACGTTTCCGATGTTTCTACTAACGGCATTCGCACCATCGACGATGCGAACCAGGTGCATGCATTGACGCTAAATGTATTGGACGAGCAGCAAGGATTATGACGTCATTTAGTTCCCCGCTGAATCCTCAACTTCGTTCGGGTGTCTTCGGAAACCTTCGGTTTGCATTCTATAGGGTACATAAAGCAGGTACGCTGGAGTAAATTCTTTAGTTATAAGTTAGTTCGCTTACAAGTCAAGTGCTATAGTGCGGATTTTGTTTTGTACTAAAATGGTATCTGCAAACGTTTTTAAATGCGAGCCGTGTCACGTCTACTTTACCAGGAGGGATGCTCTCAAACGGCACCAGAACAAATGTTGTGGTGTAACATCGTCCAAGGTTAAGCTTATACATCCGTCTGCAGCAAAGTACTTAAACTGTGGGACTTGCGGTATCGCTTTTACGAGAATGGGCAACTTACAGCGACACAAGGAAAAACAGCACGGTATGTCATTAAGCCGTAAACGTTCAGCTCCGCCAGCTGTTAAAGAGCCTTGTACGAAACAACCACGAATTATGTGTAAAGTATGCGATTTCGAAATGGAAAAGACTACCTATGCCGCACACTTGAGAAGCAACAGACATAAAAATGCATCAGTTACCGCTACTAACGACGATGGTGTAGAAATGGTTAGCACAGCGTTTAACAACCGTATGGCTAGCTATCGCATAAAGAACGCCAGTGTCGACGATGGGGTGCTCGAGTTTCTTTGGAAGCAGAAAGAGCGATTTATTCGATTAATAAATGAAAAAAGAATACAACATACAGCAATAAAGGTCTACTGCGAACTCTACGGCGTTTACACCAAAATGGGGGAAGAGAAGTCCGATGTGAAATCCTTTAACACAAAAAATGTGGTTATAACGTCTTCTAGTAATCTGGAAAATATGTACGAGGTCTTAAGCGAAACCATAAGAACATTAGTAAAAATTGTCTGTAATAAAAAGTTTTAAGAATAGTTTTTAGATTTTCTTTTAGGAATGATCCGCAGGAAATTTATAATTTAGAGGATGCGTGTAAAATGGTAAGGGGTGGTCCTGTTTTAAATCTGTTTACGGATTCGGATTCTACATAAAATTGTAGACTAACAAAATGTATTGCATGTATAAAAAATTTATAAGAACGCTCAAAAGTCACTACAGGTAAGAAATCTTAAAAATGGGGTAGCTGCCTTGGGGGTGATGCAATCTGAAAAATTCCTAGAGATTCGGGTAGCTGAGAAAAATTTATAAGAATGCTCAAAAGTCACTACAGGTAAGAAATCTTAAAAATGGGGTAGCTGCCTTGGGGGTGATGCAATCTGAAAAATTCCTAGAGATTCGGGTAGCTGAGAAAAATCTAATATTGATTGATACCAAGCAAGGTAGGTTTATCTCGTGGGTGGAAATGTGGAGAAAGATTTATCTCGCAGAGGGTATATGTGTAACTTTGCAGGGCGTGGTCCGATTTCAAATCTGTTTACAGATTCGAATTCTGCGTAAAATTTTAGACTAACAAGATGGTAAGGTAAGGTAAGAAATCTTAAAATGGGGGTAGCTCCCTTGGGGGTGATGCAATCTAAAAAATTCCTAGAAATTCGGGTAGCTGAGAAAATTCTAATATTGATTGATACCAAACAAGATAGGTTTATCTCGAAAGATGCATTGGTTAGACGAAGAAAAGTATTTGGCCCAGAACGTTAGCGCTAAAAAAAAAAAAAAAAAAATCTTAAAAATAGGTTTATCTTGTGTGTGGAAATGTGGATGCTCATTTATCTCGAAAGATGAAAAATTTAAGATATATTTATCTCGAAAGATGAAAAATGGTTAGTCGAAGAAAACTATTTGGTCCAGATGTGTGAGGAAATGTGGGATTCTGGAGGAAATGTGGTGCCAGGATCCCCAATTATACTCTACTTACTTACCTTTTTAGAAAATAAATATATTAAAATACTTTGAAAATACCTAGTTGGCATGAATAGACAGTTTATTTAGCTATCTAAAATGTCTATGTTATTGTTATCGAGAAAATATACTTTAAAACATTTAATTCAGCATTAGGTCTATGAATACCTAATTCCGTTTAATATTGTCCGCAACAAGTCTTTGCAAGTTGATAAGCAAAGACGCGATATGACTTGCTTACAAAGTGCACCGGCATCGCAAACAAGATAAAACATACAAGTTGATGCTTGTATGAAACCAAACGTATAAAAGGCAGGGATAGCTCTAGGAATGTGTTATTATTTTGTGTGCTTCGCAAATAATCCATGTTCGTGAGTGATAAGTTATATAAGTCATTATAACCATTAATTTTATAATTATCTATAAATTCGTTGAAAAGTTAATTTATTTTAAACCGTGGCAAGTTTTGGATTTCAAAATGTCTGAATCTAAGAAGAAATGCCGGCAGTACAGTCTTTTGTATTTGAAATATGGATTTACGCACTCTCCTGTAAACCCATCATTACCCATGTGTTTACTTTGCCAAAAAGTTTTCTCAAATGAAGCCATGAAGCCTTCTAGGCTACAAGAACATTTAAATAAAATGCATACTGATAAAAAGGACAAAGATTTGTCCTATTTTCAAGAACTGCAGAAGAAATATTTGAAACAGCCAACTATATCAAACCTATTTGCGTCGTCTTCTAAACAAGAAGATGATGGACTACGAGCATCATATAACATTTCATTGTTAATCGCAAAAACGGGAAAACCACATACCATTGGCGAGGAACTTATCTTGCCGGCAGTCAGAGAGGTAATAAAAACTGTTCTGCGTAGAATTATCTACATTTGACGTTTCGTAAAAATAACCAATTATTCTTTTGTTAATGTATCGGACAAAAGCTGCTTGATAGTAGCAAATAATGCAAATAACTCAAAAACGGCTTACAATAAATGGATGGTTGTAATTACATACCTAAGGTATTTTTTTCCATAGAATCGATTAATATTACAAAATATGGTAGGTTCCATTTGAAAAAAACGGAATATTTGACATTTTACTAGTCAAATTATAAAATGAATTTTCTAGCACCCTGTACATTGCAATCAGATTTTCTTTGCACGTAGAAATAATATCAAGTATTATGAATGTGATTGCAAAAAAACAATTTTTTAAGTTCGTTCACTTTCTAGTTATTCCAATTTATGTGACTGCGTGCAAATGTCAAAAATCTACTAAAAGTCAAAATATCTCGAAAACGGCATTAGATAGAGGTATAGTTGTGTTATAAAAGTTCACATAAAATTCCACAAGGAATTCGAAAATGCATAAATATACAGTGTGTTCTATTTAAAATAACGATAGTAATACCGACTTTCGGTATAACCGGAAGTGCTAACGTATCGAAACTATTTTAGACGTGTAGGGCACATTTGATAACCTCCTAGTGCAAATTTTCAGCTTCCTTCTACCATTGGTCTTCCATATACAGGTGACCTCCCACTTAAAAAAACACCCTGTATACGTTGAGATTGAGTTTTCGTGAAAATAAATAGATTTGCGAATACGAATTAAGTGGAAATTGTTCAGACCCCTGTTCCTTTTTGCGGATATATTTACTTAATTTAAAAGCTTTTTAAACTATTTCATCAAAAAGTGAACTAAATGTAGGTGGTCGCATTCAAATGAGTAGTCCTTAACTTTAGATTTCCGTAGATAAAGCAAATGGCCTACAAAGTCATTTGATATTTTATGTCCAAATTATGCACGTGTTAACCGATGTACCTACAAGAAATATTTTGTATTAACATCTGTAACCTCTCCGCGCTTGAACGAATGGGAACATGCACATGTGAATACAAATATAAACAGTAAGTAACCGGAATACTACACTATACAGTACTATCGTAATAAGCCAATTCCTGTGTATTGAATTGTATTATTTTCTATAATATAGTAATGCATGGTTCTAACGCAACGGGCGTTTGTATTCTTCTATAATTATAATGTCATTAATTCAATAGGTGAGTGACCCTTCCGCAAATTAAAGGTGTAAAAAGGTAGATTTATTAAAATATGCACTGTAATTTAGTTCGAAATAATTGTAATGGTACAAATGACATTGGCTCGAAAATTATTATGAATAATTAGTAGTATATAACTGTATTAAATTATTCCGTAACTTTTATAGTAGTACAAAAATCAAATCTACGTATCATTTTAAAAGTCCATTTTTTTGAAAATTTCTAAAACGGGTCTATTTTAAAATACGCATGTTTAACTAAAATTGGGGCTTTAGATTAGTACGAGGAGTAAACCGCTAAATATGGTGCACAAGGGTAAAAAAATCGAAAAGCAATGGCAGCAATGCTAGGAAAATACAAGCAATGCAAGAAAATGAAAAGCAATAGACGCAATACTAAGAAAATACAAGCAATGCCAAAAAATGTAAAGCAATAGGCACTACATCAAGAAAATATGAGCAATGCTTAGAAAATGTTGGTAACCGTTGAGCAATACGTGAAAATTCAATGCAATATTAAAGCAATGGAGATACAGTGTGATATAAATTAATGACTGTACTCATTTTCTGTTGGCGCGTGTCTAAACCTAAAGACGATGATTGTGCATTATCCGTAGTTTTTAATCTAGATTATTGTAAGTCTGCATGAACATTCGTAGTAGGATGTTTATAACAGTTTATCCACCACATTTGCTCCAGCATTCATAATTGCTCCCTCATCTGGACCAAATAGTTTTCTTCGACTAGCCATTTCATCTTTCGAAATAAATGTAATTTGTTTGGTATCAATTAATATTAGATTTTTCTCAGCTATTTGAATTTTTAGGAATTTTTTAGATAGCATCATCCCCCAGGGAGCTACCCTGATTTTAAGATTTTTTGCTGGAAACGATTTTTGACCGTCCGCATAAATTTTTTTTAGCCACACGATACATCAAATTAGTCTAGAATTTTACGCAGAATCCGAATATGTAAACAGATTTAAAATAGTATTACCTCTTACCGTTTTACACATATACCCTCTGCGAGATAAATCTTTCTCCACATTTCCACCCACAAGATAAATGTACCTCGTTTGGTATCAATTAATATTAGATTTTTTTCAGCTATCTGAATTTCTGGGAATTTTTCAGATAGCATCATCCCTCCATTTTAAGAATTTTTACCAGCAGCGATTTCTGACCGTCCTTATAAATTTTTTAGTCTTGCGACACATCAAACTAGCCTAGAATTTTACGCAGAATCCATACTTGCAAACAGATTTAAAATGGGGGCAACTCATTACCGTTTTACACATATACCCTCTAAATTAAAACTTTCCTAAAGCTCATACCTAAAAGAAAATCTAAAAACCATTTTTTAAAACTTTTTATTACAGACAATTTCTACTAATACAGTTTAAATTTTGTAAAACACATTTCTAAATACATATTCACAATTTTTATTCTTAACCTAGAACTCCTCACATCGGTTTATACTTATTGATATTTATTTCTAAATAGAGTACCTTTTCCAAAGACCAACCGAACCCACGTGTTTTAAATTCCACTAATTTTGTTCTTATGGTTCCGCTTAAAACCTCGTACATATTTTCCAGATTACTAGAAGACGTTATAACCATATTTTTTGTGTTAAAGGATTTCACGTCGGTAGTCTCTTCTATCATATTGGTGTAAACGCCGTAGAGTTCGCAATTAACTTTTATTGCTGTATGTTGTGTTCTTTTTTCATTAAGTAATCGAATAAACCGCTCCTTCTGCTTCCCAAGAAACTCGGACACTCCATCGTCGACACTGGCGTTCTTTATGCGATAGCTAGCCATGCGGTTGTTAAACGATGTGCTAACCATTCCTACACCATTGTCGCTAGTAGCGGTAACTGTTGCATTTTTATGTCTGTTGCTCTTCAACTGTGCGGCATACGTAGTCTTTTCCATTTCAAAATCGCATACTTTACACATAATTCGTGGTTGTTTCGTATAAGATTCTTTAACAGCTGGCGGAGCTGAACGTTTACGGCTTAATGACATACCGTGCTGTTTTCCTTGTGTCGTAGTAAGTTGTCCATTCTCGTAAAAGTGATACCGCAAGACACACAGTTTAAGTACTTTGCTGCCGACGGATGTATAAGCTTAACCGTGGACGATGTTACACCACAACATTTGTTCTGATGCCGTTTGAGAGCAATTTTTCAGGCATAGGAAGCACCGCAAGGGTTGCAATTAAAAATATTTTCGGATGGCATTTTAGTACAAAACAAAATCAGTACTATAGGACTTTGATGAAACTTGTAAGCGAACTAACTTATAACTAAAAAGTTTACTCTCGCGTACCTGCTTTATGTACCCTATAGAATGCAAACCGAAGGCTTCCAAAGACAACCGAACAAAGTCAAGGATTCATCGGGGAACTAAATGACGTCATCTTTTGCCAATCCTTGCTGCTCGTCCAGTACATTTAACACCAATGCATGCGCCTGGTTCGCATCGTCCATGCTGCGAATGCAGTTAGTAGAAACACCGGAAAGGTCTTTCATGTTATACGGGTCAGCAATCGCATTGCGTGCATATTAAAAATCCAAAAGGGTGGTAGCTCACGCACACAAATTGGCTGTAAGTGGCGCAGTAGAAGATGCAGTGCTACTATAAACAAAAACTTGATAAAACACTTTAAAACCTTTACTAAGGGAATACCAAAGTTGTTGTCTACAGGTTACTTACTAATAAAGCAATTTAATTTTAAATAACTTCTACGTCATATTTTCGAAAATGGCAGGCTTGAATATTTTCTAAATAAATCACCAAGCGAAAGTATATGCTTAGCGGCATTGAAATAAACTAATTATAGATTAAAATTAAATTTGTTTTAAATTACGAAATTGAATACTTTACATAGAATTTGTGGCTGTTTTGTACAAGATCTTTTAACAGCTGTCGGAGCTGAACGTTTACGGTTTAATGACATTCCGTGCTGTTTTTCCCTGTACCGTAGTAAGTTGTCAACTCTCGTAAAAGCGATACCGCAAGACCCACAGTTTAAGTGCTACTGACGGATGCATAAGCTTAACCGTGGACGATGCTACACCACGCCATTTGTTTTGGTGCCGTTTGAGAGCATTTTTTCAGGTATAGGAAGCACCACAACAGTTGCAATTAAAAATATTTTCGGATGACATTTTTCTTCGATCAGCTTCCATGGATAGCGCCATGGTTTAGATACATTTTGAAAACAATCGAAGATTGCCGAAGACACTCGAAGAGTGCACAAGTGCAGTCCCTTATCCAATTAGCATTAATACCAAGTATACCGTACTTTCGTAAGCTGCTCATTTCCTAGAAGCAAATCTTCCGCTTAGCGGTCGGTAGCACGTAATTATTTCTAGCGCTGGCAAGTACTCGATACCGCCCAAATAGAGAATTAGATGCTCGATGTCTGTTAGCTTTCGATTCCCTCGTAAAAGATAGAAAAACTCGATCAATCATCCGTCTAACTTATACTTCCACCGGCTCCCATTCTGATAATTACCAAACATTTTTCAAACGACAATGGTCTCAAAATTTTTAAACCTCCGAGGGGGCTATAAGTCGTGATCAATTACACGTTCGAGCTACCCGTAAACTAACATATTTTATAGTATCAGTGCGCTGTATAATACATGCATACCCCTTCTCTGCGCTACTGCTGTTCTTGTAGTTGGTTGAAAAAGTCAGTCGCCTTTTTTACTGCTAGGACCGCTGCAGAGCAACATTCTATACTTTCTTTATAAGTATAGCACATCACGCACTTTTTTGTCTGATAATTAAATTTTGCTCATGTAGGCTTTTACACTTTCGCATATTTAAACATCTAATACGATCGATTAACCACTTTCGATTATTCTAACGGGAACCACGATACATTTCGCCGCAACGTTCTTTTTAAATCCAACTATCCGATGGGCTTCCACACACTAACACCTAACGTATCTTTCCTACTATTTGTTAAACAAAAACTACCGGCTTCGCCATGTCGGTATGTGAAAGTAAGCAGATGTTTGTGGATGTGTACGGGAATATGTAACCATATACATTAATCAGTCTAAGCTATTTTATTTAGTCCAAGAAAACTACTATTTTTCCATACCACAATTAAAAATCGCCTTTATAGGTTTAACATTTGTACCATTTCTCAATGACTGGTGCTACGTACATGGAAACTTTAATTTCTTATTGGAGAGAATCCTAATTCTTCCACGCACTGTTGCGTAGTTGCATGCCCACCTCTTTTGGGAATATATGCTCGTTATAGGATGTAGGACCCTCGGTTTTACTTAACTACACTTCGTGAAACCCCTTTAATCTTTTTAATCGTGTCTTTCTCGCTTATAATACAGTAGGTCTTGGCTTTTGTACCGACGAATTCTAATACTAGACCCCCATTAAATTCGTCTTCGAATTTCCCTACAACTTTTTTGTTGACAAACAGTATATTGTATTTATTATCCGCGGGGTAGTCACTCTTTTAAGATAACTATATCTTGTTTGGTATCAACTAATTTTAGATTTTTCTAAGCAGTCCAAATTTGCAAATAGATATTCAATAGGACCACCCCTTACAAAGTTACGCATTTTAAAAATTCAAACCTCTAATTTTTGCCCATCTTTATTTAACTCCATCTTTAGAAACATTTTTCGCTACCCAAGACATATGCTTTAACCAACCATTTCCCCAGAAATCTAAAACCGATGTATCCCGCGACCAACACGTGTACTCTGTCCACAAGGACAGAAGCGGGAAGGATTTAGAAGAAGGGAGGGTGGGAGAAAAACTTAAAAATTACGGAATCTTATATCTAACATATACAATAGATTTACAAAATCTATACAAATATAAACAACTATCTTAGATTTATATCTTTATGCCCCCGTGCGTAGATTGATATGCTTCCAAGGATGGCGTTACGCTTGTCATCTTTGCTCGATAAACTAATTTTAGTAATAGCCAATAGTTAGATACATAGAGACCGTCTAGGTTTTCGAATTGCAAAATGTACCGAAGTTTGTTTCTATATATAAAGTATTTGATTCCACCGACAACCAGATCCATTCTTTCGTGTAATTCTTGCAGCTTATGACAATCTTTTAATCGCAGCTTTCCCACTATATCCTCCATACGTATCTTGTTAGCTTGATCGACTTCTTCTTGTCGGTATTGGAGGGAATCCTTATTTTCTAACTAACTGTTGTGTAGTTGCATGTCTACCACTTTTGGGAATATATGGTCGTTATAGGTTGTAGGACCCTCGGTTTTAAATGATCCGAAAGGTTCTTTACTATGCAAATATACAATGTTTAGCGGAACCCCCTTGCGTGTGGTGTACGCCAAGGTCACGAAACCCGCATTCCTTAATTCGTCTTTGTTATCTGCCATTTCGATAAATACGTTTTTAGAATAACCTTTTAAAAAGTATACGGATTTAGTACCATCCTTTTTCCGCAAGGACGCCTAC
This sequence comes from Platerodrilus igneus, assembly GCA_036346225.1. NCBI lineage: Eukaryota > Metazoa > Arthropoda > Insecta > Coleoptera > Lycidae > Platerodrilus > Platerodrilus igneus. Next base: position 4,734,486 of record JARFIW010000394.1, read on the forward strand.
ATAACTAAAAGAGTCTTTTTTACTAACCACAAATGCATACAACTTGTAGAAACCAGATGTATTTAAGTCAGTTTATCGGCACCTAAAATAATCTTTTAGTTCTTCCTCATGTTCTCTAATAAAATGTTCTTTGTCTAACACATCTTTGTATTGTTTGCGTATTGACGCAGTGTTTTCCATGTAGTCCAACTTTCGCCTTTTTAGATTCATTTTCTCTAATTCCAGTTGTTTTTTTCTTCCACTTACAGCGTATGGCATGCACAATGAAGCAATTTCTTTTAGCGTAAACGGATAGAGTTTACTGCCAATATTTACGCGTCGTCGTACAGCCTCTGGGCGAATGTTAGGCGTATCTATCAATCCCAATTCCGAAATGACTATTTCTTTTGGAATTGTAGAATATGGTATTGCAGATTGTGCAAAATATGTACTACCTGCTTTAAGGTAGCACTTGTGTAAGATTTTTATTTTATCTTCGCTGTCTTCCTCCTCTACTATCTCCAAATAATTTACAGGTAAATAGTTAAAACTAAAAGCCGAAAGAACATACTTTATCAATTTTTCTTTTTCCTCTGGTTTTTCGGACAACTAAATTTGCAAGCCCGTCAATTTATTTGTATTGCCATTTCCCCAATACACGTACTGTAGCAGGTTATTATACACTAAACAGCAGCTATTTTGTAGCTTGTCCGATAGCTTACTCCACGTTTTGGCAAGTGGTACCGAGTACATTGGGGCCTTTAGGAAGTATAACTTACTATCTTCCAATAAGGTAAAACAGTTTTTTAAGGGATTATACACCCTTTCCGCACTGACATAGTTTCCAATTGTACAGTTGTATATTGTCGCTTTCAATCGCGTAATACCATGTTCTTTGGCCAAAGTAGACGCAAATGTTTCCCTTAAAAGTACATATGGACAACGTAAAAATCTAGTATATGATCGCCAAGTTGTTTATTAACACCAGGACTTGTTATCTGACACACAAATTTGTTGTATATCTTAATTATTGCATTGGTTGTTAGCCATGTTAAACAATCGATTCCCACAGTTTTACCGTTGCCAACTATAATATTGCACTTTTCTTTGTATTCGCCCTTGTAGCAAAAGTTATGGTTTGTAGTTAAATAATTACACATCTCCATCTTGCTAAATATGCCAGCAAAATCTTGGGTTATATCCATGTCAAAAAGATAGCAATAATCTTTTTTGAGTTCGTCTAATATATCTGGTAGTTCTTCTAATAAAGTTTCCAACTTAACACGAACAGACTGCGTAAATTGTAGACTAATTTGATGTGTCGCATGACTAAAAAATTTAGAAAGACGGTCAGAAATCGCTGCTGGTAAAAATTCTTAAAATGGGGGTAGCTTCCTGGGGGATGATGCTATCTGAAAAATTCCTACAAATTCAGGTAGCTGAAAAAATCTAATATTAATTGATACCAAACAAGGTACATTTATCTCGTGGGCGGAAATGTGGAAAAAGATTTATCTTGCAGAGGGTATATGTGTAAAACGGTAAGAGGTGGTCCCATTTTAAATCTGTTTACATATTCAGATTTTGCGTAAAATTCTAGAATAATTTGATGTATCGCGTGGGTAAAAAAATTTATGCAGACGGTCAAAAATCGCTTCCAGCAAAAATTTTAAAATCAAGGTAGTTCCATGAGGGATGATGCTACCTAAAAAATTCCTAAAAATTCAGATAGCTGAAAAAAATCTAATATTAATTGATACCAAATAAGGTACATTTATATCGTGAGTGTAATTGTAGAGAAAGATCTATCTCGCAGAGAGTATATGTGTAGAACGGTAAGAGGTGGTCCAATTTTAATCTGTTTACATATTCGGATGCTACGTAAAATTCTAGACTAACTTGATGTGTCGCGTGGCTAAAAAATGTATGCGTACGGTCAAAAATCGCTTTCAGCAAAAAATCTTAAAATTATTGTAGCTCCCTGGGGGATGATGCTATCTAAAAAATCCTTAGAAATTTAGATAGCTAAAAAAAATCTAAAATTAATTGACACCAAACAAGGTACATTTAGCTCGAAAGATGAATTGGCTAGTGTAAGAAAACTATTTGGTCCAGATGAGGTAGCAATTGTGGATGCTGGAACAAATGTGGCGGGTAAACTGTTATAAACAACCTACTATTCGTTACTTCGTTAGTTGCATCGTGCGTGCCTTTTACGGGAAAGCTATTTAAATTCTACGTACATTCACAGAACAGAATACGAATACAGTAAGTAATTATATTTGAAAAATGTTGACACTCTTGCCCTTATTTATGTAGTGCAATCATAGATAGTATTTCACGAGCGACATTTTCAAATAAACATTGCACAGTAAATTTACATGTTGATTAAATTATTGAATATTCAAGTTAACAGATATGCTTTTTAAATCTAAAGTAGCACCCTGCATAAACTTTGGAAGCTCTAAGTTGGTACAGCGCAAGATTATTAGATTGAAAGGTTAAACCTTCCTTTGACTAAAATCTAATGATGAAATTTTTATAAGTATGTAATTGGAGAATGAACAAAGTAATCGTAATTTGCTGACTGGCATGAAATATTTAGGAAAACTATGTTGTTTGTTTTTCAATCATACTCCGTATGGATGAAGCCTCTTGTGTTCTTTCTTTTGCACCCAAAATTTTGATCCCTCGCCATCTCCTTTAATCATCATTTTTTTAAAAACCTGAATATTATGCTGCCACTCAGTATATAGCTGCGGCCAGGTGAATTCAATTGCAAGTATAGAATCTGATCGATTAACCGCTACTAATCAATTAGTCGAATTTTGTTGGCAACACTTTCTATTATAATCAATTAGAAAATAGTCGACTATCAATTAGTCGAGTAATCGAATCGATCAATCGACTAGTCGATTAATGGACTAGTCGGCTAATCAACAAAGTGATACATGGCAAGTGGAAATTTGCATACAAATATATTACCGAACCGATCATAAACCCTATCCTCTCTATACATACGATAGAACTCACATGGGCGCAGCTATACCGAGTATATATACCGGGCTTTTAATAAGCCCGGCCCGGCCCGACGCAAAAAGGTAACCGGCCCGACCCGAAATGAAAATTGACGGTCCGGCCCGGCGGCGAATGAGAAGATTTTTTTTTCTGTTGTGTTCAACAAGTAACTATCACTCTTTTGTTTAATTTAAGAGTATAATGATTTTGAGTTACAATCAAGATACTTGTGGAACATATCGTAGTATATCATTTGATTTCTGATTCTGTTGCGTACCTAGACGTAGCCGGAAGAAAAGTAAGTACCAGGCTAACTATTAAACGCTGAGAGTGGGGGGATTCGCCTACATACCAAAAAGAAACAAAAAACACATCGCCCACGATGATCTATTAACAAATAAAGATAAATAACGGAAAGAAAAAACGTGCGGGAGCTTTTGTCAGATATCTTTTAAATCGTACATAGTACCGTTTGTAAAATAAACTAATCAGTACAAAGGAATAAGCGTGTGTCTGTCCAATACTTTTAACACAGGCACATCACACATGTAGAGCGATAATATCGATTAGCAGCAACGAACAATAGTTCTACAATGTGACGTTTCTTGTCACATAAGTACACCAAATGTTGATACGGAATATCCCATTGACACACACAAAAGAAAACGAGTTGCATATTTGTAGGTGTCCGGATACTTAGCTTGAAAACCGTCGGGGGTGAGTCAACACAGAAACGCCGTGGTATTCAGGATCCATTTACCCTGGCATCGTAACTACAGCAACTACCTACGCACAAAAGCAGTTGGTCTATAGAAAGGAAGAACCCATTTGGCCTCCAGTTAAAAAAAGCAAGACACCTCCTAGTTGTCGAACAGAAAATAAACAGACGTGCATTGCTTTTGAAATACGGTGACGAATAATGTAGAAAATATGTCGACGCACAAGCTGTAGAAGCAAATTTAACAATGGTTCAAATAAAACGAATTCCAACTGCAAATCCTCGCTTATCGAAGCGCGATTAAAACTGGAAAACCCGGGTTTTATCAGATAGTGTGCGACCTTATTTCAACAAGTTTTTACATTGAAACAATAGAAAAAATCGTTATAGGCGGTCGTAATGTATACCAAGATAACGGGTACCTGAAACAGGATATAACTATTTAGTTGTTCTATAAACTTGTCGTTTCAAAGCAACTAGATTTAAGTTGAGGAATTTATTCCAGAGCGTGTTTATTATTAATTATTATTAATAGAAACCGAATTTATTCGAGCGGGTGTTGAATTAATAAGGGAAAAAAATAGGGTAATTAATTTATGCTGAAAATAAAGGTAACAATTCTTTAAAAAATCCTAGAAATAGGTAACAAAGGTACAAAATGTTTAGCAATTTTCAATGTTTATGAAATTGTAGGCTTAACGCATCTTATAACCTTTATAATAAATTTGCGTCCGCTTTATTTTGTCGTTCCTACTTCAAAGAATTGTACTAAAATTACCTACTTGTAATTAGAGAGTTGTTGCAAACTCATTACAAGCAGACTTTATTAAAAGAATCTTCAAATAAAGTATCTTTTTTTAAAAGTTTGCATCCAATCCAAATGAGTGTTAGTGCAAGTGTTTTTTCCCTTACTCTTTATTCTGACATATATATTTAGTATTCTATATCTATAGGTTATGTTTTAAAAATGAATAAAGAATTAATCTCTATTGTGGAAAGGTGACCTATAATACATGTTTAACTATATTGGAAAAAATCAAAGAAATTGTATTCACACAAAGATGAACCTTGTATATTATTTGAGTCTTTTATTTTCCACTGATTCAATAACATTTGTATGTGTTGTCAAAGTGTTTTCACGGAATACTTTTTGAGTTTACTTCAAGACACTGTTTTTATTCCTTTCCAAGCATATAGCATATCTGTTTTCAAAAGGATTTTTACAGTTTACTTCTAGGAAAAGCATTACAAAACAGCAACCTCGTATTTAGAGCGTTGACGTTTTATATCCTTTCGTGTTATAATCTTGGACATTATATCTCTAAATTTAATTACGGAAATAACACTACTAAAAACCATTTATTTCGCTATATTTATACAAAAAGCAGACAATTAAATGTAAGTTTGTACGTTAAGCATTTGGCATATGCCAAAATTAAGGCGTAAAAGCATTCCCTGCCTGTATTTAAATTAAATAAAGGTGTCCTGTGTTTTAATAAAGTACAAACATTAAAGGTGTAATTGCGCATGTGTAAATGTCAAATAAGGGAAAACTTTATTAAAAAATTGATAAAATGAACTTTGCAATAACTCTCTAGTGTTTTAGGCGGTAGACATAAATTATACACGCGATTGATAATATCGACGTTCGCCGCATGATTGAGATTTGGAGTATATACATATACATAATATAAATCGTGCAAACTTTTGAATTATGAATAAATCACCTAGTTTGATGTTCTTGGGCATTTTTAACTTGCCTAAAGTACAACATGAGGAACATTAAATAGGACTAGAAAAAATATTCGGTATAAGAAGTGAGTTATAATATCACGTTTCCTTTACACTAAACACGACGAAAAACTGATTATTAATGGGTTCATGAAAACACTACGTGAAAATATAATTAAGAACGTTTACTTACTCAAAGTGAGATAGAAGTGAAGGGACGGTGGAGTATCTACTCGTGCGTTTTTCGGCCCGAAAAGTTCGGGCCGGCCCGAGTCGTTTGGCCCGGCCCGGCCCGAAAAAAGTTAGCCCGGCCCGGGCACGGCCCGAATAAAGTAGTCAACGGCCCGGCCCGGATTCGAGCCCGAAATCGGGCCGGGCTCAGGCCGGGCCGGCCCGAAAGCCCGAGCCCGAGTCCATCCCTAGAACGCACAATATTGATCGATTGTTTCAGGTTTTTTTTTACAAATGGAGTAGAAGGGAATAGAACAAAAAATTGGGGCAAAGAAAGAACCCACATGGCCGCACCCATTCGGAGTGACCGCATTGGATTGAAAAACTATTACATAGTTTTTTTAAATAATTAAAGCTAGTCAGCAACTTAGCATCACCAGATTGAACAGAACGACGCGACGTCATGAGAGTATTCTGTTCAGTAGTAGTGACGGTTTATACTTCCTAGTCATTTTGCTTGTTGTAGTGAAGATGGAAGGTGTTGGTCATTGTATAATAGTCTCGTCGTCGAATATAAAATATTCCAGCAATATGGTATATCATCATTAGCAAGATAATGTTTTTGGTGGCATACTCTCGTTATTTACTTTGGAAGTTATGTGCAATTTGACAAGTTGTAAACAACCCACTAAATTTTCGTGCGAACCATCAATGAAAAAAAGACAAACATATAATAGACACAGATAAAAAAAACCGCAACGATTAAACACGGTTCGTCGCGAAAAAAAGCTTAAATATTATCAAAATTATTCAAGGTAACTAACTAAATTGGATGTTCTAATTGGTTGAAAATCATACAAAATTGTATATTGAGCGTTCTGATTGGTAGTAGGAGGGTGCTGGAGTCTAATATTTTTCATAAATAAATCTAAAGAGGTATTTTCGTGTATAATATATTGAAAATATTATAAAAGTAGAAAAGCGCTTTTGGCCAAAGCCATCCTTAGTACATCCTTACTACAAGTAAAATAAAATGTGTATGAGAAATTATTCACTAACTTTAAGAATCACTTACTTGTGATTTAAAGTTTTTGAAAAATTTCTCACACAAATTTTATCTTATTTAAAGCTGTGATTTGCTACGTTTATAATACATATATTCAATATATTTTACACGAAAGTACTACTTTCAATTTATTTATAAAAATTATCGTGTACGTAGCTTTCATATAACATTTTGGATTTTCAAAAATATCTTTCACTTTTTATTTTATATAATGGGTGTTTCAAATTGCGTGGGTTTTTTAAGAATAAGTAAAATATAGATGGCGCATTGAGTTCGTCTGGGTATTTTGACATTTAAGAAGTGTGATGTATAACATTTATAAAAATGGGTTCGTACACGATACAACAACGCGTTCAAATTGTTGAATTATTTTATGAAAATCAGCATTCTGTAAAAAGTGTTTTTAGAAAACTGCGTGAATTTTATGGTTTACATAATCGTCCAGTGAAAGCACTATTGGTCGAATTATTAAAAAATTTCAAGAGACCGGTTCGGTGGAGAATAGAAAAAAATGAAAAATACAGTCGTAGCGGTCGTTCACAAGAAAATATTGATTTGGTTCGTGATAGTGGTGCTGAAGATCCTAAAATGTCCATTAGACGATGTTCACAACAAGTTGGACTTAGTGGATTAACAACATGGGGTATTTTGCACAAGGATTTAGCTCTGAAGGCATATAAGGCTTAAATAACACAGGCACTAAAGCCAATAGATCATTTAAAACGTCGTTCATTTGTCAATTTCATCAATGAACAACAGGCTTATTTTTCTCAAAAAATCATGTTTTCCGATGAGGCACATTTTGAATTTAGTGGCTACGTTAATAAACAAAATTGTCGTATCTGAGGTAAAGAAAATCCACGAATTATTCATAAGAAATCTATGCATTCTAAACGAGTTACTGTTTGGTGTGCATTATGGTCAGGTGGTGTAATTGTACTTTACTTCTTTGAAAATGCTGCTGGTGAAGCTGTAACTGTCAATGGTGATCGATATCGTCGGATGATAACCGAATTTTTGTGGCCTGAATTAATGAATATTGATGTAGAGGATATTTGGTTTCAACAGGATGGCGCTACATTTCACTCTGCACAAGAAACAATTGCTTTATTGAGAAAAAAATATCTTTGACATGTAATCTCAAGAAACAAAAGAGTTGACGTCTGTGGAGCTGCAAGAGGAGGCCATTTGGCAGATATTATTTTTCGCATATAAATGTCATTAGTGATACTTCAATTACCAATAAAAAGTTTTTGAAAATGAATGTAAATTATGTGTCTTATTCATTATTAAAAAAACCGCGCAATTTGAAACACCCTTTACATACATTATATCGAAATTATCTAATTAATACATCGCATACATGTATTATATCCGAGATTATATCTGTTCTGGGAAATCGTCGACTTTCAAAACGCCACTTCAGATATTGAGGCAAATAAAGTAGTTAGCGAAAAAGGCGAATCTTTTGGAAGAAACGGCGGTTTTGATGAAATTCTATAAAATTTAAGCAATAACTCTTTAATTTGTAGTTTTGCAATTATATAACCCATAATCGAGCCCATAATTTTTATTAGTAATTGGATTTCTTTATAGCATTTAATATACGTTGCTAATAAAATAACACAATACATGTATCGAGTTTCTGTAAATCTGAATATGCATCTTTCGCGACGAACCGTGTTTAACCTTTGCGGTTCATTTTAATCTTTTATTATATATTTGTCTTTTTTCTTTAATGGTTCACGCAAAAATTTAGTGGTTTGTTTACGAGTTGTCAAATTGTACGTAACCTCAAAAGTAAATAATGGCAATAACGAGAGTATGCCGCCGAAAAACATTATCTCGCATATGATGATATATACCAATTGCTGGAATATTTTTTGTTCATTTTTTAATAGCTATGTCAATCCTGCTAAATAAATTGCCAATGCGAAAAAGATACGAAATGCTTACAATTGCTTCACTAAAAATGAACCAGAAGTGTGGATTGAAACATATAATGACCGTGTGTTTTTTGAATTATTTAGAATAAGGAAGGAAACTTAAGAAGCTCTTTTAGCTCTATAATGCCCGAATGACCACTATTGCTTAGTACAGAAAACCTACTATCGTGGTGGTAATTATAGAACAAACCGTTTATATTAGTAACATATTCGGAAGTTTCCATATTAATATTGCACTTTATATCTATGACTTTATAATTTAATTGCGCACATTTACTATGTTTTATCAACCATTTCGAACTGTATTTAAAAAACGTGAAATTAATTAAACTATTTCTGAATTTTAAGAAATACATAATAGGATGTTGATGAACAGCATGTAGAGTCAGATGATGAACATACTTTAACTTTCACCGTTTTTCACATAACCGTAAAATGTTTCACAAACCTCGTACTTGGTTCAAAACGGTCGAAACAGCTTCGTACAGTCGGTGGCAAAATCAAACACACTGCCTTCCGCGAAAATGAAATGGTTATCGAACCGGATTAACCGGGTTTACAACGGTTTCTCGCAAAAAAGCTTAATGTTTTAATTTAATAACCTTGGATGTTAAAACTTATATAAAATGTTCGGCATGTGGACACGACACGACAAAGGTCAGTCGTTTTTTATAGTAGGCTTGGAACGATTGAGAGTAGTTGTTGAAAATAAATTCGGGTTCTGTCATTGTCAAAAATAGAAATTAGTAATTTTAGTTGAAAAAGATAATAAAGAATATAAAACATGGCTTGTTATATTCAAGGTCTTGGAAGCTGCGTGTAGAACTGCGTAGGCACGGCAGCAAAAATATTAATTAACATATACCAACTACCAACAACGTAGTAGTCGAAGACGCCTTTTCCGGGTAGGAAAAGCGCAACTCTTAACATTTGGTGACCCCGACGTGATCTGCTTCGGTTTAGTAGCAGTCACAAGTTTGTTGTAATAGGTTGGTAGCTGGTAAAGGAAAACATGGAAGCGAAACGAGCAATTCGTACAGCCTTAAGAACTCAGTTCAAGATTGACGTGCAACGGTTTGAAGATATTTTTAAAGTTGGTGTAAATGAGTCGAGTGTTGATAGTTGTAAAGCGTGTTATGATATCTTAGAAAAGCGATTTGCAAAAATTCAAGCTTATGGTGAAAAGATTTTGGCTTCAATTACAGACAAAGAGATCGAAGCTAAAATTGCAGAGGAAATTGAAGGTGTTGTGTATGAAGTTGTATGTATAGTACATGTCATGCCGCTTACTCTCGCTGTATGAAAGAATTAGATGCTCGTATAGCGCCATCAGTAGTTATGCAGGAAAATGGCGGTCGTTATAAACTACCGAAGATTGAATTAAGAAAATTCGAAGGCGAATTAAAGGATTAGATAGCCTAGTGGGCTCAATTTGAAAAGATTCATTTGGACCAAAAGTTACATGCGGTTGATAAATTTCAGTACTTAGATCAAAGCATGTTACCAGGATCAAAGGCCGTTCATTTACTTTTCAAATGCTCTACCAGTAGGTACTACATTGACCAGGAGGCGAGTTTTTGTTGCCTAAAAATTTAGAATTTTGCCGAACCCTTGCCGTTCCAGGCAAGGTAGGGATCTTTAACGTGCGTGACAACACTCACACACGGGACCTCCATTTAACCTCTCATCCGAACGAAGGCGTAATTTTTGTGAAAAATGCTCACCTGCCATTTTTCATGCAGTCGACCGTGTCGGGATATGAACCCGGGACCTTGGGATCCGTAGTCTTACGCTTACTACATTGACCCACGGCGACGCCATAGGATCAAAGGCCAAGAAATTAATAGCGGGCTACCCGCATTCTAGCGAGAACTATCCGAAAGTAATTGAAGCTTTAAAAATGAGATTTGGGAAAAAGGAGCTGCTGTCTGAGCTCTATGTTCGTGAATTTATAACGCTAATTGTTGCTAGAATTACCGCAAAAGACAAGTCCTCGATTGGCTCTCTATATGATGAAGTTCTCAGTAAAGAAAAGGCGCTAGAATCGTTAGGATTATCAGCAGCTAGTTACTGGGATACTCTAAAGACATCTTTGGTCGAATCATGTTTACCAGTAGACACATTAAGGGTATGCCAACGGCAAGCTAAAGTTCTTGATGAGAGCATGTTCAAGCAATAGTTGGAATTTATGAATAAAGAAGTTACCAATGAACAAAAGGTTGTATTAGCCAGTCAAGGGTTCAATAATATTAATGTTGATAAAAGGAACAAGTTCTACATAAAAATGAGCAGTCGGAGAAAATTCCAACTGTTTCAGGTTTATCCAATCAATCTGAAAAACGGAAAATGGATGTGTGTGCATTTTGTAATATAAAAGGGCACCAAACGGTCAACTGTCGTAAAACTAGCAATAGTAAGCTAGATGATCGACGTAACGCTATTCGAAAAGCAAAATTGTGCTTTTACTGTTTGGGTTCTGGTCATGTATCTAGGTTTTGTAGAGTTAGAGTCGATTGTAAGAATTGTGGAAAACGTCATCAACTAGTAATGTGTCCAGAAATTAGTAAGTGAAGATGACGTACCTGTGAAAGGCAATTCTGATTCAAAGCAGTGTGATGATGATGTAGTACAAACTACTTCAATGAATTCGTTTTGCGAACGTGGAATTTTGTTGCAAACATTAGTCGTTCGGTTGAGTTCAGGGAATGTTTCTAAATATGCAAGGGCTATGATTGACGGTGGTTCTCAAAGATCCAGCATTTTGGCGCACACTGCACAGCAATTAGGTCTAAAGGCAGTGGGGCGAGTCAAGCTTGTCCATGGGTTGTATGGTGGAGTTAAAACATCAGAAACATTACACCAGCGCTATGTTGTACAAGTCAATGGCATGAATAGTACTTACCAATGTAAAATTAAATGCTTGGATGAAAAGAAATTGTGTAGCAGCATTCACCAAGTAAGCAAAGGTCCTTGGATGAACAAGCTAAAAGAAAAGGAAATTGTTCTCTGTGGCCAAGACCAAGAGATGTCGGAAATTGAGTTAATCATTGGTGCAGATGTGTATGGAAAGCTCCTTACTGGTCAGGTTATTCAATTAGACTGTGGATTAACAGCAATTGAAACGAAGTTAGGTTGGACACTGACTGGTAAATATAATCTATGTTATGATGACTCTACTTTCTCTATGGCGTGTACGACGTTAATGTTCCACGATTCTGTTCTGAGTGAGGTTTGGAAACTAGAAAGTATTGGTATTGGTGATCCAGTGGAAACACGGAATCAGTTTGAGCTTCAAGAAGAGGCTAGAAACCATTTTGTAAAAACGGTCAAGCGGGACGCTGATGGTAAATATGAGCTGCAATTGCCATTCACGTTGAGTCCTGATAATTTAGAGAATAACGTGGCTGTTGCAGAGAAAAGATTGGGAGCATGCTCAGAAAAACTGAAAAGCAACGGAATAAGGAACGAGTATGATAAGGTTTTTAAAGAGTGGTTAGCAGAAGAAATTATTGAAGCAGTTTCTGAAAAGGAAAAAGGGAGCTCATGTAACTATTTACCTCATCATGTAGTAGTAAAATTGGATAGTGTTACTACTAAGATTAGGCCGGTGTTTAGAAAAGGGCGTAAACTTACTAGCTTTACTGCCATCTGTGCTCCTTAGATTCCGAGACGGAAAAATTGGTGTAGTAGCAGACATACAGAAGGCATTCTGTCAAATTAGTGTATGTAAAGCGCAGTGGACCGATGAAACCCAGAATGAATTGAAAGTTTTTCGGCATAGGAGGGTTGTATTTGGTATAAATTGTTCACCATTTCTGTTAAATGCAGTGGTTGATTACCACTTATCAAACGTGCCACCTGTAGAAGCGGACGTTGCTGAAAAATTAAAGACTGTTTTATACGTAGACAACGTAGTGACAGCAGTTGAAAGTCTAGAAGCGATGTATCAGTTTAAAGCTACTTCAATACAAATCTTAAAAGATGCTTCTATGGAATTGCGTTGTTGGGAATCGTCGAATTCTGAAATGGCATTATCAGAAAGCAATATGTACGATTTAAGATCGATGGCTTATAGTCCGGATTTTACTTCAGTTTTTGGTCTGACGTGGGACAAACATTCCGACCAGTTGTACGTCAAAGTTCGTAGCGAGGAAAAGGTGGATGTTGTTACAAAAAGAACGGTATTATCCTGTTTACAAAAGGTGTTTGATCCACTTTGAGTTTTGTCGCCGTTTACTTTGCTACCTAAAGTTATGCTTCAAGAGGTTTGGGCACTAAAACTGAATTGTGATCGAGTCTTGCCTGATTCGTATGCAGAAAAGTTTAAGTTATGGTTGTTATCGTTAAAAATGATAAAAAATATTGGTATTCCAAGACGCTTAGGATTGTTCACACGTACAGAAAGTGAATGGAGTTTACACTGTTTTGTAGAGGCTATTAAGTCAGCTTATGCTGTAGTTATATATTTAAGGTGCGAAAAAGGCGGTAAAGTATCTGTGCAACTCTTTCAGGCTAAGTCAAGAGTGGCTCCAGCAGAAAAGGCCACTATTCCTAGATTGGAACTGTTAGCGTGTGTAATTGGATGTAGATTGAGTAAAGCTGTATGTGAAGCTCTAAATTTGCATTTTAACAGTACTTCTGGTCAGATTCATCAACTGCTATTGCGTGGATTTCGCGTTGTGAGAATTGGAGTGTTTTTGTTGCTAATCGTGTAAAGGAAATCAGGCGCCTTAGTAATGCAAATAACTGGAGGCATGTGCCTGGCATTCAGAACCCAGCTAACCTGCCATTACGAGGGTGTAGTGCGAAAGAATTATCAGATTTGCGATGGTGGGAGGAGCCAAGCTGGTTGAAACTGGAAGCAGAAGCTTGGCCAGGTGAAAAACCTGTACCAAATGAAGAGATTGTAAATGTGGAAAAGAGTAAGGTTATTTTATCAGCGTACGTTGTTCAAAGTGAGATTCCGCTGTTTCATTTGTTGTTAATTTATACTACATACACACGACTTAGCCGTGTTGTTGCACGTGTATATCGTTGGAAAAAATCATGCACCTAGCTATACCGAAGAATACTCGAGAGAGGAATCGATGAACGCTGAGAAGAGAATTTTATTATACGTGCAGAAAGACTGCAAATTAGAAAGTCATTTGCGTCATAAATGCAAAACCAAAAAGGACGAAGATGGATTAGTGCGGGTTGTAACGAAGGTTACCGAAAGAGATGATTTGCATGATTTCCGGCACCCAATACTGTTGGTGGGTGACCATTTAGTAGTTCGTCTATTGATTAATGAAGCGCATGTAAATAATTGTCCTGCGGGCGTTCAAACCGTTATGAGAATTCTAAGAGAGCGATTTTGGATTCTACGAAGCCGACGAGTAATCAAGAAGCTGCTATCAGCATGTTTACGTTGTCGCAGGTTTACAGCCAAGAAAATGGATCAGGTAGATGTAAGCCTTCTAGCAGCAAGAGTTGAAGATACAGCGCCATTTCAAGTTGTTGGAATTGATTTGGCGGGTCCATTGTTTTTAAGAGATGGTGTCAAATTGTGGATAGTTTTGTATACATGTGGTGTCTACAGAGCCGTTCATTTAGAGGCGGTGACGTCACTTAGTACGGAGAATTTTCTTTTGGCATTCCGAAGATTTGTGTCACGGCGAATTCGGCCGTGCATTGTGTATACAGATTATGGTACTAGTTTTGTAGGAGCAACAAATATGTTAAAGGACGTTGATTGGGATAAAGTAAAACGTCAATGGTCGGCAGACAAGATAGAATGGAGGCTAAACCTCCCTTGTTCACCCTGGTGGGGAGAATGGTGGGAAAGGTTGATCCGAATTGTGAAAGGATTATTGTTGAGGATTTTTGGTAGAAGAGTATTGAACTATGGAGAGATGGTTACTACGCTATGCGAGGTGGAATCTTTAGTTAATTCTCGCCCCCTCACGTATATTAGCAAAGACCCTAATGACTTACTTTGTTTGTCTCCTAGTTTATTTTTAAAAGGTGTTCAAGCAGATACTATTCCAGATGCGTTTGCAATTGATTCGCTTGGACTTAGGAAACGGCTTAGGAAACAAGCAAACCTAATGCGTGAGTTTCGACAGAGATTTAGAAATGAATATTTAAGTACCCTCAAGCAAAAGGCGAAAGAAGTGGGGCATAGATCAGTTCGTATCGGAGACTTGGTACTGGTAGGAAACGACGAAACCAACAGATTATTATGGCCGCTGGCAAAAGTTGTCGAGGTTTATCCTACGCGAGGTGGTGTAGTGCGTGTTGTAAAGTTAAAGACATCTGCGGGTTGGCTTATACGTCCGATACAGCGTCTTTACCCACTGGAGACAGAAGCGAGTGTGTCGGAGATAGAAATGAATACCGGATATGACGATCGAAACGAAAGATGTGAAGAGCCAGGGAGAGAAGCATCAGTGGCCAATAGTGCCGTTAAAACTCGTAGCGGTCGAATTATTAGAATGCCTAATCGGTATTAGTAATTAATCATGTTTGTTATGAATCGTGTTGTGTTAAAATAGGTCTTACTATTTTAAGGTGGGAGGATGTTAAAACATATTTATAATGTTCGGCATGTGGACACGACACTACAAAAGTCAGTCGTTTTTTGTAGTAGGCTTGGAACGATTGAGAGTAGTTGTTGAAAATAAATTCGGGTTCTGTCATTGTCAAAATAAATAGAAATTAGTAATTTTAGTTGAAAAAGATAATAAAGAATATAAAACATGGCTTGTTATATTCAAGGTCTTGGTAGCTGCGTGTAGAACTGCGTAGGCACGGCAGCAAAAATATTAATTAACATATACCAACTACCAACAACGTAGTAGTCGAAGAAGCCTTTTCCGGGTAGGAAAAGCGCAATTCTTAACATTGGAGGTATACGTTAGGTAGGTCCGTCGATGACGCTTCGTTTTTTTGAACGTTTAAAATTTTTAATTCTTACAAAGTAATTTAATGGGAAATATACATTTCCGAAAGATTTTCATTTTTCTGAATTCTTGTTGTTTCATGAATTGTAAATATCAATTAGTTTTGATTCAAAATAAAATGAAACTAGTTCCAAAAATATTGACAAAAAATGTTGGACTCATCATAGTTATGCTGAATTAGAATGACCCTAAATTAGAATTTAATAAGCAATAATTTGCCCGCGTATGTTAGGTTAATATGACCTTGAAAGTGTAAAGTCTTGAACCACTTAAATATACAATCAAATGCAAACACCATCGTAGTTGTGGTATATAAAAGCATTTTTATAATTCAGATGTCTATCGATGCTGCTGAAAAATTTTCAGGCAATAATGAAGAAACGGAAAATGTGTTTTCAAAAGCAGAACTATACTTAAAACTTAAAATACCATTGTGGATAGAAAACTTGTTGATCATCAATGGTTATGAAGATGCAACAATTATTGCTAAAATAACACCAAAACATATAGATGAAATAGAACATTTTGCCAGAACTGAATTGATGCACATAATAGACAAACAAAATTATTGAAACTATTATGGCTCGTTTACGACAACACAGGAACGATTTAAATTTCTTGGCGGCCACCGAGAAATTTTAGAATCATTAGTGAAATTTTGTAAATTGAACAACTCTGAAAACATATTTCAAAATTTAAAACAAACTACCATTTCAAAAAAGGTTTCCGAAAATACAAAACACGCTTCTACCAGTTCTAATTCAAATATAAATAGGGAAAATAACACTCCACTAGAGAATGAATCTCGGAATGAACTAAAAATAAGCTTTTCGAACATAAATTTAACGCAAAAAAAATTCAAAAATACTTGAAATCTTATAAAACTGGGTGGTGCGAAAAATTGATGCGCATGGCCTCGATCATGCCGAACGCCTGCCTCATTTTGTAGTATTCTTTCTAATCCTGATTCGGATTTGAGATGTACTGTACAATGCTTTTGTACTGTACAATGCTTTTGTGGTGTCACGTCTAAATTTCCAAGGTCATTTAACAAAACGACTAGCAAAACTAATGAATGTTTGTCTAAATGGAACCTTTCAAATTTTGAGAATCATCTATTAACCAAACATAAAAAGACCACCAAAAGTTAATACAATATTATCTTATTTAAAAACAACTCCCACGGCTACTAAAATAAATATAATATCTGATTTAAAAATAATACCGCCTGATTCACAAAATGTACTTTCAGAGAAAAACGTTTTAGTTAAACAAAACTGTTAACAATCAGTCTTAACTAACAGTATAGATTTTAAAAATTATGATAGGATTGGGAGCATATCTGAGGAGTACGGTAAAATTGCAAAGTTTATAACAATATCTGAACGTACAACAATATATTCCGACGAAGAAAACCAGTTTGAAAGTCACTACGGACCACCATTAAAGAGCAACACTTCAAAGTAGAAGTTTTTGAAATATCAAAGGGCCGAACGATATAGAAGAAAAAAAGAAACAGGTGTCGAAAATCAAGCCTTAATGACCAACTTCATTTCTTTTGTAAAAAAAGTTTCTAAAAATATGCCAAGCGAAATGATTGATACTATTATTGTTTTTAGCTCATTTGATTTAACTTTGGACACTTTAGAAAAGAAAAACGAATATATCTCAGATTTTTTACAAAAGCTTATGCAAAATGCTTTGGAAAATTGTAAACATCCTTCTGATAAAAACTTGTTTCGACGAGTTAACAAAGAAAATATCTATTTACTTATATTACACTGCAGGCTGCCTTTCATACGAAACTTCATATGCTAACTTGAAAAATAGCCTCCCTTCAATATCAACTTTAAATAGATATCTTCCAGAAAGTAGAATCAGAATTGAAGAAGGAGAATTTAATTTTTGTGGATTAGCAAAATACTTGAATGATAGAAATTTACCTAAATATATTTGTATTTCAGAAGATGGTACTAGAATTAATGGAAAGATTGAATACGATTCCACGACAAATAAAATTGTAGGATTTGTATTGCCTTTAAAAAATGATATACCAGGCAAAGACTACTTTATAGCAGGTTCTTCAGAAACTATTCAAGAATATTTTGAAAAAGCACCTAAAGCTACATATGCTTATATCATAGTGGCACAACTACTCAATTTAGAAGCGCCGTCATATATATTAGGTATTTTTGGAACAGAAAATAAATTTCGCACCACCGACGTTATTCAAAGATGGGAATATATGATAGAAGCTGCAAAAAAATTTGGAATAACCATTGTTGGATTTTCATCTGATGGAGATACACGGCAGTTAAAAGCCATGCGTCACCAATCAGGTTTTTCTGCTACATCGAACGATATTGATTGGCCATGGTTTCATATGGATGTGGAATTAAACATCCGCTGTTATTTCCAAGATTTTGTGCATATTTTAACAAAACTTTGCCCAAGAATGTTGAATGACAAAGTCTGTTTAAAAATAGAGCAAAAATCATATCGCCCGAGCATCTACAATATGTGATACGCAACACTTCAAAAGATAAACATCTTTTAACATTAAGCGATCTTAAGCTTGAATACAAAATGAATTATTTGTCTGCAGAAAAAATGCGTTCGGAAAAAGTCATTCACTGTTTAAAAAACGTACCTGAAACAGAAGCAACTATTTTATATTTAACTATTCAGCAAAACATCATAGCTGCCTTTTTGAGAGATAACACGTCGCTTTTGAAAAGAATTTTTAAAATTTAGTTTGTTGTTTTTTGTCTTAGAATTTGGAGATCATTTATTAAAAAGAGTAAAGAAGTTACAAATTAAAAAATAATTTTTTATCGACCAATAGTTATGTGTGTATCGAATTAAATGCACACAGGTTAATTAAACTTGTTTGTACCTTTTAAATTTAAACAAATTGAAAGTGTTCAATCAAATATGTTTCTTTTGTCACAAATGAGTAGCTAGCCATGCGAAAAAGTATTTAGAACTGCAAGATCCATGACTTTTACATACTCGACGGTCATAAATTTTAGTATGAAAAAGTTAAAAGATCGTATATATCGCATTCATGTTATTAACAACATCATTCATGAAAGTGGGGCAGATTATGTTTTACCACGTGAGCAAAAGAAATCTTCATATATGTTACAACAAAAACTTTTAAGTGAAGAAGAGCTAATAAATATAGACATTAAAGAAGTTGTGATGCGCGCTCAAAGCGTCGCTGTAGATCAAAGAGCAAATATATCTCAAATATCGACGAAAGGAATTACCTTAACATTTCTTTACCGGCATCACAAGACTTACTGATTATAGAAGAAATAGAGGAAACATCGGTTGCAGAAATGGATGAATACGTATGTAGTATTCTAAGCGATTCAGGGCATAATTTTCATTATCTGGATACAGAATTATTTAATGAAGAACCAACCTCCCTAGAACTAAAAGACGTTTTAAATGACGTGACAGGTGTGCCCATTATGTCGCCACTTGTTAAAGTTAATTTTTAAGACAAAATGTTAAAATATATACGTTCCTATACTCAAATATTTGTTGTAGTATGTGTTAGTTTGTTTATAGTTAGACACTTATAATAGGTTGGCTTAGTCTGTCATAATAATTTGTTGTTATAAAAATAAATAAATATGCTTTCAACATTAAATTGAAATATATCTACACTTCATGATTTGCTGTTATTTCTTGTATGCTCCCTCATACTCTAACACAAAACAATGGTTGTGAAAAATTCATTTTTATGTTGGCTTTTTGACGAGCCAATCTGACGACTCGGTACAGATAGAATAAAAAGGTTTATGGCTTCTACAAGTACAGGTCATACAAAAATCCACAGAAAAAAATCGAGGAAAAAACAAAGTTCGATAAAAAGAGCCAAAGCCTCGATGATTACTTTGAAGAAAATTATTCAGATAATGATTTTAAAAATGAAATGGAATTCAAATCTAACATACCTTTAATGTTAGAAAACTACTACGCTGTCCGTTATGAAACACAATGGTTTATTGGTCGAGTAATTGAAGTTTTGAATAAAAATCAATTTAAAATGAAGTTTTTAAAATATGAGTTAAACAAATTTGTTTGGTCTCGTTCTACCGATGTGGATGTTGTAGAAAGAGATTTCATATTTCATGGGCCAGTTATATTAAACGGTAGTGACCCTTTTTACATTGATTCAAACGAGTTTAACAATATAACCAAAATAACAACCTTACTAAAAATAACGGCTTAATTATATAGCTAACACAACGTTCACATTTTCTTAATAATTTTGAAGTAGTATTAGTTTTAATTTTGAAATAACAAACTTATTTGATATGTTGCTACATTTAGCATTTGTATATTTAATATATGTTGACTACAAAATATAATTACTGTAGTCTTTATTTTGTAGATATTTATGTAACTTCCAGTTTCTGTACGGTTCCCCAAAAGATAAATTGTGTCAGGCTAGATATTGTACCATTACTACAATTCTTTCTAGAACCATTGACCAACGTTTTTCTTGGGCAATAAGACTTTCGTTCAAATGCTTTTCAGAAGATTGGTCTTTGATGGAATTTTGTAACGGGGCCAAATCATTACAGTACTTAACATGAATTTTACTTTTCTCATGCTTGATCAAATGTCGTGCCAAATGCTGCCAGTCGTTAAAATCAGTTTTGCCTCCAAAAGAAGTAGACTGATTTCTAAAAATCTTACAGTAGAAGAAAAATATTGTACTTTTAGTAGGTACATATTAAACCAATTACGGTTTACAACCTCTTCATAGGTAAATATTTTTTACAATAATTTTTTGAAAAGCTTCTCTTATAAGCATCCTTGGAATTATCAAAGTTAGTTATTTGTTTTAAGTCACTGTTAACCAAAATCAGTTCTGTTTTTTCGTCAATAACATCAGGCCATATTCCAGGATTATAGCGCAATTTGACTCTACTTTTGAAAGTAGCTCAGAAGTTAAAGTTTCTTCACGTACCTTCAGCATCTTCTTGACAATTTGGGGCTGAAATTCTAAAGGTGATTTGTTATGAACCTCGGTTTCGGTTGTTTCAGAACCCTGAATAATACTAATTCAACTGAAAAGGTGATATCTCTTTGGATGTCGAAGCTGCCGTTTCTTGGTACTACCTTTGGTAAAGCACTGTGCATTTGTAATTAAATCTTTAACAGCTTCCTGTTTCTTCTTTCTGATTTTTTGGTACTGCTTTCCAGATAAACTTTTTCAACGACATGACTCTGTGGAATATTAAAAGATAAAAGGTAAAAGCTTTGGTACGATAGGTGTTAAATATTTAAAATATTGGTTTTTGGTACTATCGTTGTACCTTAAATTTTAAATAGGATAATTTTATAAATTAATACTTAAGTTGGAAAGCAATTTACAATGTACATAACTTTAGACTTACCTTGTAATGATGTGGCACATTACAATAGATTAATATTTATTTTTTCTATTTATTACACTATTACACAAAGGTGACCAGCTTATAGTTCAGATAATTTTAATTGTTTTACCTAAGGTCACAAATATAACATTCAAACGCAACACTAAATTAAAAATGTAAGATTGTTAAACATTCTACTTTATATGAGCAATATGTAAATCAAGCCTTTGGCGAAATCACAGAAGTTTTTGCTAAACCATTATCACCAAAGAGACTACTGGCGGCACTTGTGTTGTCAATTAAAAAGGCGACTATAATTACACAAACGCAATTTGTAAAATAACCGATTTCACCGATTTATAAAGATAACAATGATATACAGTTTCACACCTCAGCATATGTTGACAGGTTCTGAAGATGTTGAAATCAAACTTTTCTTAAACAGGGAAAGAGTATTTATATCAGGATATATTCGTTCAGAATGTATCACATCTAACAGTGAATTAACTCATACCATTTTTATTTATACAGGAGCTAAAACGCAATAACAAACTAACGACAAAAATATCTTTTAATGGCTTGGAATTTTTTGCTCTGGCAACACTGGCTGTGCAAGCAGTCGGTGCTTTTCTGTTTCCAATTTTCTCAATTAGGTTATTAATATGGCTCACCATAGAAGTCGATGACTCAAAAACATATTTCAAAAACCTTGGTTAGAGCCATTGCGACAAGGTTTTAAAGTTTACTCAATTTTAACAAGTCGCAATGTCTCCAGGAGGCTTACATTTAGCTACATAAAACTTTACATTTTTAGTTATAAATGTCACAAAAAATGCAAATATGCAAAAATATAAAGGCTTTCATTTTAAAAAATTCATGTTTTGGTCAGATTTTTTGTGCATCGTCCTGTGTGCAGTTAAATATTTTTAACATATAGGTATAGAGATTATGTATTATCATGCAGAAGTCGAGTTTGGTACGTCTAACAACTAAGTAATTTTTGTCCATGTACTAAACACCTACCCTGTCTTCTGATACACCAGAAAGTATGGAAGCGTGTGTTCTATTTTACAACCTGTAAAGTTAAAGGGAATCTCACTTTTGCTTTATTGTTATTTGTATTTGTTTGGTTTTAAATTAATAAAGTTATTATTGATTTAAAAAATGGCAATCATGAAGAATAATGGGTTGTCACTAGAAAACGACAATGTTTTGCGATTAATGGACATCAAGCTTTCTAACGATGTAATCAAAGATTACTTATCATTCGTTTGTACACCACCCCTATAGAACGTGATTAACTTTTGTGGTTATACTACAGTATTTTTAGGCTTTATACCTAAAAAATTTATATAATGTGAAATTTATGTATGTCATTGGAAGTTCGAAGCCTTTTAAGGGAACCTCTATGCTAACGCTTTTGAACTTTTGAATATTATATCACTACAATTGTTAATTGTATCTCTTTGTTGAAAATACCTAACCACTTTTACGCTCAAATAAAGTAAACATGTTTAAGTACTTAAACCATTCTATTCCACCTCAAGTTTTCCTAACAATTGAAATGTATTATATCCACATACAAAAAGACTCTTCTAAAAAGCCTCGTGGTAAAATGCTAAAAACTTATTTTGAAATAGATATACAAACTTTTGTTTAAATTTTGCCTTATTTCTTCAACATGAAAAATATACGTAATTGAAATTAAAAGTAAACTTTTTGAAGTACTTTTTTTTTATTTGCTGCACTACAATTAAGCTACATTTGTTAATATAAAACATTGCTCGTGTAACAGAGATTGCTTTTATTCTTAATAACAAATTTTGCTGCGTATAATTATTACTTTAGTTTATGAAAGAATGTTTGATAAAATTCACAATAAAGTTTAAAAAAACTATTGTATGCAAATCTCATGCTGTACTCTTACGGAGACCACGGAACCAAATATAAATTAATTGTTAGTCATTTACATAAAATATTAGTACCACTGTTAATAACAATACAAATAGGAAACGAGAAGTTACAAGAGGTTAAGAATTTCTGCTACCTAAGAAGCCAAATAACGCAAGATAAAAATAAATAAGTGACCGTTTACCTACTTAAGCACTGGTGAACCTTCTAAAAAGGAACTACACCCAATGCAAAACGAGGAGGTTGATCAACAGAAAACAATGCGGTTCTAGCTAAATAGTGATGAGTATTTTTGCCCGGCATTGAAAAAGTAATTCGAGTATGGAAGAACATAAATTAATGTAAAAATTGTTGGTTATTTTGCAAAAAAAAGCTCGTGACCGGTTTAGCTGTTCTTGCAGCTCATCGGACGGACGCATCTTTTTTTGCAAAACAACCAATTAAGATTTTGAATTATACACAAATGCTGGTGTATTTATAGGCACAAAATATTTCTCATGCGCCCTCTATACTCGAATGTAACCTTGTTTAGTATAGATGACATTGCCAGACAAAATTTTTAATAACTGGTCAAAAGACAAAGTTGAAAATGAAAATGAATAAATGACCGATTACCTACTTAAGCACCGACGGACCTTCTAAGAAGGGACTACACCTATAGGAAAACGATAGAAGCCTTTGAACGTCTGATGAAGATATCGGACAAATAAAGTTAAGAACGAAGAAGTTCTAGAAATGGTAGGGGAAGAGAAAAATATGTGGAAAACAGTAAAAAAAAGGAAAGATAGGATAATAGGTCACATACTAAAGTATGAGGGAATAGTGCGGGATATACTAGAAGCAGAGATAGGAAAAAAGATAGGTAAAAGTAGACCCGGGTTAGACTATTGCACACAAATAAACATATATGCTGTTGGAATTTCAGGGAAATGTGAAGGATAGCTCAGAATAGAAATCAATGGAGGTTCACGTCTAATTAGGTTCAAGACGGAAAACTTTATGACGAGAAAATAATTGTATTTAAATCTGATAATTATTGTAAGCAACTATAAGTGTTGGTTTTGCAATATTCTCAACTAACGTTAATTGTGTTAAAGGATTTACTGGAAAACTTCCCCCCTCCCTTCACATACCATTGAATGCCGGTGAAATAGGGCATATATTTAGAAAACAATTGAAGGGGAAACGAGCTGTATCTAGGCTGTAGGAATGTCAAGAAACTGTGTAGACTAGATCAGATTAGAAATTAGTAGAGGTACGCGTCCAATCGGTTCCAAGACGGAAAACCTAATGACAAAAAAATAAATGCACATAGACCCGATGTTTGCTTTAAACAAATACAGGTGTTGGTTTTATAATATTTTCAATTAATCTTGATTGTGCGACAGGATTTATTGAAAAACCAATAATTCGGCATATTTTCAGATGCTGGGGGATCTTGGTAGCCACAGGCTGTTTAACCCCCTTCACATACCACTGAATAGAAGAGGAACCCAACTATATCTAACAAGAAGTCCAGCGGCTGCATTCGAAGACAACAAACATAGAAACAAGGTAAAGATTGTTGGAAACGTATGTGTCGAGAACAGTACCTGCCCGACTATGAAATAGGAACAGTAGGAGGCGCAGACAGGAAGAGGTCGAAGCCTCTTGGAATGTTATGCTTCAGATGTATGAAAATGATATCATAGACAGACAAGGTTAATAACAAAGAGGTTATACAAATAGTAGGGGAATAAAGATATCTGTCGAAATCCAAAAAAATTGAAGGGCAGGATACGTTCTAAGGCATTTTTGGGGAATAGTTCGGACTGAAGATTTAATGATAATGACAGGGTATGCATAAAAAAAACTATAAACATAAAGTACACTAGGAATTCTATATACGAATGACAACTTTAGTTTATTATCAAGAGAGCAGTCGTCAATGAACAAGACATACAACTGTATTCTGTTCAAAAAAAGTATAAAAATTTGATTTTCATCATTATAAGCTTTAAATTAGTTGAAATTTGAGGAGTAAATTTAATCAGTACCTCGAAATATTAAAAAGTTATAATTTTCGTTATGACATTCGTTGTCTTATAAAAAGTAGCATAGAGCTGCAAAAACTGCATGCTTACTTTCAACGAAAAGAAAAATCATTTGCCATGATAGCAGAATTTGGATATATTGATACTATACAGTGACAACACTTCCATCATTTTCAGATTCTTCAAAAACAATTTGAAATTGTTATATAAATAAGATTGAGCTCGGTGTTATCTGGAAATTGTAGTATGTTGGCAGTAAATTTTTCTTCAAAAAGCACTATAAGGTAATTCGTACTTTTGAGCGACGCACACATAATTTGATCGTAGACTACAAAGGTAAAAACTTCTCTTTGAATAAACAACTCTTTATTTTTAATTTTAAAGAGCTCCACAAATAACTATTTAATGTTGTTTTTAATGTTTGCTACTGAATATAAATTTGAAAATTTTCATTATAAATTTTTTTATATTGCACTTTGAATATTATACACATCTAAGTAGTAGTCAAAATACAAAGCTAATATTAAACGGATGAAAGAATGACGCTATTTAAGTAATTCAAGATGGTGTGGTGCTCATGTACAGAGCGTAAATTTTCGGAACTCCATATATCACAAACAACAAACATCTTTCCGAGTTAAATTATTTTATACTTTTTATGCAAACAAAATTAAACTAAGGGACTATGACGTGTTGTTTTATTCTCTATTAAGCAGTCTTAGATTATCGGACGAAAGCTAACAATAAAAGTTGAGCGTCCGTCACAAAAACTATTTTTGTGACCGAAAGTCTCATACTGCTGTATATTTATTATTATTATTTATGTGTTGGTGCAACAAATACGTTTTAATAACGTTTATTAAAGACTTCAATTTACTGCAAAATGACAATAGAAGATGAATATTAGAATTATTGCAATTCAGTAACTTTTACTAGTCATTTTCAATTTTTGGATACTGTTAATATTATACTCAGCTAGGAATAAACCTAGCGACTTCCAGTATCCTTTGAAATTTGTCCAAGATAATCATTCGTAATGTCAAAATAACTTATTAGACTTAAAACGCGCTTAGGGCTATTATAAATGTATAGTTCAAAACTCTTTTGTTACTAACAAAAAAGACTAAGAGACTTAGTTGCAGTGGCGTAACTACGATTTTTGGGCCCCCCCGCAAAAATTTTAAAGTGGGCTCTCTTTAAAATGTATTACTTTTACTGGCTTATATTTAGCCATATTTTTAAATTATAGTACATGTAGAGAAGGAAGCAGTATAGAATTAAATACATATACTATATTAATCAAGTGCTTTATTAATTATAAAACCAAATTACATAAATTCAAACTTATAAGTTAATTAATATTAAATCTACATATTTATACGCCGCACAAAATTATTTACACCTAAAAATTTGATACAGTAAAAAAACCTATGAGCTAGCAAACATTCCAAATCAAATTCAAAATTTTGTTTTTCTTGCATGTTTTGCTGCAAACGCGTTTATTGTATCCTCTATATTCATATTTTGGCAGTGTCATGTTCTACTGCTAAGAGGATAAATCGTCTAATCTATCTTGTGAAGTGCGGTTCCTAAGATAATTTTTAATAATTTTTAATTTTGAGAAAGATCTCTCCGCACTTGCAACGCTAACGGGTAAAGTTAGGTATAACATTAAGGCTGTTATGGTGTTTGGAAAACTGCTAGAACCTGTAGATTTGGAAAGTACTAGATATTCTAAAATTGTAAGATACCGTTAACATTTTTAATTCATCACAAATAAGTCTATTATTTTTGAGTGTAGTAAGTTCTATACCTATAGCATCATTTAAATCTTTGTAGTAAAATTTTTGCAATTGTTTTGCCTTAGATAAAATATCGTCTGCAGTTAAATTCAAAAATACATTAGGTTCTAAGAAATTAAACTTTTCGTTTACATGAAAAAGCGATTTAAAACGATTCGACAGCTGTGAAATTATAATATCCATTACGCGATAAAATACATTTATTTTAAATTTAAATTCTTCATCATTAAATCGATAATCATTGGATAATTCATCGTAATGTTTTTTATTTTTGGTTGCCTTTTTTATAAATTCCGGTTTAATATTCCATTGCCCTGCAACTTTCGCTGCTTCCTCCTTGATGTTGGAATAGTTATTTCTTGTTTCCTTGAAAAATTTTAAAGTTTTTGAAATAAGAGAGTTATCTGATTAATATTCGCCTTTTCACTCTGAGCAGTTTGTGAGAGCTTGTTAAGCTCTTCTAGAATTTGACTTAAAAACACTTAAAAAATAAAATTAAAATTATCCATGCTAGTTAATATTTGCTTTGCGTCATTTCGTTCATCTGTTTTTTGATATCATAATAATTTTATTAAGAGACATTACTATATCTTTATACCGAATTCTTATGGCAGCTAAAGATTTTACTCGATCCGCCCAACGTGTCGGATTTAAGCGTTTCAATTGTGTGAAATTTTCTTTAAAACAGAAAGCCAATTCCATCTTACTATACTATTAGCAAAAATGTATATATGTTTTCTAAAAGTAGAAAAACGATTCTATTTCTTTTATACCTTTAACGGCATCATTTATGACTAGATTTAAGTTATGGGCACTACAGTGCATATATAAGGCTGCAGGCTCTATGTTTAAAATTCTCTTTGCACGCCAGAATACGTACCGCTCATAACGTTAGCTCCATCGTAGCCCTGCCCTCTACATTTATTTATATCTAATTGCATGTTGGTTAAATTGCTTAATATAGTATTACATAGTCCTTCAGCAGATTGGTACTCTACTTTTGTAAAACCCACAAAAGTTTCACAAATATCTATTTTGGTTACCTCTCCCAAGCTGTCTTTTTAAAATCAATATATCTTACAATTTTACTTAATTGATCAATCTTAGTTATATCCTGTGTAGTGTCTATTATGATTGAGAAAAAGGAGCGGATCTAATTTTATTTAATAAAATATTTTTAAGTGTGCGCTTAAAGTATTAATAATATCGTTTTGAATTTTGGGAAAGATATATAATTGAACCTTTGGGTCGTTCAAGCACTTTTTGTAATATAGGATCATAGTTACTAATTAAATGAACTAAACTTAAGAAATTACCGTTGTAACTGTCTTTTGAATCAGAAAACTTTCTATGTCCTCGAAATGACAGCATGCGCTGGGATAGTGTTAAAGTAACATTGAAAAGTCTGTGTAAAACATTTTTCCAAAATTCAGTTTCTTGTTTTAATAGTAGAGTATCTTTCTTATCTATGGTATAATTTTTTCCACATATCGTAAATAAAACAACAAGTTAAATGAGATTGAGCAAGCAAATGCTCTTTAATTTTTTGATAAACCCTGCCAATCATTAATTCCGGTCGTCCAACTTGACCTTACTGAAGCAAACAGCCAACATGGTTGACAATAAACACAATTTTTAATTTAGAATAACACAACCACCCATTTGAATTGTGTGGTAAGTTTAACGTATTGCTTTTATTTTCGCTTGCAGTTATTAAGTAATAATAGTGAACTGAAAAACTTCTATTTTTATTATCTTTAGGAAACGCACCATCTGGTCTACACAATCCGTAATTAATTATTTCTTTTCTTAAATTGTCATGTTGTAAAACATTGATTTTAAAAATGTGCAAAATCGGTTGGATATTCTTTCGTCAGATCCATAGATAGTTCATTAAGTGAAAAGTACTACTCACATTTACCTCTGTAATTGTAGTGGTATCTAGTTCCAAATTTCTATCGCGGCCGTCATTATGTGATGTACTTGCGCCCTGGGTGAGAGTTTTTAAAATTGTTGACGACTGCTGTTCGTCTGTAGCGGAACTAGTAGATGCTACTGTCGAAAGCCCAATTTCTTTCATAGATTGTTCTTGTTTTCGGACTCTTTAGAAGTAAAAAGGAACTTATTTTTGGAATCTTGCTCTTTGATTCTTCCAATAGTTTCCTTTTTCGTTTTTGCAGCGCCGCTTGTAGTGCTCATTGTATATTATTTCCTGCAATTTTGAATGAAATTAATTATAATGTAATTAGATAAGTAATAATTATTTAAAAGCCTTTTGAAATTACAAATAACACATACATACTTTGCTTTAAATGCTTTAATTAACAAAATATAAATGATTTTTATTGAATGCTTAAAGATTTATTTATATGTATTTCTCAGCGCGACTTCAACTATGATCAAATCAATAGTAGTTTAATAAAAATAGATATAAATACTTACGTTTAAATATGAAAGACCTCCTGTAATACGAACACAACACTATTGAGAAAACGTACTGGAATGCTTTTTACTTCCTTTCCGTTATATATAATGCAGTTAATGCAAATACGTTGCAACCAGCTGACTAGAAACCACAAAATGAATTTCTTTCTAGTATTATATTTCTAGAAAGCGAAGGTTACTAAGCTACCTGCCATCCTGTGAATCTGTACTGTACAGACAATAGCCCTTTTATTCCTATTTAAAATCCCACAAACCAAACTAACCCTACTATACGTCGTTTAATAATGCTTTACCACTTTATACAACTTATCACTTAAGAATAATATAGACATCTTTGTTATTAAAGTTTACAGTCTCTTTCATCTGTTTATTAACCCTTACAAAATAGGACAGAACGGATAGAAAGAAGAAAGGATGCAGGCTGCAGGTGGTGTTCAGTATTTATCTTAATTATTATTTCTTGTATTTCAGCAGTTCCTAGTAGTAACATCAAGAAAACGTTCGTTAACCTGCGGTTTCTGAATTATCTGCAATATTTTCTTGACCGTTTCTTACCTGCCAAATACGTTGAAGATGAATAAGTTGAGTTTATTATCGTTTGGGCCTTCTTGCACTTGGGGCCCCCGCATAGCGGGGGCTGGCAGGGGTGTAGTTACGCCACTGCTTAGTTGTCAGATTTAATTCCTAATACCAATGGGCGATTGATATCGCAAAAGCCTTTCTAGATCCACTTACAAAAAATAGTAGGGACATATGTATCGTTTAGCTCTTTGTTTAAAAGGTTCGATCATATTATTGCTAAGAGCTACATATAGACTACCAGCTATTTCCAAAAATAGGATGATTCAATTGGAATCACAATTTTGGTATACAATTTTTAAAAATGTCAGTAGATACAGCTTTTAATATTTTGGTAGACGTTTAGATTGAGATCACGAAAAGGAAAATTCAGCATAGTCTTATTTTCCATAGATACTTTGGAAGGCTTTAGTAGGTTTTAATTCTTTATAACTCAAAAATTTTATAACGAAAGGGGCCGATGCCTGCTTTATATAATTTACAGATGATTCTGTTACTTTTTTGGAATTACGTGTTTAGAGCTTACTATGTGTCGCATTTACTTTCCTATGCTTTTGTTAAGTAGCAGGTTTATATCAATCGAAACTAATCTAAAACGTATATATACAAATCATTTAAAATAACTTACAGTGTCGCTTAAATTAGTGCTGTCACAATCACCTGCACACACAAACTAATAATTCTATGCTATATCTAATCCCCTGCCGATGACTCTGTAGGTCCTTGATGTATGTACCGACGTCCGGATGCTCTTTTGTACCAGCTTCCGGGAAAGCATCAAATACGCGGGGTCACTGGTTGGTCATTGCTCACCAATAAAAGTTAACAAAGCTTGTGCAATTTACGTGTGTACGATAATGCTCTCATTTGGAAGTCATTTTTTGTTTATAATTTTATACTGCCTTGTTATTGAACCCAATACATTTCATCAGAGTGTAAATGTTGCGTGTTTCAACTATATTTTCGGAAAGCTTACGTTTTTAATTTACATACTAAGCAATCAAATAAAACGTAACATTATATTATTAAATATATTGATTTTCGATTTTTTGATTTGTGTGAAGTAATTCAGGCCTAGAAAATATAAGTTTCCTGTTTATGCCATACACTTTCATATAGTATTTCAACGAATGCAACGTCCTGTGAATATGCTTGCACTACACTTAAAAGCGTATAGTTTCTAAGCAGATAGAAGAAAGATTTTCAAAGTTATTAGACGATAGCCGCTTAGAATTTACAATAGTATCATGCACCGGCTACAATGCACATCAGAACCAATCTTAGAAGTGGTTGAAACCTCTACACTAAAAAATTTATAGTTCGTAAACGATTAGGTGGAAAATTTTCAAATGTTGCACATGCAAATCTAAGAAATTTTATTAGTATTGGTTTGCTTTGTTTAGAGCTGTTTAAAAATCTCAGCGACCCTGGAATGCGCAATGAAGGAAGTGATAAACCTTTAGAAAAGGATATAACACGGCGTTTTCAGTTCAACCTAAAACATCACGATTCGCTAAAATAACCTTTAATGTAATGTCAAATTATTAAAGTGCAAACAAATACCTAACCTTATTACTAATCTACGATAAAAGGCAAAGCGTATTCACTTTTGAGTTTTATATTACTTCTTGGGACTAAGTGAATTAAATAAATCATATAAAGAAATATTATGGGATATTCGCTACAAGGTCAAAGTTACTATTCCTTTCGAACAGGAGGAATAAACTGTCAAGATAAAAAACTGGAAAATGAACTTAAAATTCTTCAAATATCATTAAGAACCACGTTTGAAGTATGAATTTTTCCAATAGAGAATAGATACAGAGTTTATAAGTGTTAATAAAATCCGTTGTGGAATCTGCATCAAAGGATTCAGCATAAGCATAACTTAACAAAGAGTAGATTTCTACGTAACTTCAAAGATTTTAATTAAAACAATCAATTAAAAATAAAACTTGGAATATAGATAGTTTATTGTTTGAATCTTGAAAAACTATTGGTAACATCAAGCATGGTTTTAACAACGGAAAAAAAATTCATAGTTATGGAGATATTGTAGAATGTAGGCTTGGATAGCAAAAGTAACTGTAGTACAAAAAGTTATTTTTGTCTAAATGTTTTAGTTAAACAAACACTCAACTTAAAACAGTTTAGGCGAAATAGTAATTGTATACACTGCTTAAACTTCACCCTGAGCTATCTACATTATATAGTCAAAATAATTACTTTAGACAGCATGATTGAAATTTTCATACAACTCGTCCAATGATTTCAAATAAATTGAATAAAACCTTAAATATATTATTTAGATCAGACACCCAAGTAAAATATTAGTTATTAATATCATTAAGTAATACAATAATATTGCTTATTTAAATTAATAACAATATGCACTATAAACAAATTGAAAATGTTTTATAACATACACAATCATATTGCACGTTACTGTAATGTTTTGCAACTAAAATCATCATCACTATCATCATCAGGCAAACTCAAGTTTGAAGAATCACTATCGTGGTTAACATTTATTATTAGTTCTCCTATGTCGTCTATTATATATTCCCTACTAAGGTATTCTTTTTCTGTTTTCTCTACACGAGAACAAACATTTGCTCATTCTTGATGACCAACGGTATTGAACTTATTTTCAGTCAATTTCCAAACATCCTCTAATTTAAAAGTTGTGTTATTTGAAGCAACATGATTTTTTACCATTGCACATATTTTTTCAATAGGGTTGAGTTCAGAATGATATGGGGGCAATCGCAACACTGTATGACCATGTTCGGCTAAAACTTTATCAACAACATATTGCTTGCACGGAGGCTTATGTTGGTTAATATTTGCATATAGTTGTGATTTTGTATCTTTAAGCTGAAAATGTATGTTTATTTTCAGTAACCAACATTATAATTTGAATAAGGGCCGCTATACTTGCGACCACGTCCCCAATGCTCCACCCGAAGGTACTACACTGGGTTTAAACGCGAAAATTATACGTGCTCCAAAAGTAATACAACTTCAAAATTAATCGATCCTAAATAAAAATCTAACAAACTAAAACAAAAACTAAAAATAGGGTTTGTGTAATGGTATCCTTAGCGTTGATTTTGGAGTGTGTCTTATCAACAAGACACAAGCAAAAGTGAAAGTGGAGAGATCCGTAATACCGGATAGCAGTCACCAGCTCTACTTACCGGTGCGACCTGAAGGGTCGTCTTAAAACTATCCAAATCTAGCTAGCTAATTTTAAAAATGGATTCAAATTTTCTAAGCATTCGCCAAATATTTTAATAGTAAATCCAGCTATTGTGCCTGCTCTATAAATTTACAAATTCGTCTTCCCTGTTCTAAGTAATTTATTTTATCTTTAGCCTAAATCGTCCCTAGCGTTCTCTATCATTCTCTAACTGATTTATATTATATTTACAATTTTCTATATTTTAATCTTCCTCCCTATATAGATGCTGCCACCAAAATGGCGGCAAAACGTCAGAAAAAAAAATCCAACCCCAAATAATATAATACATGGAAAATAAATGAAATTAAAAATATATAAATATATAATATAATATATATATATATATATATATATATATATATATTGAAGTGTTAGGGAGGCCTAAAAGGTTCTAAAGGTTATTTTGTTGAAGGTAGTGTATGCCAAATAAAGAAAGAAAAATATCAGATCCCGTAACTGAAAAATTTATGTTTGCTGTACTTTACAAATGTTAAAGTATTTGAAATATTAGTCAAAGTATAAGTGCCAAGACGTAAAAACAATGACTTGGTGACGTCAGAAAGCACAGTATTCAAGGATTTACACTGAGTTGTATATTAATGAGCCATAGAACGTACATTTGCTAATCGAGAAACCGGATGCGTCTGTAGAAGTACACTATTAACCACACAGATCCAGGTTTATACGTGTAACATTTCGGCATTTATTTTAGTAGACTCAACCTTTGGACAAACATGTAATATCAAAATTATAAGTAAAAGTATTGTCAAATATGATTGAAGGGTTGTGCGATATTAGGGACCAATGATTGAACATTTATATATGAAAAAGGAAAGTGTAAAAGAAAGATTATAAGGTATTAGTAACACGAACTTGTTGGGACGATTTTATTGGATGGAATTTGTATCAAATTTATTAAAGAGTAGGCATATTTTAATTGTAATAATCACCTAGGAAAATATAAACAAGGAGTCGATTTATAAATATGTGGGGTAGTAAGACGTATTTTTGTAAACTGCGCTATATTTTGAATATAAAGAGTTAATAAATGTTTTTGGAAAGTTTACGAGTTTAATTGATATACAAAAGAGTACTGATAAGCGAGAGAAATAATTAAATAATAGTAACGACGAAGTAATAAAGTGATAAGAGTGGATTAGTGAGATTGAAAAAGGCGGAATAAATAGTTGGATATTGGAACGAGATTGATAAAGGCAGAAAGGCATTGAATGGGATTTATGAAACTGAAGGCGATATTAATGGAATAGATTTGGATATGGTATTATGGATAGAATGGTATTGAATGGTAATTAGAGGATAGCAGTGAATTGGAAAGAGTGGACTTAAGAGGAAAGCATTGAATTTGGAACGAGCGAAATTTGGAAAAGGAAAGCATTGGAGTAGCAGGAGGATTAATACGAGTAAAGAAGATTCAACATCAGGAAAATTAGCGCAGGGAAGTAACATTAAAAGATAGTCAAAATTCTAAATTTGGTCATATTCATTTTAGATTTGGGGATATCAAAATTCATTAAAAGAAACCTGGAGTCTGGACAGCAGATCTTTCATAGTGATAGTGCCACGCATTGTAAAGACGCATGCGGCGAGTGAGATTTTTGAGCCAGTTTTCAAAGAGGCCGACGACGAAGTGTAAAATAGGTGAGTACTGTGTGTTTTGAACGTCAAAGTCATAAATTGGTAATATTAATTAATTTGGCACAAGGCTACGTGGATCTGTTATAAAATTTTGGCATATACAAGTAAGATTACAGGTACAAAAAATAAAGGTAGTGCTGTTTGGTTGGTGCATTGCACATCTACGTACCACTGAACCCACGGTAAGTAGGTGGATACCCTGGGAAGGCGAGTTTCTAATAGTCGAGGCATATTAATACAGTTTTTGTTTTATAAACCAACCAAACGTAGATAAAGCACGAAATACAAAATAAATATTTTCATATCATATATAAAATCAAATATAAAAATAAATATAAAAACGTGGGGTGCAGCATAAGAAAATATATATATATATATATATATATATATATATATATATATATTAAAATGAATCTGAGTGGCTTAAATACAGAATTTCCCATAAAGTAAGGATATTCAGGCAATTTTCAATACTAAACGTAATAATAAACCTGTTGTGTGAAATGTTTGACATGATTTACTGAATATTTTGGCTTCAGGTCATTTTATGCTGTGCAATTCAGAGAATTATACTTGTCCAAGGGCGTTTGACTCTATTTGTGTGGTTAACAGTTAGAGTTTACCTCTTGTAATAATTATTAGTAGTTAGCACCTAAAAGGAATTAGGTTATTATTGTTAATTTGATAATTGTGTACTTAACTGTATTATGAATAATTATTGAACCAATCATAATTAATATGAAAAGTTAAAGGAGGCTTGTCTTCATTGTATAGATGCTTATCTGTGTTTTTCAATGTCATTTTATAGGTGTATAGAGAATCATAGTTAGTAGGATTGTTGTTGCTAAGTAATAATTTTTGTTTTTATGACTATTGATGATATAAAATTTTTTGGGCTGTTCTATTATTGCTAGTTGCTGCAGAACGTTTTTTGAATAAACAAGTTGAAAATTTTTATGTGTTAAAGTTATTTCTGCCTAAAACAAAGGTGAAATAAGGTGAAAACGATATTAAAGCTTAATCTAAGCGATAATTTGCATCAAGCGAAAGAAACAATTTGTAAATTAGTAAATAGGGCATTAGTTTGTCTATTGAAGGAGTCCTAGAGCTATTTGTAACAGCAAGGAAGCGTGTTGGAGAGATTTCCATTTCAGCACATGGTGGTTTATTCGTGTTGGAGCTGGAGTTTCTTTTGATTGTCCATAGAGAAGCAGATCCAGGATCCAGAGAGGCATTTAAACCAGTAATCGTATATCAACTACAATTTTCCCTATTAAACTTTTTATTTTACATAAAACTATATAAAGTTAATACTTACAATTTTAACTTGATAGATTTACTACCTGTAACCAAATTTTGGAACAGATCAGTTGGCTGTAAGGAGAAACCACCCCTGGATTGGTAAAGTATAATTTGTAGTTTCAATATATCAGTAGACTTGTTAATTGAAAGCTGGAATATTCAATAAATTGCAAATATTTCACAGTTTTTGGTTATACCTACATCTTAAAATTTTATAAAGACCTGTATTTAGAGCATTTAGGTTTGTTTCTGTGCTACTATTAAAATTCAGGGAAGACAGAGGGCGCTAAGAGTTGGTTTTTGGAGGCTTTGCTATTAAAACCCACTAGCAAAGTTTTCAAAATTTATTTATTCACTCTGAGTTTTAAGTAAAGAAAGGACGGGGGGTATATATATATATATATACACATATATATACATATATATATATATATATATATATATATATATATATTACTCATATTTAGACCAGGGTAGAAAATTAAATAATCACATCAAATAATTTTAATCACCGTGTATAATGAATATTATTAGATAATACGCGTTATTAAAACCGTGAAGCATAAAAATTTATTAGTTTCATTAAACATAAGAGATTTAAATCATGTACAAGACGCTTTATATCAAAAGAAGCAGTATTAAAAGCTCTGCGTGTAATGTAATTATTCCTAAACAAATGGAAATTACGTGCAAAATTTATATTAATTAACCCTATTTTAAGTAACCGGTATTGAACAAAACGTACAGATAGTAATTGAATATTTAATTAGGATTCACTAAAACTTAAAGGGTATTATTTTTAATTGAATCGTTAGTAACAGATAATATCTATACAAACTTGTAAAAACCCAATAAAATGCAAATCCTAGAAGTGTTAGTTAGAAGTAGGATGTTTGAACACACCTGCGTATTTTAAAAGGCAATTTCAGTTTAATTTGTTTAGATAAACATGTCGATTCTAAGGATATTGGAAACGGTCAGATGCTTTAGCACGAAATACAAAACAGGGTTTATTTAAAAAGCTCATTCGGCGAAAATTTTGCAGATAATTAATGTTTACAAAGAATCTTGGAGAAACCGGGGCTTAATATTCACGAGAAGGTGCGATACGGGGTT
Organism: Platerodrilus igneus; assembly: GCA_036346225.1. Classification (NCBI taxonomy): domain Eukaryota; kingdom Metazoa; phylum Arthropoda; class Insecta; order Coleoptera; family Lycidae; genus Platerodrilus; species Platerodrilus igneus. The sequence continues at coordinate 4,771,546 of JARFIW010000394.1, forward strand.
ATTAAACCCAGATAGTCCACATGGACTAAAATATAATCGATAATAAAGAATATCAATTTGCACCAATACGAACAGGTTAGAAAAGGAAAGAGAAATGCGTCAAGCAAAGACACATATAGTAAAAGGCGTGATTTAAGCAACGTCACGAGGGTCACAATTGGTTGAAAATAGGATGCAAATATCAGAGGTAGAAACAACAATTTCTGTACAAAATTAATTAGTTTTTCTCGGACATGTTTGCGTGCCGTGTGAGAATTTCTGAGATTTAACTGGGGCGAGTGAAAATTCGTAAAACCGACGCGCGAGCGACGGACTGGGAACATAGCATGAGAAATTCTTAAGAATTGTCTGTTTTGAGGACAAAAGCGACGTGCCGGCTATTCGCTATATATACCGGTGGTAATATGAATTTCGGCCTCTTAGACTTTTGACTATTCGATGCGTTAAAAGCTCTTACATCCGCGACTTGATTGAAGATGTTAAACAGTGCATTTTAGTTTGATAAAATAATTTAAAGTTTGCTCGTATATTTTAGTGATTCAAAATAGTTTGTTATTTACGTGCTAACATGAATGTACTTCAGTGCACTTAGATACAAGGTAATAAAATTTAGTATCACTGTACCAATTAGCAAAATTTACAACGACAAATGTATACACAAAAGTAGGCAGTTTTGGCGTATCTTGGTGAAAGAAGTATGAATTTCTTTGTTATTTTTCGGGGGTATTAATACTTAAATGGTTCAAATACGTGTCTGGATCCACGAAACCAGGGTCAGATATACACAGATGAGTTCCGGAAAAGCCCAGAAACAACTTTAAATAAATGGTGATGAAGAAAATTTTAAAAGCGTTGAGAATTAGAAGCCGTAAATATAATCCTGTTGGAATGGTGTGATTAACTAAAGGGACGATGTACATTGAAGCTACGATGACAGTAACCTTCAGGTAAATTATACTATTTTGTTTGACATTTTGGTGTGTGTTGAATAACTTTATTATACTATTTTGTTTGACATTTTTGTGTGTGTTGAAGTACTTTATAATTGATTTACTTTAAATGGACATTAGTGAAATTGTACTAACCATAAAATTTTAATGTTAAGATGAAATTTGCTTGTTTAAGTAGAAAGGGGTATTTAGTATTGATGTTCTGGATTATGATAAAATTTTAGGTATGTCTTTGAGCTCAATTAGACGAACCTGGTTAATTAACGTAAAGGGGTGGTAGATGCTCCCTTTGTACTCTGCATATATTGTTATAGTAATTAGTAGGCATCCTACAAGGACTTTAATTCTGGATGCACGTTAAAATGATAATAAAATTAATCTTGAAATTCTTTTTAAAAACTGAAATTTATGCTGAATTTTAATCTTGAAATTTTAATGTATTGTGAATATTGATGTAAATAGAGTTGACGTTGATGTTTGTGGTAGGAATGTGTTAGTTTTTTTTATGTATGAGGATGAAAGTTATATAGGGGAGCAGCCGAGGCGATTAACAGAAGAAAGTCAACAGACCAGGTAATTCAAGAGGTTTCACAGCAATATACACATACACACATACATATATACACACATAAACATGTATATATATACACATATATATATATATATATATATATATATATATATATACGGATAAGCGTAAACATAGGTAAATAGGTCTAGTGTTTATTTATTTAATGACCCTGTACGTAAAAATCAATATTTTATTTAAAAAGCTTTAATTTGGGACAAAATTACATGTTATAATGTTAGTTTAATTTGTATGTGTCACGTTAAACGACTTACATTTATTTAAAAATTATAAATTAAAGCATTTGTAGAAAAGGTACAAAGTAGAAGTGTACAAACAAGTTAAAGCAGTCAAGGTTTTCAAGGAATAAAAGCTGGGGTAAATAAATAATTCCTATTAAGACTAGAAACGTTGAGAACAACAATTCAGAGTATTATGCTAACGGACCGACTCAAAGTTTGTAATGACACAACTATTTTAAAAATAGATCGATAGGATTAAGAGACAGAGAATCTTTAGAACGTAACAAAGTGAGATGAAAATAACAGATGGGCACATGACAAACTTCTTTCAAGCGCATGGTGAACAAGTATATTTGTAGAGGCTAATTGAAGGGCGCAGGTGCAACAGGTTTGTGTTACACGATATCGATTTTTCAAAGAGGAAGGGAACTCTAACCGTAGACAACATGGTAATAGTTGGACAATAAGAAAGACAAAGACAGGAAAAGTTGTTATAAAAGCTGGACTGCAATAACGATATAGACGCGCACATAAGGGGCGTGCGTTGGATTTGTTTGGTAGAATAAGAGAGGACAGAATTCATGGTAAATTTAAACGGTTAGAAAACGTACGTAGTTTTTCGTGGTAAAAGCGATGTGGAGTTGACGATTTCTCGGTTTTTGAAAGTTCGTTACATGTTTTTACGGTAAATTTGTAGAATCGGGTGGCAGTTTGAAGGTTTTCAAAGAATGAGTAACGAAAATACGTGCAAACTAAGCGGGGCTGAGAATATATAAGGAAGGCTGAAGTTAAATTCGCTCTCTCTGATTTTTCGCATTTGTATTTTGCTTTTATTATCTGACTTCTCGATGATAATTTGGAGAACATCCTAGCTTTTAATACCGCGTACAGCGCAATCTGCCGAAAGTTATTACAAGTGTTTATAACGCACAAGTGGGTGCAAAGTAATTAACGGACTGAATTAAAATAAATTATAATAATTAAAAGCTGGATGTTATGTAAGTAGAAGCATTTATATTTTTGAACGAGGGTGCTGGTAGCACATTAACTAGACGAAGAGGTCTGAGTTGGTTATTTCCTGCAGTCTGACAAAAGGCGACTTCAGATTGGTAATGACTTAGACGAACGAGTAAGATGGAGCAATGCAGGTTCCAGTATCTTGGTGAAAAGTCGTCTATGAAGGTGGTAATCGGAAAGAACAATCCTGGTAACGATTTTTGTTATTGAAACTGTTGTGCTGGTGCGTAGTTATTTTGATTTATGAGTGATTTGGTTATTATTTTGTGGTAAAAATTTTTATAAACTAAAATTTAATTTTATGAACACATGTAAAGGACGATTTTCTATTATCAATTTGAGGGGTAAATACGTGAATAATATGTTATCAATGTAAGAAGTAAACGGGTCTTTGGTATAATTTGAAAATGCAAAGTTTTATGCACAGGAAATAACAAGGTTTATACTAAGCTCAACATAGACCTTGAAAGTATGAGAATTGATCTTGTATGTTAGCAGAATAAAAGGGTTGTTTGCTTTTGTGGAACTATTTTTTTATTATTAACTACAAAGGTTGTTGGAAAAATGAGTAACAGGGGTGAGTATCTAGGAGGACGCAGTGAGCAGAGCTAGCCGAAGTTTTGAAATTTGGAGAGCATTTTCAGAAGATACCCAACGAAAGAGGTGATCCACAGCAATATATATAAATATATATATATATACATATACACATATACATATATACATACATACATATAAATAAACATCTAAAAGCATAAGCATGTTACAGTGCATAAATTAGCAAAAGCATCACCCAAATAAATTATCGGTGCACTTGCATGAGTATTATATCGACTAGCACACACAAATACGTGCTTGGAAAATTATTCAAAATTTGCTTATTAATACAAATTAATGCTTATGCGAGTACAGCCGTCACAATTTTACTCTTACCTCGTATATAAATTTTCCAGCATCCGAAGATCTGGTTGTCTGCTTATAGCCATTCGCAACTTATCGCTAGGGGGAAATGGACATGCGCTGAAAAAGTTTTGGTGGGTATGCACTAAAGTCCTGGGAGGATCACAATCACTATCACTTTTAAGTCTTGTGGGGATGCGCGCTTTCACTCTATTTTATTACCATTGTTTACTTTATTGATTTAATTTAATTAAGGTTATTGATTTATTTGTTATTATTTATTTTCGAGTTTTCCGTGCGTATAAGGTGATTGTTTTAATAGTGTCGTGCATATTAGCTTTTTGGTTATATATTTTATTTTACTTTTTTTCTTTTTTTTCATTAGCCAACACCTCAGGTTTCTTTTTTCAAAGCCGCTCTTGGATTTGGTTCCTAGGTCACATTATGATATGATGCATTATCCATCACTATCACAGAGTTTGGTACAAGGTTTTGTAATGATTTACTTGCAGTCATTTACAGAAATTTCTATGATTCATTTCATTGTGATAATCACCAGTTTTAAGCCCAGACTTCAAAATTAGCAATCCATTCGGAACAAAACCTTTTTTACCGTCAGCATATATAATAATTAAACGTTTCCCTTTAACTAATGGTGCTTTTAAACGTTGATTTGAACCATCGTCCCACGACTTCGATACAGTATGTGAACTTTGCAGGTAAGTTTCATCATAACATATAATATTTCTTCCTTCTGATCGATATTGCTGTACTTTTCGTAAAAATCGTTTCGTTTTGCTCGGATTTGTGGTTTTTGGATTAAGACCTTACGATTGTCTTGGCACTTCTTCCAACGAAACCCCATTTTATGTACCGATTGTCTAACCAAATTGATTTTTCCACAGAAATTAATTTCTTCAGATTTGAAAGCTTCAAATATGGCGTGTATTCGGAAATCGATAAATAATTGTGCGCACAATTTCTTCTTCAAATTCATGTAATGTAAACTTTGGACTACCTTTCTTGATGGCTTTTCTTGGTGAGGTAAATTGTAACTTAGCACCAACTGGCTGCATTTTGCCTTTTTTAATAATTTTCTTAACAGTTCTTCACCCAACACCAGTTGTTTCAGACACTATGTTGCTCAAATTGTTCAGCAAAATCATATCTTAGTCAGCATCCTTCTGCTCTTTCATATAATTGTAAAGATTATATATAATCTCACTACCTTGGCTATGAACAATTCTTTGAGAATTGCTTATAATGAAGTCGAATCTTACCTAAAATAAAAAAATATTTACTCAAGAAATATATAATTTAAAAACGTTTACTTACAATTTCTAAATAAACATCGAAATGTAGTCTTAAAAAAGACTGTTTTATAAATATTATTAACAAAGGAAAATTAAACAAAATACAGAAAACTTGAGAAAACAAAGAAATAGGCAGGAATTGCAAATGTCAAAATTAAATGTCTAGAATATGCAGTATCGGCTCGGCGGTGAGTTAAGAACATAGATTAGATAAGGTTAATATAGATAAGCCACTTTCATAATAGAAGCACGTGACTTTTTGCTACATTAATAAACATAGCTTTAATCAAAATAATAAATATGATTTAGAACAGAGTAATCTAATAAATATTAATATAACCTGTAACGTGGTGTAGTACAGAACAGAAAGTTTAAAATCAAATAAAGTTAAAAATAGGATCCTTAGAATAACTTTGGATTCTAGATTTTAAACAGCGCCGCCTAAACGGATTGTATTACATTAAAAATTCCAATGACAGTGCTGTTTATATAACTACACCCTGGTTAAGAATTCGTAAAAAAAGCACTGTAATGCTGCTATAGTGATTATTTAATTTAATCTTATCATCATATGTTTGCTTTATTAGTAGCAGTTGCGAAATAAAGAAATTTGTAAAAGTTATGACGCCCACAAATATTTTTTAGTATGAAAAATGTATAAAAAATATTCATATGGTAACATCGATTTTAAAATTATATTGCAGTAACGTCAACGCTGTTGGAGTCATGACATTCAACAATACGATATTTTCATTTTGGTTTTTAGTTTTGTCAGTAATATTTGGGATTTTTGCGCAGGTCGCTGAGATTTTGAAAGACCTATACCTACATGTAGTACTAATTTAGTATCCTGCCATTTCCTTTTTTGTAATCTACGTACTCGTAGTGCATTGGCTATTTTTATCTTTTGTTTAAGGTGATATTTATACATCTGTTACTAATTGCTTTTGTTTTAATGTTTTCTTTTGTTTGCATATTTTTGTTTCTAAGTATTATTTTGTTTCTGTTAGTTGTGTTACTAGTTTTTGTATTATTATGGCAGATAGTATTATTCCATTGTTAATGAGCATGCTATTAGACGGTATTTCCTTGGTTTTCCATGTCTGCCAGTAGGCGTTTTATAGCGGACCTGGGACATCACCACCACCGTCCAATATTCTTGGAGTGCTATCTCCACGCATTTAATTACATATTCAGTGAATTAAACAATCAAAACTATTTAACCGCGTTGAAACATCGGGGCATTTTGTCAGTGAATATTGTTCATATTTTATGGTGAACCAATAGGAATATCTGACATCTCGAGTCTAATTATTCAACTCTGTGTTTATATCAATTAAACTACATTATAACATAGCAATTATGCTACAATAACAATAATCACTTACATATACACACATACACATATTTATACCCCCGTTTCATAAAGAGGGACGAATGGGACTTCTGACGCACAAATATCTCCTCCCACCACTTTTTTCTCATAAGACCCATGTAAATAGGCTTTGCCTTCTCTCATAAGCGCGTTGAAGAAATCTATAATTATCTCCTCTCGCCATTTTACATACAGAGCCTGAGCTAATAGATCATATTCACCCAGACGGCAAATCGGAATACTTGGACGTCTGCTATGTTGTTAGTGTATGCCGTCCACGTTTTACGGGAGTCTAATCGGAATGTAGGGACATCTCGAGTCAAATTATTTGACCTTTCTGTCAACGCCATTTAAATTACGTCACACAATTATATCAGACGAAAAAGGCTCGCAACTTTTGGAATTTTGTCCCAGGACCTCGAGAACGCTAGCCTTGAGCTTTAAACTTGCGCTACTGAGCGTACATACTAATAACATGTCTGTATATGCTATTTGAATTAAACAATGGAATTTGTCGGATCGCTTGAATATCATTAAAATTATTTATCGGTTCGTATGACATTTATTTAGAGTAAGGAAATACGACGGGGGTTATATAGTAAATTAATTTTAAACACTACATACATACGAAATTTATTCCTTCTAACATTCACGTGCAAATACTTGAACTGAAAATGTCCTAGAGAAACATAGTCACTTTTTCGAAATGCGCAACTGAAAACAAACAAACGAATCCAGGCTTTTGACACCCTAAGAAACCACTTGCACCTATATCATTTACGATCTTTAGATGTGTAAAAATTGTTGACCCTTTGTTAGAATTTCCGTTAGAAACAAGTTTAAATTCTATGAGGTGACTTGTATCGATTCAATGCACAAGTTTAATGCAGCTGCTTTTATTAAGCCAATTGTATTTAAATTATTTGCCCCATCGGTTTCATACATTTTAGTTTTTCTAATATATAGATATAGATATATTAAAAAAAAAGTTTTTTAATAAAAAATATATTACAAATAATTTTACATGCAAGTCAGGTACATACATACACAAAGGATTTTTTACAAGGGTTGCATCTTTATGTTTTACTGTAACCTAATATAAACTTAAAGAATAGTTTTATAATACACGTTGTGTTTAGCGCAAGAAAAGCCGTTAATATCATGAAGAAAACAATATCCCTCGACATTTTTTTTGAATCGCTACTGCTTCAAACTGCGTAGCTCATATTTATCCGGAGCTTGTACAAAGTTGTGTGGTAAATGTTTAGATTAAATTCTTTGTTTATCAATTTACACGTGCTCTGGGCGCAATCCTATCACGCAAATATATTACAAGTCAGATTTGATTAGATCGTTGGTGGTATCACTAACTCAGCAGAACCCGTGAACATGCCTAAGTAAATAACGATTTTGTTCTTGGAACTGTTGGCTTAAATGACGGTTTTGTAAAGGTAGAATAAATATCTCGTGAGCTAGTCTACCATTTTCCAGGTTCAGGATTGCTAACTCCTTACAACCAAATTCGCTTTGTTTGAATTTGAAACCCTGTAAGTCAATGACGTACATATTTGGTGTTTGCTCGTGGAAGTAGCAAACGAAACTGAATAAGTAAAATTGCATTTTCCTAGATATAATTACAGTACACTGGATTTGTTACTTCTTTTTCCTACCCTTTTGATTTCGATCGATTTTACATGTAATTTCTGCCCATTTTTCTTTTTTTCGATAAGTACGTATTTGGATTTTTTGTGACTCGATTTCAGCATCATAGAAAGTTCCTAGTATTAGATTACCATGTATATCTTCTAGCACGTACGGTACTGGTTGAGTTGATTGAACTTTTGTCACTTTAAAGAGCTTAGTTGACTATCAAGGCAGATATCCCATATCGGAAAGAGTTATGTTTTAAAATCCTCACAAAAGTGTCGATATTAAGCGTCTCCTTACTACTACTCCTATTGTCAGTTTTTAAAATAAGAACACTCTCGAGGGTTTTCTTCCGCTTCAGAGCAAGTTATTTTAATTGTTCTGCACGCAGTATTATTATAGTCATCCACTATCTCAGGCAGAATATCGTATTACTTGTAAAATCCTCGTAGATGTACCCTTTTGTATTTTTTATTGTCTTTATTAACATTTTGGCTATCGACGCCTTTATGATTAAATGCGTGTAGTGATTTATTTCGTACGACCGTATAAGTTCATTAAAATTTTTGTTGTAAACCCGCCGCCGATGACAGTTAACAAATTGATTTTCAATGCAAAACGTTGCCTGTCCCTTTCATTTGGTAATATTTTTTAAAGAATTTCTTTTGCGGAGGTAACTTCGTTCCCGGTATTATTTCTTACCAATATTGCGACGCCATATTTGGTGAAACAGTGTAACCAGATAAGGGCATATCTATAACCCATATTTACGTGACCGTATGGCTAAAATTCCATCATCTTTAATTGTATCAGGCCTCTCTAACAGGTTTCAGTAATACATGACGTCACTCAAGTTTTTTTGGAACAGGTTTAAATGATTCCTCGATGATTGCTTCTTTACCCATACTCTACGGATACTGAGCAGAAAGTAGAAAGTAAGTCATTAAGTATTTGCGGTAAGATTTCATTCGGATCTACGACTGGTAAGAATAGATTCCGGTGCTATTTTGTTGACACTCTAAATTGCTTGATAAATGTTATTTGTAATTATCTTAAAAGTTGATTAAAGTTGTGGGATGCGAGTTTAATTTCTTCATTAAGCATATGAAAAAGTTCTTTTATTTTCGCAAGGTCGGCAGAAAAACGCATTATCTCGCTGTCATAATAGCGTCTAAGTGTCACATCGTCTTCTAACCGGGGATTTAATTTCTATAATGTACTTGACAACTTGTTAATCTCTTAATCAAAGTATCGTTAAACTATCGCACCCTCTTCGATGTATGACAAGTTTTTTACAATCGTTCGATATCCGTTCAATTGCTAGCTGAAGTATAGTTTATTTTTTGCGCCATCTTTTGCTACGGATATTAATCATAACGAAATTCTTTGATGTATGTGTTGCGTTGCGAAACGTACTTCTTGTTTGCACTGTCACGCCATCTTGAGGATCCATTACGTCTGTTAGCTTCCTTTTGCAAAGACTAATCACGTCCTGGTCTGGTTTGAATATAATTGTGCTTCTTTGATTAACAACATCGGTATCGGTTTTTAAAATCTGCTGCATTGACGAACCCTTTTTGTTGCACATCATATCCTTCTCCATCTGATGATATTGGAAGCCCAAGACCTGGAAGGCCGCGTCGCTCGAAAGATGAAATCTCGCGTCGAGAACGTCTGAAGCGATCGATTGGCATTATGAAACTGTACAATTGTTTATTTGGTTTATGCTATTATACTATCTACTCTTAACTCGCCCATTTTGTTTAGTTCTTTCTCGCGTGTTCTTTGCTTGGTGTGATACAACCAGTAGTCTAAGTCTACCAATCAATTCTTGTACGGAATGCTAGTATATGCAGGAGTAGGGTGTATCTTTTTAAACAAACGGTTTGAAATACCGCTAAGTCTATGTATTTCTAATTTTTTCTTTCTGTTACGAAGATTCATGGACTTACGGGGAGTGTCATATAAAAGCTTGTCTATATGCTTCTTCACGTATTTTTTAAACTTTTTATTGTTAGTCGGGTACCCCTCCTCATCAACAGATCCTGTAGCAAAATCTTTTTCTAAAAGCAAACGCATTTTTTGTCATGCCCAAATAGATTTACAGGTCCTCTTTCATTGTAAAATCATCAACTCTCTGGTCGAGGCTTTTAAATGTCAGTAAATTATACAGACCGGAGGTACATTTGTAGACCTTGCCATTGAACATTAGATTACTGATAGACGGATTAATATTTAACGTGATTTTTTCAAAAACACATAGGTCTTTTTACCGTCGTAGTTTATACCATACGCCGAGCAATCAATGTTTTCATCTCGTTTTTGCACTCCCGCATATTTGTGATGTATATATTGGAAATTGGGTCCTACATCTTCTTCGGTCTCAAAACTCGAACGTTTGAGTTTTCTTAACTACACCTCTAGTTTATTTTCTTGTAGGGGGTAATTTTACATTGGATAATATATTTTCTTATTAATGTCTTGCAAATAGGATACGGTTGTTTGTGTGGGTTCTATCAATTGCCTATGAGCCTCCTTAAATGCTTATTGAATTGATGAATAGCTTTCATTATGCAAAACAACCTTTTCCCGCACAGAGTCCGTGAACATCTGGAGACGGCGTTTATTGGTAAAAAAACTTTCATGCGTCCGCTTGTCACTACCCTTGCTTACATAGTGAACTATGAATTTAAGCTAAACGGTTTACGTGATGCGACCTAAATACATATATATTTGTGGAAGTTTTTCTGTATCTTACATTATTGGTATCAAAATATTTCACAATAGTTATAAAATTATGTTTTGAACTCGAACCCCTCCTCCATTCCGACATATCAGGCGTAATTCTTTAAATTTTGAATATAGTATGTCAGCGCTTATATGATCCCCATAAATTTCTCAGATTCATGTAGTCCTTCCATAATACAATCATATTGGCTTTATCCCGAAGATGGTGCTTTAACGCGTCGCGTATGTCTGACAGCTAAAACGAGTCTATACCTTTATGTCAATCAAACAAAACAACTGGGTTATTTTGCACAATTCGTGTACCGTTATATCGCCAAAGATCGTTATCGATTCTTTTTAGCATCTTCAGGCACCATATCGTTATCGCAATTTCCAAACTCGTAATAGCCAATTTCTTACTTTAAATGCGCAAATACATTCCTAAACAGCCCATTTTCGGTTGGTAAAGGTCTTTTCGAAAACACGTAGACATTTTGGAAGCGAAGCCCCATTCATATCTAAAATTCGTGATACCAAGGCATTGGTTTTTTCACAGATCGATGGTCCTGCGAACATTGGTCGTATATTAGAAGGGAATAAAAGAACGCGCTTGCCAACTTCTTTTACATAAGAATTCATGGTGAAAACATCAATGTTCTGTATTGGTCTCTAAACCTCTTGTTTCGCTGGATCCATATGTTATTGCACCAATCTTGTTAGGAATATCACTCTATAATCTTTTAAGACAATCAGGTAGCGTTTTTCTAGGTACATTGTGCTTTTTACTATCGGGGCACAAACTAGTCAGATCTTGCAAAATTTCATTAGCTGCATTTGTCAGAGCTTCTTTGGTGTGCAGTTTATTGCTTGTACTTAACATCTTAGGCATAACGTATTACAATTGACCTTAATACGTCGACTATCATATATATCACCGTTGCTGCATAAAGGGTGCTGGCAAATATACTACTAATATAATGAATATAGGTTACTGTATCAACCAAACATACTATGAGTGCAACGGTATTTCACTAGCACATCAGATGCCGCGGGATGTTATAAATCTACACATTTTCACCGTTTATCCCTTTATTTGAATTTGACCACCGGTGATTCGTATGATACATAGGTTATTCTTGAGAGTGCACGTGTAGTTCATTCAGTGTTGTGTTTGTTTCCTTTGTTTAGTGATTTATATTGAATGTTCCTTTGCAAAAAAATGGATTCTAACGGAGAGCAAAAGTTAATGCGGTGGCTTGACGAACTAGAACCTGAATGTAAGAAGAATTCGGAAATATTTCATGTTACAACTTAAATAATATTATTTTTTACAACTATAGACGCTCTAACAACTAATAATGCTGCTTAAACTGTTGATGAAGAATTGCGGAAAGTTGATGAATTTCAGTGTGCTCGTAGTAGTGTTGAAGATGAAGAGCCCTATTCTTCTTCGGTGTCTGAATACAATCCAAGTTCGGAATCAGAATTTACTGATACAAATTTTTCCAGTGAATCCGAGCCCGAGGATGATAACGACAATGTACAACAAATAAATACAATAAATGAAATGAACATAAAGGAAGTATTAACAATAAATGATAGCGATAAGCAACCACAAGTAGTCGAGTCGCGGAAAATAGTTGATGGATCATCCATGAAATAATTTACTTTTGTTGGTAAAGGACAAATAAATGTTGTTCCAAAGATGGAGCCTGTCGATATTTTTAAACTCGTAGACCGCGAAATATTTCACGTTATTTCGAACGAAATAAATAGAAATGCTAAAATGCACAATAAAGCTTGGAAAGATACGCCAATTTAGGAAATGGAACGTTTTTTGCTATTGTATTATATATAAGACTCGTACGATACCTAAAATATCAGATTACTGGTCAAAGAAATTTTTAAATCGACATTGCTTTGTTCGTCATTTTATGCCCCGAAGTAGATTTCAATCGTTACTACGATTTATTTATTTTTTTGATAATGAAACTGCAGATAAAAACGATCGATTATATAAGATAAGACCCCTAATAGATTATCTAAAAAAAATATAAACAACTAAAAATTCCTGCAGAAGTAGTATTAATCGACGTATTCATGGTACCTTTTAGAGGTCGGCTAGTATTCCGGCTGTACATTCCAGGTAAAGCGTCAAAGTATGGAGTAAAATTTTTGAAGCTTTGTGATGAAACTGGATATACTTATAACACAGATATTTACAAAGGTAAAAGCGATACGCGTATTGCATATCGAAGTACTAATACCGTTGTTTCAAATTTATTGAAAGATTATCTAGATGAGGGACGAACTTTACTGTAGACAACTTTTATAATAATCTTGAACTATCAAACGCTTTACTGCAGAGAAAAATTCAGTATTGGTACATTGAAGAGATATGTAAGACATATTCTTAACTTTATTTGTCCAAGATATTTTTATCATACGTTCAAAGGATTCTATCTTTTTTCTTTGGGTGTAGTCCCTTCTTAGACGGTCCGCCAGTGTTTAAGTAGGTAATCGGTCATTTATTTATTTTCATTTTCAACTTTGTCAACTATACTAAACAAGTCGGAGACTTAAGCAGTCACCGATAGTTGGTTGGTTACATTCGAGTATAGAGGTCGCACGAGAAATATTTTGTACCTATAAATAACCAGTATTAGTGTATAATTCAAAGTCTTAGTTGGTTGTTTTGCAAAAAGAGATGCGTCCGTCCGATGAGCTACCAGAACAGCTAAACCGGTCACGAGCTTTTCTTTTTGCAAAGTAACCAACAATTTTTACATTAATTTTTGTTCTTCCATAGTCGAATTACTTTCTCAATGCCAGGCAAAATTACTCATCATTATTTAGCTGGAACTGCATTGGTTTCTGTTGACAACCTCCTCGTTTTGCATTGGGTGTAGTCGCTTCTTAGAAAGTCCACCAGTGCTTAAGTAGGTAAACAGTCACTTATTTATTTTCATCTTGCATTATTTGGCTTCCTAGGTAGCAGAAAATTTTAACCTCTTGTAAGTTCTCGTTTCCTATTTGTATTCTAGTTTTTGATTTATTTTTCCTTCCTTTACAATCTAGTACTTTAGTTTTATTTATGTTAATTTTCATACCCTGTAAGTTTTTAAAATTGAACAATAGTTTAACACAGCTTTTAAAAGGAAATGTGAAAATTTGTTATATATTTAGAAAACGATGGCAGATACGGTAATACGTAAATAGTGTGGCATGCCCTGTTAATACAACCCCGATATCGGACGAAATGTTAATTAATTTTCCTTCGATAACAAGCGGACCACCGATAACAAGACTGTATTAATGTTCGTAAACTTAACAAATCACAGGTAAAAAAAACCTCATTTACCAAGTGAAAGCAGCACTGGCGTAATTGTTTTAGTCTTTTGAATGTTGTAGGAAATTGGAAAGAAGGACATGGATATTTACACTAACATAATTTAACACCGAAACGCAAACATCGATTTGTGATAACTTGCACATAATAATGTCGAACACAAACAAAACGTCTTTATTCCACGGAAACTCAAAAGCGACTTTCTTTACATATGCGCGCACGGGTAAATTGTTTATTGTATCAGCAGGAACGACGATTGTAGTAAATACACAATCGCAACTTAAACTTAATGAAATATGAATTTCAATATTTCTCGCGCAAACATGCCGGCCGCCGAAAACACACTGTGTTTTCCCTAAAGCAAATTAAATAGAAAATGAAAAATGGGAAACGAAAAATGAAAAATAATATCTCTAAAGAAAAATAGGGAAAACAACAAATAAAAAACGAAAAACGAAAAATATTTCTAAAGAAAAAAGGGGGAAAGTAGAACGAATTAGGAATTAGGCACAATTTAATAACTGGCCTTCTAAAAGTACCGGTAGCTGTTTTTATAGTAGCCACCCGAATATGTCCATCGTCCACGGGATGTATTTCTATAACGCGACCGAGCGGCCAACGCAAGGAGGACGCGATCTCATTTTTTAGCAGCACTAACGAACCTAACTGTATTGCGGGAATGGACTTTTAGTCGCTGCTGTAAAGAATTTAAATATTCCAACGAATATCTCTTCCAGAAAGCAAGTCGAAGTTGTTGGATAAGTTGCCATCTAATAAGTCTATATATAGCAATCTCAGGACCTCTAGGCTCAGGAATTGAAGAATTTAACGGCTTCAGGTTCAGAAAATGTCCTGGAGCCAAAGAAACAAGATCATTGGGGTCAGTACTCATAGCACACAGGGGTCTAGAATTGAGTATAGCCTCAATCTGACAAAGTAACGTATTTATTTCTTCCAGGGCGTCGTTGCTCCCCAACAACTCGAAAAAGTGTGATTTAAACATTTTGACAGCTGCCTCCGCTAGACCATTAAAGTGAGGTGCGAGGGGGGGACTGAAGTACCATTGTAATGAAAGCTTTTCGGACACTTTTTTAGCGAGATTTATAAATTGATTATTAGCACCAACAAAGTTTGACCCGTTGTCGGAGTAGCAATCTGAAACCATGCCGCGTCGAGATTTTAACCGACGAAAAGCAGCAATAAAACTGTCTGTTGAGAGATCCATAGTGAGCTCTAGATAAATTGCCCTAGTGCAAGTACATACGAAAACGCATACGTAAGCCTTTGTAGCCTTAGAACCACGTGAGCGACGTGGAATTACAAAGAAAGGACCGCAAAAATCAATGCCAATATGAGAAAAAGGTTTGAGCGCATTAACCCGGAACTGAGGTAAAACGTCTATAAGTGGCGGTAAATACGTTTTCAGAGATATTCGGAAGCATTTGAAACAATTAAAGAATGCCCTTTTTATAACCTTTCTAGCTGATAATATCCAAAATTGTTGTCTTAGTAAGTAATGTAAAGTTTTGAGTCGTGGATGTAAATATTTGAAATGCGTAAATTCTATAATCAAAGTTGTAAGCCTATGTGAGCTAGGTAACTAGCGGATTTTTTGCTTCATAAGGCAAGTCAGAATTTTGTAGTCGACCTCCTACTCTTAAAAGCCCGTCGGGATCAAGAAATAAGCAAAGAGATCTGAACGAGATTGGCAACAACTGATTGCTATTAATTTGTGTAATAAGTTCTGAAAAGAAGAGGGATTGTACATGCTTAATTAGACACATTAAAGCACACTGTAACTCGTTGGCGGTAATAGTCACTTGTATCCTCCGAGAATTTTTGCGGAAGTTGGTAGAGACACGTAAACAATAAGCTAGAATCCTAAGGATTTTAGTTAAAGAAGAAAATGCTTCAATTAATGTAGTTAAAATGTAACATT
Source organism: Platerodrilus igneus (assembly GCA_036346225.1). Classification (NCBI taxonomy): domain Eukaryota; kingdom Metazoa; phylum Arthropoda; class Insecta; order Coleoptera; family Lycidae; genus Platerodrilus; species Platerodrilus igneus. The sequence goes on from JARFIW010000394.1 coordinate 4,787,573, forward strand.
CCGTTGTAACCGTAAAAGCGTTAGACTTTTCTTCCAAATCCATATCTGTATCAAGTGTAATAGGAGTAGTAGAAAAATCAGTCCAAATTTTATTTGGCATATACAAAAATTCAGGACCATTCCACCATATGTCGTGGGAAAGTAAATCGCGAGGAAACATACCTCTTGAAGCAGCGTCCGCGGCGTTCAGTTCTGACGGAATATAATGCCAAGAACACGCAGGAACACGATCTTAAATATGGCTCACTCTATTTGCGACAAACGTTTTCCCACGGCTCAGGGAAGCATTCAACCAGGCGAGAACTATCTGAGAATCTGTCCAAGCGTAAACGCTCTTGAAAGAAATTTTGTTCGAAAATGTGTCTTTAACGAAAGAAATTAGATCTGATAATAGAACAGCTCCCGATAATTCCAAACGAGGTAAACTTAAAACTTTCAGTGGCGCAACTCTACTCTTTGCACACGCCAAAGAAACCGTAATATTATTTGACACTTCCATGCGGGTATAAATTACAGCAGCATAACCCACATTAGATGCATCAGAAAACCCGTGTAATTCACAACGGAAGTCATTATTGAAATAAATATGGCGCGGAATTTCAAATTCCGACAGTAGAAAAAATTCAGCCTTTAGTCGACACCACGTGTCTATAATATTTTGAGGGGGTGGTTCATCCCAACCGATTTTCAATTTCCATAGACTCTGCATTAAATATTTAGCGGAAAGTAATATAAGACAAATGAATCCAATGGGATCGAAAATCTTGCCTATATTTGAAAGTATACGTCGTTTCGTACAAGGGCGAAAACTGATATCTCCTTTATAAGAAAAGGAATCATCATGAGGACACCACTAAAGCCCCAAGACTTTCACAAACTGGGGTTCCTCTTTATCGAAAGAAACAGAAATTTGTGGATTCGAACTAGCAACTGAACATAATAATTTGGAGACGTTGCTTGCCCACATACGTAATTCAAACCCTCCTGATTTTAGTAAGCTTACCAATTCTTGCTGAAGGACGACTGCGTCTGAAATAGATGTACTGGTTTTCATCACATCGTCTACGTACATTTGTGTTTGTAAAAGATGGCAGGTGTGAGGGAATTGTTTTTGCCCTCGCACAGCAAGTTCATGTAACGTTTGCATAGCTAGATAAGGCGAACAAGTTCAGCCGAACGTAACTGTATTTAGTTTTTATTCTGAAATAGAATCTTGGGGTGAAAATCGCCATAGAATTTTCTGAAAGTTTCTATGCGTGTGTACTACTAGTACCTGTCGAAACACTTGTTTAATGTCAGTGACAAAAACAACTGGAAAAATACGAAAAACTAATAATAAAGGAATTATGTCCCTTTGTAATTTGGGTAAAGTACAACCCCAATATCGGACGAAATGTAATTAATTTTATTTCGATAACAAGCGGATCACCGATAACAGAGCTGTATTAATGTACGTAAATTTAACAAATCACAGGTAAAAAAAACGTCACTTACCAAGTGGAAGCAGCACTGGTGTAATTGTTTCGGTTTTCTAAATGTTGTAGGAAATTGCAAAGAAGGAGATGAATATTTACACTAACAAAATTTAACACCGAAACGCAAACATCGATTTGTGATAACTTGCACATAATAATGTGGAACACAAACAAAACGTCTTTATTCCACAGAAACTCAAAAGCGACTCTCTTCACATATGCGCGCACAGGTAAATTGTTTATCGTATCAGCTGGAACGACGATTTGAGTAAATACACGATCGCGACTTAAACGTAATGAAATATGAATTTTAATATTTCACGTGCAAACATGCCCTATATAAAAAACTAGCACAACAGGGTGCAAACAGTTTATAAAATTATATGTGAGTATTGTTATTAATAGTGATACTAATATTTTATGTTAATGACTAGCAATTAATTTATATTTAGTCCCGTGGTCTCCGTAAGAGTACAGCATGAGATTTGCATATAATGGTTTTTTTAAACTTTATTGTGAATTTTATCAAACATTCTTTCATAAACTATAGTAATAATTATACGCAGCAAAATTTGTTATTAAGAATAAAAGCAACCTTTGTTTAACGCGCAATGTTTTATATTAACAAATTTAGCTAATTTGTAACGTTATTATCGGGGCAGCCACGTTGGTTCGTCAAATTTATGCTACGTAACACAAAGAAAGTCAAAGAAATGACCCGGCTCAATCGGAGAGTAGGGGGGGTTGTAGAAAGCAGACCAACATATAAGGTACGCGGCTGCAAGGAATTAGTAACAGTACCTGCAATAGAAAAATTAGAATAGTAAACCTGAAAAAAAAAACAAATTAGTCCTGCAAACCTGAAACAAAGGAAAAGAATAGCATACGGATCAAGTATAATTGTTCAGTACTTTGTAGAATAAAAAAAACTGTTGGGATAATCTATATAATATAACAACGTTAAAAGCAATATAACAAATCTTTAGTACAAAGTGAGGTAATATTGGGGAGTAGCAGAAACGTTTCCTCACACACCAATTAGACATAAAGCAGATAAAATTTTAACAAGATATAAATAGGTAAACACAATTAATATGAGTAGTCCAGTAGTATTGATTTTTCTTTTTTTTCTTCTTTTATTTAAAATAGCATGCAAGTCCATGGTAAAAGGTATCAGAACGCCAAAGGTATGGCCAAGCAACGGACAGGTATTAAAAGTAAAAAAAGTAGGAAATAGTTCAACTTACAAACAGTCCTTCAGCAACGCTTCCTCGCAATTGCATGTGGGATTCCCGTTGTCCTGCACTAACGAAGCACTGCACCCTTGACTGTGAGGGTGTGGATGGAATTTCTCACACTTTACACTAATCACACCTACGTATTTCACTAGTGTTAACAGCAGACATTATCATGCTGATGGAACTATGTAGAATTGATAAATTTCTTGTTAATTCCATTTCCTGAGACAATAATTTCGAAATATTTTGTAACACAAATCGAAAAAAAATGGTAATAAAAATTTAGAATCACGGGCCTTCAAGGCACGATGTAATGCATTAAACTAAAAGTAACGTGAGGTGTTTTATTTGCTACCTATGGTAACAAAGAAAAATCTAATGCTTTTGAATAACGAAATTCGCGCAAACAATGATCTATTTCAGATTCTTTGGTGTTAGAAAAATGCAGAAACTACAGTATCCACTGTATTTAAGTAAGCCAAAGTATGCACTAATCTGATAAAACCAAGGGACACTAGACTAGATCGCGCACACATTAATCCTATAGAAAGAATCGGTCAGTTTAGCAAGTTCTACGACTCCTATTTCACAAGACAAACAACTAAAACCACAAATTAGTAAAGTACGCGTATCACTAAAGTAGGTCCGTCAAATGTTCCTTAAAGCATTTGTCTCACAAGAAAACAACTAAAAACAATTAGTAGGCACGCGTAAGCAATAACAACCGTCCGTCAAATGTTCCGTTTCAACTTACTTAGTGTATCGGAACAAAGAACAAACTCCGACTGTTAAAGCAAACAGAACACAGTATTATCAACGTAAACAATATATTGGAAGGAAGAACAAACGACAACTCCTCGTCTGTAGATATAAAATCGTTGTTATTACAACCGCTTATCGCCTATCAACTCGACTCGTATATCCACATAAGGAACAAAATGTATATCTACTAATTACTTACGAGCTGCTTATCACTTTCGACAAGCTGGAAAGTAATTTACGAATAATCCAATTTACAATTCTTCCTTACAATTTATTTATTAATGAAAATCAATCTTCAAATTATCTACTTTTAAAGTAATACCGACGAGTTAAATTGCATACAAATCTGAATTATTCTGAAGTATTTCCTTTATACAAACAGCGATCTCAAAGAAACGATGTATTTTTAAGTACGTTAACAGAAAGGAAGCGAAAAATGTTAAACTACAAAAATGCCCGTTACAAATTGTAGTGCAGTAAATAAAAAAATTGTACTTTAAAAAGTTTACTTTTAATTTCAATTACGTATATTTTCCATTTAGAAGAAATAAGGAAAAACTTAAACAAAGATTTATATATTATTTTAAAACAAGTTTTTAGCATTTTACCACGAGGCTTTTTAGAAGAATCTTTTTGTATGTGTATATGGAATGTTTTTTTTCGTTTCGAATGTAAGAAAAACTTGTAGGTGGAATTGAAAAGTACTTAAAGATGTTTACTTTATTTGAGCCTAAAGATAGTTAGGTATTTTCAACAAAGAGATACTATTAAGGATTGTAGTGATATAACATTCAAAATTTCAAAGGCGTTAGCATAGAAGTTCCATTAAAAGGCTTCGAACTTCCCATTACATACATGAATTTTTCACAATATATAAATTTTTCAGATATAAAGCCTAAAAATACTGTACTATAACCACCAATATTTAATCAAGTTCTATAGGGGTGGTGTACAAACGAATGATACGTAATCTTTGATTACATCGCTAGAACACTTGATATCCATTAATCGCAAAACATTGTCGTTTTCTAGTGACAATCCATGATTGTTCCTGATTGCAATTTTTTTAAATCAATAATAACTTTATTAATTTAAAACCAAACAAAAACAAATAACAATAAGTCAAAAGTGAGATAGATTCCTTTTAACTTTCCAAATTGCAAAATAGAACACATGCTTCCACGCTTTCTGGTGTTTCAGAAGACAGGGTAGGTGTTTAGTAGGTGGACAAAAAATTACCCCTTAGTCGTTAGAGGTACCAAACTCGACTTGTGGATGACAATACATAATCTCTATATACAGGGTGTCCCAAAAGTCATGGTCCAAATTGAAGGGTTTAATAGCTGAGATTAATACCTATTCAAATAACTATATATGTTGTTATCCAATTGTTGATGGTTTCAAAGTTATAACAACTTTTGCGTTTTGTGTCAAAATCGTGCAGAACTTCGAATATTAATTTGCAATAAAACAAATACTGACCTTTTGAAGGTAGTTCGTTTTCTGTTGTATGCGTGAATGTTGCGTGTTTAATAAATGAGGACTTCCTCAAATATTTACTTATTATCGCAAAAGAAAATCATAATTTTTCATAAATTTGGTTCTATGAAAAATTGTGCGTGCTTTTCAAACTAAAATTACTCAAAAAAAGTATTAGCATCGAAATGTGCACACCTATCCAAAAAACTTCATTAATCTATGCACTTTGTTTAAAGGTATAACTGGTAGGTTTAAGATTAAATGCACAGAAAATTTTTGGGTAATTTGTAGGTACAATCCCTACTCACAGCACTTTTATTAAAGAATTCGTAAGTAATAGCCAACTTATAATTTTTGCAAAAGTTTTAGTAGATAATCAAACTATTTAATATGAATTACATTCTTAATAAATAATAGATTAGCAACATTTTATTCAAGATTAAGGTAAATCAAGTAAAGAATCACTTTATTAAATCAACTACAAACAATGGCAGGCAAATATAAACATTCTTGGCAAATGTTATACATATTAGTTACATTTTAATGTTAGTATCTAGTGGCCTGCCTTCAATTAAAAATTGTTTTTGAATTGTGTAAAATTGTTCGACTAAATTAGGTAATTTTTAAAATAGTGAATTTCTGTTTTGTGATCATTGTTGCTTTTGTTGTTTAGTTTCAAAATTTTACATTTAGAAAATGTACTATACTGTTCGTGAGTATGCTGAAATGCATTTTGTTTATGGAGCATGTAATGGCAATCCACGACAAGCTGCTACAGAATACAGAATTCGTTTTCCTTACCGAGCCAATTTTCCCGACCGCAGGGTATTTGAAAGAGTGCATCACGTTTATGTTCAAGGTGAAAGTCCTGGTACTTTACGACAACGAGAAGGAAGACCTAGAATTGAAGGTGAAGACGAAGTCGTTGCCATGGCATTAGATAATCCTGCAACGAGTGTTAGGGACATTGCCAGGCAATCTGAAGTTCCACGAACTACGGTACATAGAATGTTGCGCAGAAACAATCTCCATCCATACCACGTGCAACGCGTGCAAGCTCTATTACCAAAGGACTATCCACAAAAGTAGCGTTTTGCCGCGAAATGCTCCGCAAACACCGTCACGATCAACAATTCTTTAAAAATTTTTTATGGAGTGATGAATCGTCTTTCCATAGGGTTGGAATATTTAATATTTACAATCTCCACTTTTAGGCAATTGAAAACCCGAGAACTGTACGACACGACCGATTTCAATAACGTTTAAACATTAATTTGTGGGCTGGAATAGTCACAAGTTGAGCCGTTTGAATTACCAGCCAGACTCAATGCACAACGGTACCTTCACTTCTTCGACACGAATTAAGCGATCTTCTAGAAGATATCCCTCTAGAAACTAGGCGTATAATGTGGTTTCAACACGATGCGGCAGCTCCGTGGCGTAGTTGGTATGGGTGTGACTACTATGTCCAAGGTCCCGGGTTCAAATCCGACACGGTCCGCTTGAAAAATGTTAGGCCAGTATTTTTCATAAAAATACACCCTCGTTCGGACGAGAGGTAAAATGGAGGTTCCGTGTGTGAGTGTCGTCATGCACGCTAGAGATCCCTACCTTGCTTGGAACAGCAAGAGTTCGGAAAAATTTAAAAATTTTCCAGGTAAAAGAAACTTGCTTTCTAGCCAATGTAGTACCTTCGGGTGGAGCATTGGAAAATCAAATGTAAGGTTTCAACACGATGGCGCTCCAGCACATAATGCTCGAAATGTTAGGGAACACTTAAACATGCATATCCCAATCGTTGGGTAAGACGAAGAGGTACTATCTATTGGCCACCGCGTTCGCCCAACCTCAACCCCCTGGATTACTTCTTGTGGGGTTATATGAAAGAAAATGTGTATAAAACACATACCACAAACGAGCAGGACCTTCGTACAAAAATACGCGAAGCCATTGGAAGGCTGAGAGAAGACGATCGAGCTTTCAGGTTTTTAAAACGAAATTTTTTAAGACCGTGTCGTTTATGTATAAGAACTAGTGGCAGGACATTCGAACATTTCCTGTAAACGAATTTTAAATACATTGGATTAATTTGAGTACATATTTTGCAAAAATTATAAGTTGGCTATTTCTTACGAATTCTTTAATAAAAGTGCTGGTCTTGGGATTGTACCTACAAATTGCCCAAAAATTTTCTATGCGTTTAGTCTTAGACCTACCAGTCAGTTATACCTTTAAACAAAGTGCATAGATTAATGAAGTTTATTGGATTGGTGTGCACTTTTCGATGGTAATACTTTTTTTGAGTAATTTCAGTTTTAAAAGCACGCCCAATTTTTCATGGAACCAAAATTATTGAAAAATTATGATTTTCTTTTGCGATAATAAGTAAATGTTTGATAAAGTCCTCATTTATTAAACACGCAACATTCACGCATAGAACAGAAAACGAACTACCTTCAAAAGGTCAGTATTTCTTTTATTGCAAATTAATATTCGAAGTTCTGCACGATTTTGACATAAAACGCAAAAGTTGTTATAACTTTGAAACCATCAACAATTGGATAACAACATATATAGTTAGTTGAATGGGTATTAATCTCAGCTATCAAACCCTTCAATTTGGACCATGACTTTTTGGACACCCTGTATATTGTAACGTATTTTTTTTCTAGTTAGTTACACTTTCCTTATAAATCTAATTTTATGTTTCGATAATATAAAAACATAATTCATAATTGTCTGATCACTAAAAATAGTTTATTAAGTGTATAATGGATTATGCGCTCCTTCACTTTTGATGTCTAAGTTTCTACAATTCTAATCGTTTGTCTGTCATTTCGAATCACTTTTCGTTTAGCGCTTAAAGAAGTAAGCTGCTCTTCGGAGCATAGAAAAGTCAATATGGTATTCAGGCACATGGCCTGGAATAGAGTTCGCAAGAGAGGTTAATAAATGAATACCTTCGTCTCGATGTGGTTCCTGACAACTTTTGGTAAAGATTAATTTATTCTGTATTCCACCATCAGTAAAGTTAGATGATTCCTGCAGACCGAAGAAGATTGGAGTAACTATCATTAAAACAATTGGTATAATTAATTTGATAAAACTTATTAATTCGTTTTCCGTAGCGCAATACCACAGATATAAAGTTTTAGTTAAAATTTAGAAAACATGAAAATAATTGGACATACTTAACGGAGATTTTATTTGGTTGGATAATACTTTGTTGTGAAGGTCTTCGGAAATTTCAGCGTAAAATTCAGCATAATGGTATGTTTTCATATTGCGTGCATTGCAGATGTGTAGATTTGTCAACATCTGGTGCTGTTTGGTTCTGGTGACAACGTTCAAGTTTTTTTTGATTGAACTGTACAAGCACGTGAGTGATATTTAACCTTTAATTTAATTTGTATTTATTTAAATGTCTTACGTATGATCAAAGGTTGAAATTCTACTTTGATCTAGTTATTTTGAAATTCATTTTGTAAGAAACATCCCGTTTTTTTTCGTAACTTTACAGAATTTTAAAGATGGCTCCATAGTTGCCTATCGTATTTGTTTTACAAGCAGACAGTTATAGCTTCAACAAAAAAAATTGTTATTGACATGTGATGTCAAAAACATCTAGTTATTCAATATAATTACCACATGTTATTTTGTGTTACATTAAAAATATCTTTGATTATTTTGAGGTCATGCAATTTAATTTTAAGACATGATATATTTTTGGAACATATAAAGTTAAAGCTTATTTTTTGTCTGAATGCTACATTTTACTATCACATAAAATAATCTTGTTTATCACTTGTAAAGTCGACTGTAGTACTACTGAAGGCTATAATTAAAATTTGAAATATAAATTATTAAGAAAGCAAAACATTACAGTAAACTTTTGTTGAATTATTAAGTCTAAAGATGTTGAAGAAAGAACAATACTAGTTTCTTTTCATGTAAATTTTTATTGAAAATATTAATGTTGAAACAAGCTAAACCAATTTGATTGAATAGAATTTATTTTTGTTTGATTCTTTTATTATTAAAAATTCAAAGGATATTTCTTGGTTCATAATAAGCAAAAGATTAACTCTGTCAGATGATAACTAATACCTTGAGTGTACACATTTTTGTAATTTAAAATCAAATATGTTAATTACTGGTGAATATTTTTAAGGACACAATCGGTGTCCCTGTTGTGCATTTGTTTGTTCACAGGATATGCAGAGACATCTGTAATATATCTGCCTGAGCAAAAAATGCCAAGCCACTAAGGGATATTTTTGTTTGTTTGTTGTTGCGTTTACTTTACTGCTTTCTTTTTTGTCTGCACAGAATACCGTAATATAAATTTTGGCGCCCAACGTGGTCTACGATTTTCGAAACCTTTCTTTCTTACTCAAAATTTGCTCTATTTCTGAAATCGTTCTTTTTTTCTTAAAAATTTGTCCATGATTGTTAGCAACCTCTATTCTTACTCAACGTTTCGTTTCGTATTTTTCTGTACATACACCTGAATTGCTCGTGGTTTATGTAATTAAAACAGCAGTAGGAATGTCAATTAATTCAAAACTGTGTAAAGTCAAAAAGACCCAGGTTATTTTTCAACGATAAATATAAATGTCCTTGATACCTATACTGGATATAATACTTAAATCTTGCATGAAAATAGTATACGTAAACAAGTAACCAAGCGAGATAATTTTTAACTTAATATTTAAAAACTTACTGCATTATTTTTTTGAGTCAAGTCTTGAAACCGATCAAGGAGCTAGGTTATTACAAATTTAGCAAAAATTCCGAAATAATTGCGCCGAAATATGCTAAGAGTAATTCGATTTTTATTTTCAACGGCATTCAATGTCACAAGTAAAACGCGATTCGTCAATATTTTTCAATAAGCCGTCATAAAAATATAGATGTGTTTTACCTCAGTCAATCGTATGCGAGAATACCGAAGCAACTTGTTAGTGACAATACAAATTTAATTATAGTTTTTTCACAAGACGAAATGAACTTAACGCATATCTATTCGGAACACATTAATACTGACATGAGCTTCGAAGATTTCAAAAAGATGTGTCGTTTAGTGTGGAAAAAAGACGTTGATAGTGATAAAGCCAGATACGAATTGTTAGTGATAGACAAAGAAGAAGCTGTAAACGAGGGCCGCTACTGTAAAGGATTCGATCATTACATATGTATTTAAAATGATGACGTTCAAACGAACTTTCATCAGCGCAATGTCTGCAGCGACGATGAGACGACGACGTCATTCTACGAATTTAAATCGAGCGATAGTGCAGTTTGGATCGAGCCCAAATAAAATACAGAATGTAGCATGCGCAATTACTAGACCCGTTAAACACGCGATCTAAAACCTCTGCAAGTAAAAATCCTAATTATATTTAACAGAACTATTCGGAACACCTGTCTGAAAATGTCGACGAGGGTTTGATTTTCTTAAATTTCTCAAACTGTCCTGTAGAACGTTCAATAACAAGACGATTTTTCCTACATTTTTCGCAAGTATTTTATATTTAGCAATTTAGTTTTAGCTATAGTCGTCTAAGAGACATTTTTCTCCAATATGACCTTGTTGTTGGCATCTTATCAAATTCACCATTGACGCTAGTGATGGATTCGAACCGAACCGAACCGAATCTTGCCCTAGGTTCGGTTCGGTTCGAAAACTTTTTAGTCCGGTTCGGTTCGAAAAAAACGAACCGAACCTCAAACCGAACCGAACCGGTTCGATATTTTGATATTTTAAACAACTAGTGCGTTCAACTACAACAATTTAAATGTTGAATGTAGTTACTATATTTAGTAGTTCCTACTTTTAAATAAACCCAACATTAATTTGCTTTAGATTTTAGTAGCATAAATCATATTAATACTATTTGTCCAGGTTTGATTTTTCAATACGTACTATCTTTAACGAAGCGTCATTACCATTAGGTTAATAGTGAAAGCCACCTCTAAAATTTAGAATGTGTTAATAATTGATGATTTTTACTAATGTCATTTTACCGTGAAAGAACGACATCACACCATCTTTGCGATTACTTTTATTTTAGTTTTAGTTAGTATAAAAAGAATATCAAAACAACAAGGTGTTGCTGATTCCTTATACAGTACAAACAAAAAACTGTTTGTCAGTTTATATTTATTATTATTATTATTTCTTTTAAAAAACAATATCAAATGGTTCTCGGAAAGAATCGTAAATCTAATTCAAACAGCGTTTACGTTTTTCATTATAAAATATAACAGTATTTATGGCACGGGCATTGTCTGCTTATTATTTTGAAATGTTCTTTAATTATATACGCCTCACGTTGCCGGCGCCTATGAAATATCATTTTATTTGAAAATGATGTTTTTCTCTTCTTTACTATATTCGCGGTCTAGTCTGGGAATTACCCCAAGGGTGAGCAATGAGTTTGGGCGTGGGTATATGGTGGGCTCGACTACAAACGGGAACAAAAAAAATAAATGGACGCCACTGCATCTATACAGACAATAAACAAGACTAAAGTATCCTACAGGAAGACGCAGAAACCTATAGGATATAAATGATTACAAGAAAACTTACAAACCTCAATATATAATACCTCTGGAAATCTCTGCTTTAGCTTCCGCGATGTCGGACCTGCAAGAAGATGTCACACAAAAATAAAATATAAGACACCGTTTGTGTCTTACAGCAACAAAATATCTCGATCTTTATAGATCGATTAGCCTGAATTCAAAATCTTAATAACACCTTACGTATGAGAAAATACTCTACTGGAAATTACTTATTCCATTTCTATTACCTGATATTGTATCAACTTTTTCCACATTCAAAATTTTCTGGTCTAATTTGATCAATGTTAATTTCAATAAGTGAAATAAAAAGACAAAGGTATCAATTCAATGTTTAATCTAAATATATATCTCTTTTGTTGCAAAATTACTTGTAAATAAATTTCATTAATCAATATATAAACTTTAAAACTTTTCTTAGAGTGTTCCTCTATAATCAAAATAATCAACATTAAATAAGTTACAGAAGTTTCTGAATATACTTCTCTACATAGAGAGGTATTAGCATTTATAAGTTAGTTAATACAGTTTAGTTTCTTAAACATCCATGAAACAGATCTGTTTTGGCTTACAAGATTTTTATCTAAGGAACTTGTTACATAAACAGTTCATATGGTTTAAGTATGAAAATAATAAACTCAGATTAACATATGTCAAAAACAGCTTAGTTCTTCTACTAATTACAACAAATTGCTAGAAAACACCTTTCATCCAAAGGTGGATTTTATACATGTTTTTTATCACTTGACAAGTGCATCATAAAAGCACTTTGAATAACAACTTTTAGAGCATCTAAAGATTAAAAAAATTCTCTTATAAAGCAATCTAGTTCCGAATGAAAAATATTTGACTAATTAAATTTTAGGTTATGTTTCCAACTAAATTTTTACGTAGTATATAAGCATAAATACATTTAGCAAACAAAATTGAAATTTACGTTATTTAACGAAGGTTTCTCATGATTTCATAAATAGTAATTTAAAGCTTTAACCTTAAACAGCACACGAAATTGATTTTCAGCAAAAAGGTTCATAAGTACCTGGTAGATTTAGTTTTTTTTACAGCAACGATGTTGACGAATGTAATCGATGAGCTCGGACACTTTACTTCCCATCTGTTTGATATTTTGAAAGACACAAAACAGGCCTGCACTAACCGCAACTCCTCGGACGCTCCAAAACAATCAACTTCCCAATGCTCGACCAAAATCCAACACCATCGCTTAGCGTGTTCCTCAAATTGTGCACTAAGGATTTCTCACCACGTGTTGCAGCTGTTGCTTTGAATTGACTGGGCGGCTTCCACGAGAGCTCTTCGTGGAGCCTCCACGCGACAATCCAACAGCCCTACCATTCCTCTAGAGCTACCTCCTCTTCCACTTACAAGCAGAATTCACCATCCTTGTAAGTGAAGTCTACGTACCCACGGTTGCTTGCAAGATGGCCGTATTCTTTATTTGTCGATGCTCATAGCCTTCGCGTCATTTTCGCGCAGGCGTTATGTTTAACAACGCTCTAGTGGACGCCAGAACGCCCGCAATATATGCAACACAAACCACGCTCAAGGCATCCTCGATATTGAAAGTATAGAAGTCTGTTAAATACTCCTTATAGGTAAAAATAACATAAACGGAAAAAGTTGTTCTTCTTTATAGTTCATTAAATTAATTAATGATTACACGCTAAATGACAGATTCGCAAAATAATAGCAGTTAGAACTGTTTTTTCTTTATAGATATGAAATGTAACAAAAATTTTGTTACACTGCCTCCGATCAAAAAGAAAAAAACTTTGAGGTTAATTATATCTTAATATATACATAACCGAGAAGTTTTTTTTTTATATGGACGAAAACTATCGCCTTAACCAAAAGATAAATACAAAAAAAGCATTACAACAAATCGAAGTATGAACAAAGTAAGTTTGCACTTTGATTTCTGAACTAAAAATCATGAATGAACTCTTGGATTAAGAAGAGGAAAATGGGTGCAACCAAATGAGTGTGTAGGTAACTCTGCGTACCACACATCCGTCAGGAGTCAATATAGGTATGTCGTAATCGGTAAAAGTCATAATCGGTAAAAGTCAAAATATTGTAGTCTAACACTCGAGTTGCAACCAAACGGGGACCAAAAACAACCCACTTCTTAAAATATAAACTGAAATTCAAACAAAAGCCTGACATGAACTATCGCAAAATAACAACAAAAGATTTACTTTCCTACTACTACCCTTGACATGACAACCTTACTAATGTTAATAGCAAAACAAAACTCACACCTATATACAGAAATATCAATACTGCTCCAACAATGATTATGTATTTGCTGGTCTCAAAATTCCAGCTCAATACATTCAGCAAAATTTGATTATTGCCTCTACCAAAATAAACTGCTCGTCAAGCCACTACTCATTGTAGCTTACTAATGAATACTTGGCTTCTTCAGCTTATAGCTATTCATAGCCCAATCGCTACTCTTTTCTTTGGGACACCCAGTCTCAAAAAAATCCTCAACTCTACTGTGGCCACACCAAACATCTCGAACCAAAACTACTCAATACTACAATGGTCTCACCAACTAGGTTACTCCGACCTACGACAACAAACAGCACCTACCTTCCTCGCTTACTCTAGACACAACAACACATGACGCGATCAAAACACGTCCACAAACATGAAGCAACAAACATTTGCCTCACTCCCACTTCGGGCTATAACAACAACACGGGCAGAATAACTTTTTTTTTTTTTTTTTTTTTTGAATAATCCATTAGTGCACATTTAAAACAACACTAGTCGAGAAACTTTCAATCTCTACCAGCAACGATATACTGGCAAAAGCCTTCAATTTGTCTTCACCACTCTATCCCATAACCAAATTTATACTATATTCTTTACGACACAAATACTAAAGATAACCAATCAGTCCTCTGGTACATATTCTGGATCTACGACAGAATAGGGTTTTAGATCCTTGACATGCCACCTGCCTGCTTTTGATCCATCTAGATTAATTAGATCGTACACCACATTCGAGCACTTTTCTTGACTACACTCAAAATAAATTTTGGAGCCAGTTTAGCAGTAAATTTATTAGCCGCGCTCGACAGCACCTTATTGGACCTCCACACTTTACTGCCAACCTCAAAAGAAATGTTTCTCCTCCTTAGATTATATCGATTGCTTGACCTTTGATAAGCTACATGCAACTTCGCACGAACGTCTTCAAATACTTTAAATATACCTTGGTGGTCTGAAGCATATAATGGGCGGCTACCAGGAACGATTTCAACATCAGCTTCAGGAATAAATCCACTACCGTAAAATTTACCGGACATGGGGACGTGTCGGCCAAAAACTAAAAAATTCGGAGTATAACCCGTCGACTCATGCTTAGCAGAATTAATAGCAAACTGAATCTGCGCTAACTCAGCATCCCAGGTATCATGTTCTTCGAGATAGGATCGAATAGCTGTCCCTACCGTCCTATTAATCCTCTCAACAAAATTACATTGTGGCGCATAAACAGCATTATACCATATCTTTTGAATTTCAAACCTATTACATAATGACTTAAAAATTCGACCAGCTAAATTTGAACCATTATCGCAAATAATAAATTGGGGCACTCCAAACATTAAAAACACTTTCTGTTCTATAAACTGTTCTATGACATGTGACTTTGCACTGCGTAGAGGATGTAGAATTGTATATTTTGAGAACCAATCTCCTACTACCAACAACCATTTAAATCCTAATTTTGAGCGAGGAATGGACCCATAAGATCTAACGCGATAATTTGAAATGGAAACTTGGCCTCTTTCTCCTTTCCCATTAAGCCTAAAGGACCTGCATTAGAAGATTTTTGCGCACCACACACTAAACATGCACGACAAAATTTCAACACATCTAAATTCATCTTGGGCCAATAATAATGTTCTTGGACTCTAGCATTTGTCTTCGAGAACCCAAAATGTCCTGCAACTGAGGGGTCATGACACGATCTGATGACTTCTTCTTTGAACCTTCGGCACTAAATATTTCCACTCTACTACATTCGACAACATAGGCAAATTTGATGGGATAAACTTAAAAACAAAATCGTTCTCAACTTTCCATTGAGGGTAATCCTCAGGCGACGCCAAAATTTTCTCACGTAACGACACATACCAATTTTCTAAATTATCAAGCTTGACCTCTATTAAATTTACAACATGTTTTTCTTTCGGATCAACATTAACTCTACTTCTTCTGCGAACTTTGCAAACAACGATAACTTTAGGCTTAATAAATTTATATCTTAAATTGCTTTCAACCTTCCATTGAGAATAACAATAACTAAATATTTTGGTACACCCTTACACTACTCATAATCAAACTGTTAAGACAAACTATAGTGCTTCACAACGCATAAACTTGCTAGAGCGACAAACTCCTCTATGAGCCTCACCTAGACTAATAAACAAAAATTACATCTTAACTAACCTCCAATAATAATGACCAAGCTGCTAAAGCGACAAACTTACCACGAGTCTCGTTTAGACTAATGTAATGCTGAGCGGCCAACTCTCCACGAGTCCCGTCTAGACTAACATACCGCTATCCGACAAACTACTACGACAAATTTCGCTTAGACTTACAAACCTCTCAACATACTGCGTTGCAATGCGGATATAAATAAAAATTGCTACCAAAACGAATCAAATCAAAAACGTGCCGATGCACAAGAGCAAATTTTCAAGCAATACTTCAACAACAAAACCTGTGTACCAAATTCTCAAAGCATTATTTCTTGGATCAAGAAAATAAACAACAACTATTATACCTAATACGAATGGAAGATGAACCTACTATTGAAATAATACATCCAGAAACAAATAAACCTAAACTATCTATATCAAACAACTTTACTATCACATATGGTCGATTATCACCAGATTTTTCAATAGATAACGAATCAGTCTTGGGTTGTGAATTAGTATGACAAAAAATTTTTACTACACTGAACCAATCTGACCAATCTTTTTACTAACATAATTTTTCTGCTACCAAATCATAATGGCTGTCTTTTGAGAAGGAACGGCCATTTTAAAAATTTATTATGACAACCTAAAATTATTTTATTTCTTGACCAACTCACTATGACAAAAAATTTCTTTAATGCGAATCAAACCTGTTGTGACATTCAAATAACTAATGCATAAAAGACTTGAGGTTCCAGACACGATATAAATCCTATGAAAATTTATAACCAAATTAATTTTGAGTTTACCAACTAAACCAACACAATAAGGGATAATGAAATAACTAATTTTATAAATCAAACATCAACGAAATCGAGCCTCACACGTTGTGCGCCAGTGAAATGTTCTTTAATTATATACGCCTCACGTTGCCGGCGCCTATGAAATATCATTTTATTTGAAAATGAAGTTTTCTCTTCTTTACTATATTCGCGGTCTAGTCTGGGAATTACCCCAAGGGTGAGCAATGAGTTTGGGCGTGGGTATATGGTGGGCTCGACTACTAACGGGAACAAAAAATAAATGGACGCCACTGCATCTATACAGACAATAAACAAGACTAAAGTATCCTACAGGAAGACGCAGAAACCTATAGGATATAAATGATTACAAGAAAAACTTACAAACCTCAATATATAATACCTCTGGAAATCTCTGCTTTAGCTTCCGCGATGTCGGACCTGCAAGAAGATGTCACACAAAAATAAAATATAAGACACCGTTTGTGTCTTACAGCAACAAAATATCTCGATCTTTATAGATCGATTAGCCTGAATTCAAAATCTTAATAACACCTTACGTATGAGAAAATACTCTACTGGAAATTACTTATTCCATTTCTATTACCTGATATTGTATCAACTTTTTCCACATTCAAAATTTTCTGGTCTAATTTGATCAATGTTAATTTCAATAAGTGAAATAAAAGACAAAGGTATCAATTCAATGTTTAATCTAAATATATATCTCTTTGTTGCAGAAATTACTTGTAAATAAATTTCATTAATCAATATATAAACTTTAAAACTTTTCTTAGAGTGTTCCTCTATAATCAAAATAATCAACATTAAATAAGTTACAGAAGTTTCTGAATATACTTCTCACATAGAGAGGTATTAGCATTTATAAGTTAGTTAATACAGTTTAGTTTCTTAAACATCCATGAAACAGATCTGTTTTGGCTTACAAGATTTTTATCTAAGGAACTTGTTACATAAACAGTTCATATGGTTTAAGTATGAAAATAATAAACTCAGATTAACATATGTCAAAAACAGCTTAGTTCTTCTACTAATTACAACAAATTGCTAGAAAACACCTTTCATCCAAAGGTGGATTTTATACATGTTTTTATCACTTGACAAGTGCATCATAAAAGCACTTTGAATAACAACTTTTAGAGCATCTAAAGATTAAAAAATTCTCTTATAAAGCAATCTAGTTCCGAATGAAAATATTTGACTAATTAAATTTTAGGTTATGTTTCCAACTAAATTTTTACGTAGTATATAAGCATAAATACATTTAGCAAACAAAATTGAAATTTACGTTATTTAACGAAGGTTTCTCATGATTTCATAAATAGTAATTTAAAGCTTTAACCTTAAACAGCACACGAAATTGATTTTCAGCAAAAGGTTCATAAGTACCTGGTAGATTTAGTTTTCTTACAGCAACGATGTTGACGAATGTAATCGATGAGCTCGGACACTTTACTTCCCATCTGTTTGATATTTTGAAAGACACAAAACAGGCCTGCACTAACCGCAACTCCTCGGACGCTCCAAAACAATCAACTTCCCAATGCTCGACCAAAATCCAACACCATCGCTTAGCGTGTTCCTCAAATTGTGCACTAAGGATTTCTCACCACGTGTTGCAGCTGTTGCTTTGAATTGACTGGGCGGCTTCCACGAGAGCTCTTCGTGGAGCCTCCACGCGACAATCCAACAGCCCTACCATTCCTCTAGAGCTACCCTCCTCTTCCACTTACAAGCAGAATTCACCATCCTTGTAAGTGAAGTCTACGTACCCACGGTTGCTTGCAAGATGGCCGTATTCTTTATTTGTCGATGCTCATAGCCTTCGCGTCATTTTCGCGCAGGCGTTATGTTTAACAACGCTCTAGTGGACGCCAGAACGCCCGCAATATATGCAACACAAACCACGCTCAAGGCATCCTCGATATTGAAAGTATAGAAGTCTGTTAAATACTCCTTATAGGTAAAAATAACATAAACGGAAAAAGTTGTTCTTCTTTATAGTTCATTAAATTAATTAATGATCACACGCTAAATGACAGATTCGCAAAATAATAGCAGTTAGAACTGTTTTTTCTTTATAGATATGAAATGTAACAAAAATTTTGTTACAATTTGCATTATACTGTGTTATTTTTTGTCGGCATTGCTTGAAAAGTTTATGCCGCCATGAGTCATAAACTTCAACCCTTGGTTTTGAGAGAAAGTTCGGAGTCATTCTTCTGGAGTATCAGCTACTTCTAAAGACGTTGAAAAAGGCCACACTAAACAAACAGTAAATAATATAGTACCAAGCGTTTTGTAACACCATTTGTTGTGCGATTATGTACAAAAGAAAAGGAGATTAGTTTTTGCTACAAGGTCACATTTTTAATATTAATAGAGAGCTGGTTTTCATACAAAAGTGAAAAATTCAAGATGATGGATTAATAACACATACTTAATTAAGAATTAAATTGTTTCGTTTATTCTGAAAACTTCTGTAGTCTCTAGGCCGTGACCTCGGCTTGTATATGTTTAAGATGGTTTTGCAAAACGACCTGTTCATTAAATAAAAATAAGCTTGTTTTTAAAACCAAATTTTTAAAATCATTTCGAGTTTCTTTAATATCTAATACTAGTTATAAACAAACAACAATTTGAAATAAGGAGCATTCAACAATTCAAACTAATCTAAAAATTTTTGATCTACAAACGTGCCTCTATGACAAAATTTATTAGATATGTCACACTAATTAATATATATTGCATTTTTATCTATTGGCTTAGAACTCGATGACCATGTACATTAGAAAATCGTTGTATTTGTTATATGCTTGCGATTAAAAATTTTTAAAATGCGCATTTGGGATAAATGACATGTTTTTGTGAAAATTAAATTTTTAAACTAAATTTTTATTTAAAAATCGAACCTTTCGAATCGAACCGGACCGAATCTTGAGCTAGGTTTGGTTCGGTTCGAAAAATTTGCCGGTCCGGTTCGAGGTTCGGTTTAAAAATAAAATGTCCGGTTCGGTTCGGTTCGAAAAATCGAACCGAACCTCGAACCGAACCTCGAACCTGTTCGGTTCGTGTCCATCCCTAATTGACGCAATAATTTCATTTAATGATCTTCAAATTGTACTGTCGGATGCTGTGTTGCTTAACGCAGTAAATTAATTAGTTAGGTTGAGTAGAACGCTTTTTTGTATGGAATGAGTTCTGGTACACAATCGGGCTTATAAATAGTGGAAAATACAAAAATATTGTAACAAAAACTCCTTTGCAATAACAACAATCCTTTATTATCAACTGATTACACATGCTTTTTCAACAAATTGTTGCTACAGTGAAATTCTATAGCACTCATGCCAATTTATTTCCAGCTGATCGCGAACAGTACATACTAACTTCTTTAAAGCAACAATGGAACCTTCTTAATTACTATTCCATGCACTTTTAATTAACTATCGAAGCAATAGTTGTTAATTTATATTAATTACCACAGTAATTTATATCACATAAATATATTTATTTTAACACAGCGTTAACTTTAATTTATTTCGTATCAAAACGCTATAGGTCAATATTTGAATAAAAACTAGTGTGATAATCAAAGCTTGAATTCAAACGAAATAAAACTCCTGAACGGGCAATCTACATACTTAATTCTACTGTTCTGGAGTATTCCGAGGGTGCACCAGGGTTATGATAATAACATCTAGAAGGTCCCTGTTCTAAACTTCTTAAAGGTCTTACACACAACCTCGTGCAAACTAGCAATCAAGTCTATATGAGTTACCAATTATCCTTTGTATACGGATGCTCCGTTTACATTCAGCTGTATTATTCTAGTCTAGGGTAGACAAATCGGCGACTTGTTTCAATACATAATTTTAGTTAGATGCAGAATTTTTTATATAATTGTACCTTGATATAGCCAATGTTATATTCATTCGACTAATATATTGTACTAGAAGTGACTAATAGTCTACTTATTACAATTGGCAACACTGATACGGTCCACGTTTCACAATATTGCGCAATAGTTAATATTATGACATAATTACGTGGCAAATCGTATCAAATAACAAACACGTTTACAATGATACAATTCTTATTTTAACACAAAAATAAAGCAATGTACTCACTTAAAACGCGCCTTGCAATTCAGTCTCAGGGCACCTCCTTGTGGGTTACACCACGCCTTTGATGAATCCAAATTCATCCGTCTTTCCTCTTTCGTCGTTTGTAGCGGTACGATAGGAGCAACCAGGTAAGGAACGATAAGGCAAGATAAGGAGGAACCTACATCCTAAAAAGAAAAGGCAGATACCACGACACAGGCAGATGTTACTCACTTGACGTTTCGTGGCTGATAATGTCGTGTCACTCCGCGCACTTTCGCCACTCACTCCGCGCCTGCGCATTCTTTTGCGCCGACGCAACTGTCCGGGATGGCGGAAGTTAACAAGTTTATTTTAAAATAATGGCAGGAATTCACTCGCAAATTTAAAAGTGTACATCCCCAAATTTGGAATGTAACATACTTTGTACAAAAATTAACTCTTGCAGGTCATTCACGACCGGTACATATGCCTGATCAGGTTTTTTATTAACTCCATGTGTTTATTAATTATACAACAAAAACCTGCCTTTGTTCCGTTTTGCTCAAATACTGAAATTTTACTAGAAAAATAGACCAGTGTCACATGAATACAATAGTTTTGCATCTTGCTTGGAAACTGATGTTCATATGATAAAGTTATTACTCAATCAGATTGAAAAAATGAGCTCTTATAATAGTTATCCAAACAATCATTCAATTAATGAAAATCTGAAGAAATTATTAATTAATTTTTTATTCTCTAAATGTTTTAAGATAAGACTTTTAAGTTAGCTGCAACTGAATCAAATGACGGATTCAGAAAACAAAGTTGACGTTTTTTTGTAAAAGGTAATATATTGTTACTAATATGAAGTCATTTAATATCACTGACGGTTATGCAATAACATTCATTTCCGGATTATTAAATGTTTGGACAAGAGAAAAAAACTTTTGAAGATTATTATTATAATTATTATTATTATTATTATTATTATTATTATTATTATTATTATTATTATTATTAAAGGTCTTTATTGTCTTAAATTGATTTATACAGTATACATATAAACTAAAGCAAATTATAAATGAGAAATAAAATTAAGAAACAATGGGCGAAGTTCATCTTAGTAGCAAAACTACTAGATGTTCTTCCACTTAACCCGCATTCGCAATTGTAAAACTTAAAACAAGAAACAAAAGATCAAAAATAATGTATACAAAAAAAAGAAAAGAGAAGGAAAAAAAATTAAATTAATACAAAAAGCACATTTCATATAAGTAATAGCTTATAGAGTTACAGTGTAAACTATAAAAGCGAAAGATGCCTCTCAAAGAAGCTTTTGATACATTAATTTTTTAAATCTTATAATGCCTACCGATTTAATTTCATCCACTATTGAATTATACAATTTTGTTATATTGTACGTATACGAACGTTTAAATAGCTCAGTATGGTGAAATGGAGGTGTCAACGTTCCCTTATGCCGAATATTGATATTATGAACGTCTGTTCGAAAGGTAATCTTATCATACAGATATTGTGGAGCTTTATTGATTATGATTGAATGAAATAAAGATGCAGCATGCAGGTTTCGTCTTCCGGACATGGTTAGCCACTTAGATTCAGCTCTTTTACAACTAATACGATCATACTTTCTCAAGCCATAAATCAATCTAATACAGGAGTTTTGCAATTTCTAAATTCTATTAATATTAACAGATGTTAAGCACGGACCATACACTACATCAGCATAATCTACATACGATAAGACCAATGACTTGCATAGAAATGTTTTTGTCGATGCACTTAGTATATCACGATAATTAAACAAAACTTTCAAGTTGCCATACGCCACCTTTAAACGACTAGTTATATACTGAGTCAATTTTAAATTTGTATCAATGGTTAATCCCAATAGTTTAACAGTATCTACTTTTGGCAAACTCTCCTTCAATAAATAGATCTAAATTTTTTGAGGCAAAATGTCTATCACTTGCATTACCAAATATAACAAACGCAGATTTACTTGAATTGAGTTTTAAACACTGATTGTTACAATATTTCACTATATTCATTAAATCCAAGTTTATAGCGGCAGCATCTTGTTTTATTTCATCAACAAAGAAATGCATATATATTACAATATCATCAGCATACATGTGCAATTGAGATAAAAGAAGAGAATATTCAACACAGTGAGTATGCAATATGAACAGTAAGGATTTCAAAATGGAACCTTGTGGTACACCAGAGGCTACTATTCGAAAACGGGACGTTGCCCCTTCGACTCTAACAGCCTGCTTTCTAAAGCTCAGATAGTTTTTGATCAAATTACAGCTCTCAGGAAGCAAACCAATATAGTGCATAATAGCAACAAGAATTACACGACTTACGGTGTTAAACGCTTTACTGAAGTCTAGTAGAACTAGACACGTTATTTTTTTATTATCGCAAGCCCGAATTATATCATCAGTAATATTTAACATTGCTGTTGTTCAACTGTGATTTGGCCTAAAACCTGACTGCATAGGTGGTAGTACATTATAAGTCTGTAAATATTCACGAAGTTGTATTTCTAGGACTTCTTCTAAAATTTTTGAAAACGTGGGAAGAATGCTTATTGGCCTTAAATCTGACAAAGTTTGGTGACTGCAATTTTTTGGTATAGGCGTAACGTAAGCTATTTTCCATTTTTCCGGAACAATTGATTTAAGAATACACTGGTTTATAATATGGGTTATGTATGGGAGAAGAAGGGAATGCAGAGTTTGATCTTTAGTATATTTATCCCATTCAAACCTGTTGAAGTACTCTTTATGCTTTCTATTACGCGAAATATGTCATTCTCTGTGACGGTTTGAAAATTAAAAGATGATGCTGCTTTAGGATGAAAATTGTTTTCATACTATTTGATAACTTCACTATTTGGGCTTGTATTAGGTATTGCATCTAAGAAATGATTATTTATTGCCTCAACATCATTGAGATAATCAGTAAGTTCTGCAATTTACTAATATTAAATATGTTAGTTTTTATTTCAGACCAAAAACATTTGTTGCTAGCATTTGTAAGCTTTTGTTCCAAGTAATTTTTTTTCTGCTTCCTTATTGCAATATTCACTAAATTTCTAAGCTGCTTGTAATTGTTCCATGAATTTTTTCCTTTGTCTTTTTTGAACCGAGCAAGTGCTAGATCTCGAATTTTCATCATCCGCCGCAGATCTGCAGTAAGCCACGGTGAATAGCATTTAGTAATTTTACGTTTCACAAATGGGGCATGCATATTTAGAAGAATCAGTATATTATTAGTTAGGAAATCAACTTTGCTGTTGATATTGTTTAAATCGTAAATTACTCGCCATGGGATAGATTTTAAGTGCTGCCTAAAATCAGAGTAACTAAAATTTTTGAAATCTCTGTACGTTTTATATGTGGGTTTATTGACTGTTGTTTGCGGAAAATTCAAGCTACAAAGAACTAATTCGTGATCTGAGCCAAAAAAAGGTATAACTCCAGCTGAACTAACCTCTAGGGCTTACTACATAGAATATATATAATCTATTAAGGTTGAGCTCTTTTCTGTATATCTAGTAGGTTGATTTATAATTTGTTTTAACCCAAAATTTTCTAACGCACTACAAACATATTTGGTTTCAACTGTATCCATACGAAGCAAATCAACATTAGTATCACCTACGCCGTAAATAGAGTCAACTTGCATGCTGATGTCTATGATCGAATTTTCAAGGTTATCAAAGAAGTGTTTGTAATTAGCTAAGTGTGGATTATACATAGTGCCAAAAGCAATTGCCTGTTGGTTTAATTTAAATTTAATCCAGAGCTGCTCAATATCTGCACTTGAAGACCATATTACATAATTAATATAAGATTTCACATAAATAGCTAAACCACCTCCGCGTTTAACTCTGTCCCTTCTTATAAGTGAGTATCCATTAATTGATATAGTATCTGATGCTATACAGTCGTTGAACCAAATTTCTGAGATACCTACTATATCATAATTATTAAGTAATACAGAATCTCTAAACTCATTAAAATGTAGTAACGGTGATCTAATATTAAGGTGTGCTGTACTAAAATTTTGCATCTGTAACTATGTGATTAATTTCGATATTTTTGAAATGTATATTTTAAACAAGAAAGAGAAAATAGAGATAGATAAGTGATCGTCATTACACCTGCTCCTAACCTGTTATATAATATTTGGACTAATACTGAGAGAAAGAACATAAACTTAAATACACAAGTTTGGATTGGCAAATTCACTATAAGTTGGTTACTAACCATCATTCTTATTTACAAGTTGTAATTCAAATTGTATTAGGTTTCACATATTTAACATAATAACTTTGAAAATTAAATCAAACATACATATTTGAGAGACCATTAACCGCACAATCTTCATTAGATTACAACAATAACATTATAAATCCATATGGCTAGCAATACAGAATCTTTTGTTTTCTTTGAATGTATATATTCTACCATCATAAGTCCAAACTTAATTCCTACCTAGTTTTTTCTGGGCTTCCTTAAACAACATATACCTGGGTTTGGTTAGATCCTCAGTGATGGAAATTTCAGTACCTTTTAGTAGTTTTTTATTAATAAAAACCATTTGTTTACTTTTGTAGCTTAGAAATTTGTTTATTATGCTACGTTTTTTTCCAGATTCTAACCTTCCTAAACGATGACATCGCTCGATCCCCGCCGCCGATATCTGCAGACCCATTTTATCATTAAACAGCTGCAACACCACATTTTCCAGAACTTCATCTTTTTTCTCCGTAATTCCAAAGATCCTAACACAACTTCTACGATTATGACTTTCCAGGTCGTCTACTTTCTCTTTTAAAGCGACGTTTTCTTGTTGTAGTTTATTAATAAATTGCTTATGTTCCGGAAATTTCCTGTCAATCGATTCAGAAATTTTCGTTGTGACGTTATCAGTCAATTGAGATTAAAGTAAAAAAATTAGTTTAAACAGTTTTTATTCTAATACAGCTTTTATAGAAGACATTACAATAATAGCGTAGATTGCATACACCTTAGAATATAGAATAACATGCAATGCGTATAATAATAATAATTATCAATCTACATTCAGGTTTCTAAACGACCCCTCTATTCCAAGAATACTTTCCAGGTCGCAGAACTCACTAGATCGTTTAGATTCGTCACAATAATAGGTGTCTTCCTCAAGCAACATCTTCCGGTGGCTTTCAATGGTCTTTTTCCATTCAGCTAGGTTGTTTATGACAAAAATGAATATCATAAACAATAATTCATACCTACCTCTCAAATCCTCTAAATAACCAGCTTCCCCTCCATATTCTTTAGGAAAGGTAGCCTTCGGTATGTGTTTGAAGACTTCTTCCAAATTATTAGAAGAAATGATATGAAACTAAATCAGAAAAGCATAATTAGTTGCCGATTGCGCCAAAAATTAGTTTAATTTATAGTGTAGCAGCTGGTCTTGTTTATTTTAAAAGTTCTCTAGTAAGCATGAAAATAACAGTGTTAAACAATCACGACCAGCACAAATAAACTAAGCTTTACTTTAATTGGTTAAATTGCGTACATCTAAATAGAAAGGAACACCTTAAATTTGTTCCAGTTTAATTATCCAACAAATTTAACTGGTACATGTAAATTTCTACGAATACAATGGTGGTGCTTATTTCTAGTACATTACGCTTTTACTAAGCGTGCACGAACGTGAAAATCTATGTACTAGTAGATTATATGTAAATAATGGAACTTACGTCAACAGAATATAAAGTAGGTGGACAGTTAAAATTTTATCACTTATAGCTTTTCGTTCGAGTACAAGGTTTAACATACATTTTTATAGCAGCACAAACTTGGGCGTTAGCAATTTATAATCCAACTCCTGTTGCTGGAAAGTATTACATACAGAAAACTTTCACACTGTAACTGCACTTGAAGAATCCTGAGTCTTTTCGCGTTTTCGGCTTGTGCCTACAAAACTCAAATTTAATTTATTACTACTCGAATTACTAATGAACCGGTTTATCCGCTTGACGATAGTGTTTGTAAGTAGACTAAAACTAAACGTTTATCTTCAGAGATTTGAATAGATCTGAATGAATTACCCCTTCTATTATCTTGTGGCAGTATTTATAAGCTATATTTTTAAGGATCTCTTCAATTACACCTATCCACATGATTTGTACGATTTGAAATGAACTTATGGTTTAGGTAAAGACTTTTCTTAGTGCATGAGAATATAATATATTGGTATTTTGACACTGTACATTTAATACCAGATCTCCTCCATGGATTAGTCCTACGCATTAAATTTTATAACGTTTTATTTAATTTAAGTAATGCGTGGGAATTCTTTTGAATACACGTCGTAGGATGATTAGACATAAAAATATATCGGAGTTTTTTTAATTCGATATGTCTATTGCGAAGCTCATTTTATTGCTGGTTGAAAGAATTTACCGAGTACTTTTCAGTTAATTTCAGTAATTTACTTTAA
Organism: Platerodrilus igneus; assembly: GCA_036346225.1. Lineage (NCBI taxonomy): Eukaryota > Metazoa > Arthropoda > Insecta > Coleoptera > Lycidae > Platerodrilus > Platerodrilus igneus. Next base: position 4,815,012 of record JARFIW010000394.1, read on the forward strand.
TAATAAAATAGAATAGTCTCCTTTATAGGCTGTAAACTAACCAACTACTATAAAATGTTAAATAAATTTTCTTACTAAAGCTTCTGACTAGCTAAAATTGATAAATGCTTTTCCTATATACAAATGTATGCTAAATTAACGCGCATGCGTAACAATGTTTGCTACCTATTCTTGCCCTTTATTGGAAATATATTTGTAACTTTTATCCGCAGCACGGGGCATATTCACCTAATCTTCTAAACTGAAAAGATTGTATCTAAGATTTGTTAGTAGCGTAGCTGCTGTTTCCCGATAACAGCGCTTAGAGTACGAATTACAAGTTTTAATTTCAGCATTTTCTTTTGTTTGTTGCAACACTGTCAGCGGTATGTAGTTGTATCCTTCCCGGACGTTCTGCTTCCACAGGCGTCGTACCAATGAACCGGTGCTTAACGTTATTATATTCTTCCGTAATCTTAAGTAAACTTTCCAGGCACCTATAACTTCCTTGCAAGTGCAAAGTCTTGCAGACTTTTTAACTGGAGAACACCTCATCTAAGATTTTATAGTAGCGTAGCTGCTGTTTGCCGAAACAGTGCCTAGAGTACGAATAACGAGTGTTGATTTGAGTAATTTCTTTGAGTTTTTTGATAATTATCCGAACCCGGTGGAGTGGAAAGCTTTTATAGCTAAAGTGTGGGACTCTTTTTGTGGCATACCCACTAAAACCACTCCCTCTGGCGGGCGCGTCTGCCAAACGGCTCCGCCGCACTGCAGCCTAAAAGGCTTATTGTGATGACCCTGGTTAAGTATCATACCCAGTCTACAAAACCTGCACCTCGGATTATGGCGTACAGGTCTCTCAATAAAAGGGTACCTACTTCCTTCGCGTCTAACTTTGGTTGCCCGAATAGGCGCTGTCTCGATCTGCCCAACTCCTCGCATCTGCATAGTACATGGATTGCAGTCTCAGGTTCCTCTAAGCAAAGTTTGCATTCGAGGTCTCGCTCTATTTGTTCATCCTCTGAGGTGAACCTTGACAGAAGTATGTCCTGTCAGAAACCCCACAGTGATCCTGAGCTATTTCCTGCTTAAACAAAGCAATTCCTGGGTTCTGTTTTTGCTAGGCCCCTTTACCAGCGCCTTAATATGTGTTTGTCCTGGTCTGTTTTGCCAGTTTCTTAGGTGTTGGTTGCACATCCATTTGCTAATATAGCTACGGATGACAGATTTTGCAACTCACAAAGCAGGTTCGGGATCGATAAATGGCTCTTGCGCCCCCTGTGTTACAATTTCGTCTGCAAGTTCGTTTTCCTCGAGTCCTTGATGGCCTGACACCCACCGTAAAGTAACAGAGTTCTGCTGTGCCAGTTCATTAAGTGCCTCAATACATTCCCATACCAGTCTTGATGACGCTTTCTGACTTATTAGAGCCTTAAGCGCCGCCTGGCTGTCACACATTGCAATATGGCGTGTATTTCCGTTTGAAAAAACGGTAGCATTTGCCCTTAGGTGACCGCTTAAACGTACTTCCGGTCTCTCGCTAAAGAGTCCAGAGCCGGATCCGGTCTCGCCTTTAGAGCCATGCGTGTACCAGACCATGCTGCCCGGAGGTAATCTACCCTTCATTTTTTCCCACTCCACATCATGGGTAACAGTCTTGAAGAGTGTATCCTGCGGATGTTGTGGAGTCATTTGGTCCGAACGCATCTCAAACAGATGCCCCTAATTTCTCCCAAGCAATTTCGTGTGCTCCGTCCCTTCAATAATTCTAGACTAAAGGTTCTTAAGTCTGTATAGTCCAAGCCTTGTTTCCACCACCACCATCAAGTGTAGCGGTGAAAGGCCAAGGAGAGTCTCCATAGCAGCAGTGGGCGTGGAACACATCGCCCCTGTAATACTTAGATAGGCCAGTCTCTGGATCTTGCCCAAGTTTATTTTGGTGTTTGATTGTTTTTTCCCATCGGATAATCCCGAGGGGGATGAAGGGTCGCACGATTTAGTACGTCGGGAAGCTGCAGAGGCGCAAGGAACAGGTGCCGATAAGGCAATCCTAGTTCACGAGGTCGTCAGGGCTCTTAGGAGGATGAACCCTAAGAAGGCACCGGGGCATGATGGAATCACCTCAGACGCAGCTCTGCAGGCGTGCCTGTTAGCACCGTGTATCTTTGTTGGGTTGTTTAATCTTTGTTTAGAAAGGGGCGTTTTTCCGCGTTGCTGGAAAATCCAGAATGTGAAATTTATACCCAAACCTAAAAAGACGGATACGTCAGATCCGGGCAGCTATCGTCCAATTAGTTTGCTACCGGTGCTGGGGAAAGTTTTAGATCGCGTTATGACTACGCGTGTTGAGCACCTAGTGCGAGACAGCGGCGGTTTTAATAACCGACAGTTTGGTTTCGTGGAGGGCAAGTTGACTATCGACGCGTTAGAGTTCGTTGTCGGGGAAATTAAGCAGGCAAGAGATGCTAAAGAGTACTGTGTCGTTGTTGCTTTGGACATTTCAGGAGCATTTGATGCTGCTTGGTGGCCATTAATCGTTTGCGAGTTAGATCGTAGGGGTTGTCCGCGAAACTTGATGTCTTTGGTCAAGAGCTATTTCTCGAGGCGATTTGCACAGGTTGAGATTCCGAGTGAAGTTCTGTCGCGTGAGGTGGAAAGGGGATGCCCGCAAGGGTCATGTTCTGGTCCCACATTTTGGAAATTGTTGTATGAGAGCATCTTTAGGGTCAAGTTGCCCGCAGGGTGCTCAATCGTTGGGTTTGCAGATGACACGCTAATAATTGTAAGATCGAGATTGCTAATGGATATGCGCACAAAACCGAACGAGGCGCTTAATAAATTACACGAATGGTCGCAGGCGGTAAAATTAAAGTTTAACACGGCGAAGTCAGAGGCGCTTTATTTCGGCACGAAACCAGGACAGAGACCTCCTAGGTTAGAGCTAGGAGGGGAGAAAATCCCGTTTAAAGATTGTATTACCTACCTCGGCGTCAAGATCGACAATATATTAAATTGGAAAGCGCACGTACAATACGTAAAAAGTAAGGGCGGCGAAATATCAAATAAAATGATGGCGGCGGCTAAAATAAAGTGGGGTTTCAGGGGCGAATCGCTGAGGACGGTTTATACCGGAGCAATTGAGCCGGCAATACTGTACGCAGCTTCTGTATGGGCAGAAGGTTGTAAAGTCCGGGAGATGCGTCAATTAACGAGCGTACAACGCATAACCGCGGTAAAAGCGGCGAGGGCGTACAGGACCACCTCCACGGAGGCTGTCCTGGTGATCAGTAGGACTCTCCCTATCGAATATGTCGTTAGGGAGATTAGAGATAGGCGATTAATAAATATAGGAAAAGGGCGCGAAATTATCGAAGATCTTAATCTTGGTAATAGGGAAATTGCAAGAAAGATCGTTGTATCTGAGTTGGGGCACTCGGCTGATATTAGAGGAATCGAGTTTGTCGAAGGTGATGAGGACGCGATGGGTATCAGAATTTATACGGACGGTTCACGTATGGACGATGGGCAAGCAGGCGCGGCGTTTGTCGTGTATAAGCAGGAAAGGGAGGTGTTTCGGTTTCAAACCAAACTCGCGAACTGGTGCACTATCTTCCAGTGCGAATTGGTAGCCATACGAGAGGCTATCGATTACGTAATAAACCATACGGGCAGAGACGAGTATTATATAATCAGTGATAGTAAATCGGCGCTGACGGCTTTAACAAACATGAACACCTCGACAGACCTCCAAGCGGACGTCTGGAGGATAGCGCGTACGGCGCTCGAGTTTCGACGTTTAAAGTTCTGTTGGGTCAGGTCGCACAATGGTAACGTAGGAAACGATAGGGCTGACGAATTAGCTAAAGAGGCCGCGACGGGAGACTTTCGAATATCACATTCGTCAATACCGAAGTCTTTGATTAAAAGAAAGCTGCGCGAAAAATCAATTCGACAATGGGAAGATAGGTGGAACAACGCTGTCACGGGCAGGTTGACCCACAAATTCATACCGAGCATAGAAGCTAGAGGTAGGATCGAGGTTAAGCTCGATCACAAAATGGTGCAGTTGATAACAGGGCACGGCGCCCTGAAGGTGTATTTACAAAGGTTCGGGCTAACCAACAGCGACCGCTGCGAATGCGGTGAGGGCGCGGAAAGCGCAGAGCACGTGCTTTTCGACTGCCCGCTTGAGGCGGGAAATCGTGGGTTGACTGATAGCAAACTAGCTATCTTAGATCTGGCATGGCCAAAGAGCCTAGAGGAAGTCGGGGAAGTGGTTAACCAGAAGGCGTTCTGGACAGCCTTAAAAGAATTCGCGGGAAGGGTCGCGAGATTAGAAAATGATAACCGCGTGTAAAATTCGGTGGGGTTGGTGGAAGGATTGGAAAATTATAGATTGACTTGGCGTGAGTAAGGATACGAGCATAGATATAACCAAAACCTGATATTAAAAATAAAAAAAAATAAAAAAATAATAATAATAATAAAATAACATGATAATTATACCCAAATGTCCAATATCACGAGAAACCCCCACACCATTAATACAATCACTGCCTATCTTCATAATTATGTGCGGAAAATCGGGAAATCGGGAATAAATAATAACCAATAAACAATAACAAATAAATCAGAAACCCTCATTAAATTAAATCAATAAAATAAACAAAGATAATAAAATAGAGTGAAACCGCGCATCCCCCCAGGACTTGAAAGTGAAGTGATAGTGATAGTGATTGTGATCCCCCCCCCCAGAACATTTAGTGCATACCCACCAGGACTTTAGCAATGCACCCCTTCTTACCCTTAGAAGTAAGTTACAGTTAGATGTAAGCAGATGACCAGATCTTCGGATGCTGGAGAATTTTATTATGGAGATAAGACTTAAATTGTGGCGGCTGTACTCGCACAAGCTTTGATTTACATTAATTAGTAGTTTTTGAAATAATTTAACAAGCACGTTTTGTGTGTAATGGCGCTAGCCGACATAATGCTTGTGCGAGTGCACCTGATAAATAGGGTGTTGCTTTTGCTTTTTTGTGCACTGCTATATGCTTAACGCTTATTAGACATTTATTTATATATTAATTTATATTTTATATTTACACTTTATATTTATTTATTTATTTATTAGCATGCATTGTAGCATTTTGTGGCATATTTATTTTGTTTGACGTTCTGTCGCCATATTGGTTGCAGTATATATTTGGGAAGGGAGAGTAGAATAGTGAAGATTGTAATCATAATATAAATCAGTTAGGGAATGATAGGGAAAGCTAGGGATGAATTTAAATTAGTTAGCTAGATTTGGATAGTTTTAAGACGACCCTTCAGGTCGCACTGGTAAGCAGAGCCGGCGTCTGCTATCCGGTATTACGGATCCCTCCCCCTCTTATTTTTGCTTGTGTCTTGTTGATCGGGTACACTCCAAAGTCAGCGCTTGGGATACCATTATTTACAACCCTGTTTTTAGTTTTGTTTCAGTTGGTCAGATTTTTATGTTTGTTAGATTGTTAGAGCTTGTTAGGTTTGTTAGATTTTTAGGTTTGTTAGATTTTTATTTAGTTTTTTATTTAGGGTGGATTTAACTATGAAGTCAGAATTAATCAGAAGCACGATTATTTTGGCGTTTAAACCCAATGTAGTACCTCCGGGTGGAGCATTGGGGACGTGGCCGCAAGTATAGCGGCCCTAATTCAAATTATAATGTTTGATTGTTTAGTCTTGGGCAACCATACCAAGGCTGCATATGTTATTGTTGGTCTGACCACCCTAGTGTACAGTCGGTGTACCATGTTTGGTGTTAGCCCCAGGATTTGCCGCAAGTGCGTCTAACTATTGCTAAAGAAGTTTTTGCCTTGCGTACAATCTTATCAATCTGCTGGTTCCATGTGAGTTTGGAGTCTAGAATGACTCCCAAGTACATCACTTCACCTGACAGGCCGCTTTCGTTACCGTTAAGGCAGAGGGGGTGTAATGCCCGCAATCTTCCTTCTCCGGGTAAAAGGTACTAAAGTGGACTTTCGGGGGTTGACTCTAAGGCTTTCCTCAGTTACCCTCATCTCTACTATTTTCAGGGCTTGTTGCATTCGGTCCCTGATAATACTATTGTATTTACCCTCCACTAAGACATTCAAATCATCAGCATATCCTAGCGGGGTAAACCCTTTTCTGCTCAGCTCCCACAACAGTCCGTCTATGACTAGGTTCTACAACAGGGGGGGGACAAAACTCCCCCTGCGGACATCCCCTTGTCACCCGGATGGCTGTGGTGTCTTCTTCGATTAGTTCTGTGACTGCCACCCTTCCACTTAACATGCTGTCTATCCACCTGCAGCAAGTTTCCTCCATCCCAACTGATCTGGTGACCGTTGAGATGGTGGTAAAGGATGTATTATCAAAGGCTCCCTCGATGCCCAAAAAAGGCACATAGAAGGATCTCTTTGTTAGCTAGAGTCTAGAAACTAGGTGATGAATAGCTGACTCTGTTGAAAGTTCTGCTCTAAAAGCAAACTGTTTTGGGTGTAATGGACTAGTTGCCAAAATACTCTCCCTGATATGCCTATCAAGCAGTTTTTCCATCGTCTTAAGAAGAAAAGACATCTGTAACGTCCTTTCATATGAAAAGTCTTGCAGACTTTTTAACTGGAGAACGCATCATCTAAGATTTTATAATAGCATAGCTGCTGTTCGCCAAAACAGTGCCTAGAGTACGAACCACGAGTGTGAATTTCAGCATTTTCTTCGGTTCGTTGCATCACTGTCAGCGGTATGAAGTTTTGTTCTTGATGGATGTTGTTCTGCTTGCACGGGTATCATTCCAATGAACCGGTGCTTGGTGTTGTTATATTCTTCCCTAACTTTAAGTAAAATTTCCAGGCATCTGCAACATCCTTGCAAGTGGAAAGTCTTACGGTGTTTGTTTTCAATTTCTCTGACAAAAGTACTGTCATACAGGCTTTGACCGCAGTATATGTGAAATAATAGTGTTATGTTTGTGTTCAGGAAATAGTTGGCCAAAATTTTTATGTTGCTAGGTATCCTGAGAACAAGCTTGTCATATTATGTAAATTCATATCATATACAACTAAAGAGTTCTCAGATTAAATACTTCTACTACTTCCGGAATTGTTTAATATATTATTAAGGCATACATTACACAATTGGCAACGAGGATAAAGTTGTGGCTAGTATTGGAAAAATTGAGGAATTTAATACTGCTCAACCTAAAGCATGGAAATCCTATGCCGAAAGATTAGAGTTCTTCATGGAGGCTAATAATATTAAAGAAGACAAACTTAATCGTGCAACTTTATTAGCAGTTTGTGGTTTAAAATGCTATTCTACGATTAAGTTGATTTGTGCTCCCAAAAGAGTAATGGAACATTCTGATGAAGAAATAATTGCAAAACTGACTGAACATTTTTCTCCGAAACCTTCTATAATAGTACAGAGCTATAAGTTTTATTAATGGGTTCAAAACAAAACGAATCAATTGCTACTTTTGTTGAAGAATTGCGATCGATGGCCGATAGTTGCAAATTTCCGGGTAATTTCTTAGACGAAACCATACGAGACCGCATCGTTTGTGGGGTAGGAGGTGAATCTTTACAGCGTCGTTTACTTGCTGAAACAAATCTGACTTGAAAAGTTGTTTACAAAGTTGCAATTGCTACCGAAACTGTTTCGAAGAATATAGTTGAAGTAAAGGATGATTGCAGTAATACTACAGATTCGTGTTTTTCTATAACAATAGGAATAAGGATGATACAGAGCAGCAGTGTTATATTGCAGAAATTTTTTAAACCGCTGTTATAGAATTCCTTGCTTTCGTCCGTTTGTAAAATAAGTGTCCTTGTATTCCTAACTTTTGGACCTGTTTTACTTTTTAGACATCTGGCAATTGCGTACTTGGTATACCAATTCAAACCGATTAGAATATAATAATTGTAATCTTCATTATCCTGAACCTTCATTCTTCATTTTTCTGAAGTGTAAGCAATATTGTTAAAAGCTCTACCGTTCATACTTTTACCAAATTATTAAAGTTCTTTACAACGTTTTATAGAATAAGTAGTATATATATATATATATATATATATATATATATATATATATATATATATATATATATGCTACACAATTAAGAAATAAAGAGCTGTTGCAATTTTTAATATTTAAAATTCTGCGTACATTTAACAACTTCTGTAGCACTTTAAACAAAGTCGTACTTCCTTAGTCTCACTGTTTCGTTAATACCAACTGTAAAAGTAAAATTATATAATTTATTCGAATTTTACGTCTCTATATGTAGAACGTAAAAGGTAGAATGTGAGATTTAAATATGTGTAAGGTGAAAGGTGAAAGGTGTACAATGGAAGGTGGAAGGAAAAATGTGGCAAAAAAAACCTGGAAGGTAAAATATGAAAGGTAGACTGTGGAAAGAAAAATGTGAAAGCAACTGTAATCAATTTCAGGTTTAGATCTTTATAGAAACTGTTTAAGACGCAATTTTTTTTGTTAAAATGAAAATGTTACTAACTAACAAAATCTAGAATTGAAACTTTTAACAAAAGTTATGGTTAGTAGTTAAACACGTCTATCTTCTTCTTGTTAAATGTGTCAGCAAAATCTTGTGTTATATACATGTCAAAAAGAAATATCGTTCGACCTTTCCTTATAAATATATAGTTTACACTACCACCCATTTGCGCTCGCCATCTATTTTAATACATATACATATTTCCAGACAGAATTTTGTCAACCTAGTTAGGTATAGAAATCAAATTTTTATTCTTGTCTTGCAGATGTCATCCCTTCAATCCACTGGATAATGCACGCTGGACGTCACAGAGGTTGATATTTATTAATATTGATTTTTTAGTAAAACACTTTCAGCAAGGACCATTCCGGCCCGCGGTTCTCAAATTCTTCTGATTATGTTGCATAACCTCGCACAATTCTTCGTACTCGTTTTGCAGATTATAGCTAGTTGTTATACCACATTCTTCATGGTAAACGATTTGGTATTGGAAGTCTTCTGATCAATACACATTATGGTACAGGAGATATAAAGTTCGCAATGAATGTATCGCACTGCGCTTGTTCAAAATTGTACGGAATAAATGAATAATTTGCTCCTTCTGTAGATGGAAAAACTCGGGCATTTCGATGCCGTACGGTGTCAATGTTCTTTACGCGATAGCTAACGACGTGGTCCTTAAACGTCGTGCTAATTATTTGGATGGTAGGGTCTCCCTCGGTGGCAGCAGCTATAGCATTCTTATGCCTATTGCTCCGTAGGTGACCACCATATACAGGCTTAACCACATCCACATTACACACATTGCACCGGATGCTAACCCGCTGCTGTTTGGAGATAGAATCTATAACCGCCGAACCTTTATGCTATGTTGTAGTCGAGGTTACACCGTGCTGTTCGACCCGGTGTCTTTGTAAGTTATATACTCTGGTAAAGGCAACACCTTACATGTGATTTTCCAATGCTCTACCCAAAGGTACTACATTGGCCAGGAAGAGATTTTTTACCTGGAAAATTTGGAATTTTGACGAACCCTTGCTGTTCCAAGCAAGGTAGGGATCTTTAACGTGCGTGACAACACTCACACACGGGACCTCCATTTTACCTCTCATCCGAACGAGGGTGTATTTTTGTGAAAAATGCTCGCCTAACATTTTTCAAGCGGACCGTGTCGAGATTCAAACCCAGAACCTTGGACAAAGTAGTCACACACATACCACTACGCCACGGAGCCGCCGGTAAAGGCGACACCGCAGGGGTTCGCAGTTATGGTATTTTTCCACCGGTAAGTCATACGTTTAAACTAGATCTAAAAGCCGTACCTAATCAAGCACCCGGACAACCGATAAACCATCCATTATATGTTTTCCTGTTTATTTGCATTAGATCATTTCCGCGTAGTTAAATATACAGATAAAAATTAAAAACTCTTAACTTCGTAATTTAATCTTCTGTTATTCGAGTAAGACGTTTGTTTTTAATACGTTAAACGGTTTTTAGTTCTCCAATACCAAATTTATATAGTCTGTTACCACCGCCATCGAATACTAACTTACTGATTAAAGATGATATTATATTGAGATACTTTATTGAGCACGAGTCGAAGGATGTCGAAGGTATGCAAATAAAGTCGAAGACTACGTTGGGAACGAAAGTGTGAGGTAAATCCACCAGGTTGCAAGCACATTTTGGAGAAATCAAAGGATGTCGTGGACATCCGAAGACAGTCGGTGGATTGGGCAGGGAAAACGACAACCGTTAAAAACACTTAGATCCTAACTAGAGATTGACAAAGGTAAGAAAGAAAGTGATAGACAACTTTTGCATATAAAGACTAAAGCACAACAAAATATTGTATTTAACACTTTATACGTATCTTCCTATTCGAGCTGGTACATTTTTGGAAGTCCCTCAAACATATTTGTTAAGTAACGTGTTAGTTGCGCACTACGTGAAATACATATAGAATGTGTATATTTCTTATTAATATTTTTCAACCCTTCTATTCAATAACTTATTACAGCGACATTATTTTACCTTTAAGCCATATCTAGTAGGTACATATTTTCGAAAACTGCTGCAAACTACTATTAAAGATCTTACGCATCTCCATTCCTTAACAAGACATTTGCCATAATTTTAACAATCCTTTTTTTCCAGGTGTGTACCATATTTTGAACGTAATTATATTTAATGTAATTATATTTATTTTTAAAACAGTGTTTGTTAACTACATACCAATCTTCTTATTACAGAGGGATTAGAACTATATAATAAAATCTATTGGGTTATAATACTTTAACGGCATTAAGTCGTACCCACAATGGTCTAAAATGGCTCATTGCGGGACATTATCAACCATATAGGGCCATTTTGGGCGATTGTAGGCTATTGCTGGCCATTATAGGCCAAGCTGGGCAACTAATTTTCATTTATAGGATTTCAGTTCTGAAATGATTCATTCAACGCTTTTACTTGCAGCACATATGTGACGGCTTTATCGGGGAATTTAGTGATAATTTCTAAAATACTCATCAGACTTTTAGTAAATAAAGCATTTACAACTACTATATACAAAATAGTCTTAAGCTACTATATGCAAGTGTCTTAAAATATTATACAATTATGTGAAATAAAAATCGTCCATTTTTCGATGCCCCCAAGCATACGTATTAACACTTCCAGGGATAATGAAGCGGTTATCGTCATTCCCAGATGAACTAATTTATAAGTTTGGTAAACAAATCATGTTTCGTACTTCTAATAGTCGTCATTGTATGCCTGAGAGCACCTATATTATTATTTGCTACACCCTTAAACTATCTACGCAAATACCCTTTACCACACTACCACTAACCCCTTTAATTTTTTTAATAACATCTTTTTCGGATATCATACAATATGATTTGGCTCTAGCACCGACGAACTCTAAAACTAAATCCGCATTAAATTCATCCTTAAACTTAACCACCACCTTTTTATTTACTAAAAGTATAATATACTCATTGTCTATTGGATATTAACTAGTATCAAAAGTTATCAAAGTTATTGCTAATGCCACAGTAAATATCTTCAGTTTATACGCTATACAGTAAGGAATCCGAATCCGTATAAAGCAGCTGAATTTGGTCATCATATATGCACCGCATAACGTTATAATGAAAGTCGTATATTAAGCTTTTGGACAAGTATAATACCGTAAATCCAGCATAAACTGGTTTATCGTACGTCACTTTCACTCGGTCCATCTGAATGATAACCAAATTCTTACTTAGCACCGTACTGCTATTGAAGTTAGGGTGGGCAATTAAACTACTTGCACGCAAGTGATTTCCTTCCGGCTCCCAGCGAGTTACAATTTTCACATCGACACAATTGTCCAAATTCTCCATGGTTATTCCGAAGACCGCGTTATTCATCAACTTAAAGAAGTCTTTTCGAACGCACTTTTCGCTCGTGTTCTCAACCCCATGTTGAGATCGATGTGAGGTTTTAACCATGGCGACTGCTCGAATTTCATGACTCGGTGGACCGCTGTGAGCTGAAAACCATTCTTTAAACACTGGTGAAGATTCCTGTAGTGGATTACATAATTCTTCTTGTTTTCCAAGGTTGCAAGTAGTTTCGGGGTCTTGGATTTGGCGGAGTCTTTGTTTTCAGATAGAGAGGCAAATCATTTTTAGAGCCGTGCAATTCTTCAGGGTACTCGAGATCTACTTCCAATATATACCCCAAGTCGCAAGTTTCATGTATATCCATAATTTTCCGCTTGATACAGTCATTTTCGGTATCGCTCAACCACCTAAATCCGTCAATAGGTAGATATTGGCTCATAGCTCACCCTTATAAATTGTTAGTGTCGAGGTACGTCAAGTAACTGAAAGATTCGTTGGCATTTGTTGTTGGCCTTTGTGTATCTTCTGCTGCATTGCGATTGACCTCTCCTTATGCCAGCCTGAACAAAATTGTGTATGTCGATGTCGGTAAGTAATTGTAACTTAACGTTAGCGTATTTCAACATCGAGTACTTGCTCAAACTGAAGGCGGTCATGTACTGGCACGGGTCGAGGTCGTATGTGTTAATGCACACGTTTCTGAAATTTTCAAATACGTCGGCCAACAATAGTAGGTCCGTCTTTAAATAAAGTTGCTGTATTCCCCGATCGTGTTTAAGCCGAAAGTTTTTCATACTTTCTGCGCGCGTCCGTACTCTGCAAAGGAGATGTCGCAAGATGTCAGCTTATTGTAAAATGCTTTCTTTTCTGGTAACGACGCGTCATCCAAAACGGCAACGCCCGTAATATAATCGTATGGGAAAACGTCTTTCTCCTTTGCCAGTTTGAATTTATTTTCCTCGGGGGAAATACTCTCGCAATTTCACAAACTGATAAGAGTCTAAATTTTTTGCCAGTTTGTCTAAGGACGATGCCATGAACCGCAGCAAATCGATGAAACGGAGTTGGATGCAGCTTGCATCTTATCCTTCATTATCTTCGATAACATCTCCATCTATTCTAAGGTTTTTTGTGAACGAAATGTACCTCTTTTTGTTGTTAGGTATTGCGCTAACACTTTCCTGATCGCACACCAGCTTCTTTACAATAAAGTACCGATCATACCCACTTAAGTTATGGAAAATCACTGGTATGAAATTTGGAATTCTATATTTCAAATTGCGACTGCTAGAGCCGCAAAGCGAAATTTTCCCGTTAGATAGAAATGATCTCGTACCTTTTTCTCAAGGACTTTTTGCAGATGCAACCGTCCATTGCTCCGTAAAAAAAGCCAGTCTAGTAGTTCGAGCGGGACGTTTGCTTCTAGGATGGCTCCTAGTCCTTGAGCTTCCACTTTCATTTCTTCTATGAACACCTTTGCTGCATCAGGGCCCCTGTAAATCTTAAACTTTAATAGACTATCGTCGTAGCTGCATTTTACATAATATGCGAAGTTATAGGGTGTGTGCTCCTGCACATTGTTTGTAAACAAAACGGATGCATCTGGAACAGCGGAACTGATTGGTTTGAGTAATGACTTAAAATCTGCATAAATTGTAAACGGAGTATGCATTTGCTTACGGATGTTTTAAATTTTACTATATTTGCAAAACATTCGGCATCCTTGTGACATGTTTGCAGTCATGTTCTGAATGCCTCTCTAGTACCTGCTCGGTCCGGAAGTATATCAGGCAACCATCGCATAACCACTTATTAAAGTGTTCTTTAGATAGTTGTTTATCAACTAATCTTGCAAGATTTTTATCTAGCAATAGTGACTGTTTTGTCTATCCTGAATATACTAGGTTATTCTAAATGACAAACCCATTTTTAAAAATTCGTATTTATTAAAGCACAAATCCAATATGAACAATCGGTATACCAATGAAAAGAGGAAGTTTCAAAGTTTTTATTAATACATTATAATTATTCAATGTGTCCACCGTTTGTTGTACGGCAAACATGCACGCGGTAGGTAAACTCATCCCACACACGAGAAAGCGTATCTGCTGTTACTGAGTGCATGGCAGCAGTGATACGGTTCCACAGATCGTTCAGAGTTGTTTGTGGGAGCGGGACGTAAACAGCATCCTTAATATAACGCTATAAGAAGTAGTTATATGAGGTGAGATCATGAGATGTCGGTGGCCAGAAGTGTTGAGTCAGGTTTTCATTTCCCATGCGACCTATCCAGCGCTGAGGAAAGGATATATTCAAAAATCCTCGTACATCAAGATGCCACTGGGGCGGAACTCCATCCTGTTGGAAAATAAAGTCCTGTGAATCTACCATAACTTGATGGTACAGCTATTGTTCCAACATGTCCAGGTACGTTATTCCAGTTACAGTTCTTTCCACAAAGAAACAAGGTCCTTAAACCTTTGTACCAGATAAGGCACAGAACATGTTTATCTTGGTGAGTCTCTTTTGTGTTGTAATGTTGAATGTGGATTTTGCAAACCCCGTATGCAAACATTGTGTCTGTTGACTTTTCCTTTAAGGTGGAAGGTCGCTTTATCGCTAAAAATTATACGCCGTAGAAACGCGTTATCCTCTATCATTCGTAGCGCATAACCACAAAATTGAAGACGCTTCTCTTTGTCATTAGGCTTGAGAGCCTGCAGGAGTTGCAATCTGCAGGGCTTGTACAGCAAATGCCATTTCAGAACTTTCCATTCAGTTGGTTGGGGTATTCCAAGTTCTCTACTAGCTCTATTGGTAGACTTACGTGGACTGCGAACAAAACTTTCTTTAATCCGTCTGACATCTTCCTCTGACACACGCGGTCGGGCTGTGCTTTTTCCTTTACACACACTTTTAGTTTATTGAAATTGCTTAAACCATCGGCTCATGCTTCTTCTAGTTGGTGGTTTAATACCGAATTTGGTACGAAATGCCCGCTGCACTACAAATTGCAACCCGCTTTTTGCGAACTCAAGAACCTTTTATTGGTATGTAGAACCGTGTCACTGCTGCCATGCGGTCAGTGACGGCCGATACGCTTTCTTGTGTCTGGGATGAGTTTACCTACCGCGTAGATGATTGTCGTGCAGCAAACGATGGACACATTCAACATTTGTAATGTATTAAAAAAAAACTTTCGAGCGATTATTCATTTTGGATTTGTACTTTAACAAATACGAATTTTTAAAAATGAGTATATCATTTAGAATGGCGTGGTTTTTGTGCTGGGTGAAATGCAACGGTCCCACATTGATTTACCTTCTACTCCAAAAACGTTTATACTGACGTTGTTCAACCGCTCGGATCTCGGTATATCAGGTACTTTCACTGGAAGTTCAATTCTATCAAAGTTTATAGCGTTGCTGTAGTGTTGATACTTAGTTACTCTTTGAGGGTCGTGATCTACAGGGTACAGTGCAGTTATCACTGACCACGCAAAGCACGCAAAGTCTTTACTTTTATCGTTGACTACTGCCATCTTATCCTTTACCCACTTAGGCAGCTCGATGTAATATGATCCTTGGAGATGTATTTATTAATGTTGACCTCTAGGTACAACACTGTGTTTAAGCTCCAACCAGACCCCCGCCCTTAAAACTCCTCAAACTTTACACTCATATCCCGTACCATAGATTTGTAGATCTCACCCACGTTCGACGATTGGGTGACAACTTGGTTTTTCGTATTGAACGAGTTAACATCGTCAACACCTTTGCCATTATCCATTTCGGATAGAGCCCAAACAGTTCCACGTTTATTTTAAGAGTGTCGTGGATCTCCAACTGCTCACCCACGAGCCGCACAAAAAATCTTCTTGATGCTCAAGAAATTCACCAACAGGTGCAACGTCTTGAATATTTTTGATGCGATATGTCGCAATTCTGTTTTTGAACGCAGTAACTACAGTTTTCACCGCATCTGCGTGAATGCGAGTTGCAATAGATTTATGTGCGTTATTGCGTTAATACGCAGTGTACGCAGTTTTCGACTCCTCTACATTGCACACGTCGCATTTCACAACGGCGATTTGCAGTTGCTTCGATGTAGATAGGCCATCTTTACATGGGGTCAACGTGTAACCCCACGCGGTCCTATTGTTGCAGCTTCTTCTGCAGGCGGAGCTAGACGTTTAACTCCGGTTGATGAGCACCTCTTCGAGTAAACTCGGAGTGGCACACATTGCAAGCATACAATGCACCTTCAGGTTGTTCGGGGGCGTGCATTCCAATTGCAGACGCTGCTACTGTTTTCACCTTCCCATGTACGGTGCGTTGATGACGAAGAATGTCGCTTCTTTAGCTAAAAGTGGAACGGTATAACTCGCACAAAAGTCTTTTAGATTTCATTTCTTCTGTAATTTAAAAATGCTAGAACACTATAAGACTTGATTGTTGCAAGAGCGAACAAAGAATGAGGATATGGTAGTAAGCAGCTTCTTATATACTGGCAGAATAGGTTATCATAAAAAAGGAAAATATCATTATTAACTTATTTTTCTGTTGGTCCTTGTGTTATATTAATCACCTTTCTGTAATTTCCAAAGGTATTTATTATTTGAATAATAATAGTACACTTTAATAGCAATTATGGAATGCAAGTTATTACTTATTAAAAATGATTAGTGCTAATGGGTTTTAATGAGAAAACCCATTAAAAAGCGATTAGTGCTAATGGATTTTTAATGAGAAAAGCCATTAAAAACGATTACTGTTAATGGACTCTTAATGAGAAAACCCCATTAAAAAACAATGAGTGCTAATGAGTTTGTAATGGAAAACCTCATTAAAAGCGATTAGTGCTAATAGGTTTTTAATGAAAAATTCATTAGAAAGCGATTAGTGCTAAAGGATTTTTAATGAGAAAACCCATTAAAAAACGGTTAGTGCTAATCGGATTTTAATAAGAAAACACTTTAAAAACCGATTCGTGCTAATGGGGTTTTAATAAAAAAATTCATTAGAAAGCGATTCGTGCTAATGGATTTTTAACGAAAAAACCCAATAAAAAACGATTAGTGCTAATCAGATTTTATTAAGAAAGCCCATTAAAAAGCGATTTGTGCTAATGGGGTTTTAATAAAAAAATTCATTAGAAAGCGATTAGTGATATTGGGTTTTTAATGAGAAAGCCCATTAAAAACGATTAGTGATAATTGGTATTTAATCAGAAAACCCATTAAAAATCGATTAGTGCTAATCGGTTTTTAATGAGAAAGTAAGCAGCTTCTTATATACAGGCAGAGTAGGTCATTAGGAGAAAGGAACATATCATTATTAACTTATTTTTCTGTTGGTCCTTATATTAATCACCTTTCTGTAATTTCGAAAGGTATTTATTATTTGAATAATAATAGTACACTTTAATAGCAATTATGGAATGAAAGCTATTACTAATTAAAAATGATTAGTGCTAATGGGTTTTAATGAGAAAACCCATTAAAAAGCGATTAGTGCTAATGGATTTTTAATGAGAAAACCCATTAAAAACGATTACAGTTAATGAACTCTTAATGAGAAAACCCCATTAAAAATCAATGAGTGCTAATGAGTTTTAATGGGAAACCTCATTAAAAGCGATTAGTGCTAATAGGTTTTTAATGAAAAATTCATTAGAAAGCGATTAGTGCTAAAGGATTTTTAATGAGAAAACCCATTAAAAACGGTTAGTGCTAATCGGATTTTAATAAGAAAACACTTTAAAAGCGATTCGTGCTAATGGGGTTTTAATAAAAAAATTCATTAGAAAGCGATTCGTGCTAATGGATTTTTAACGAAAAAACCCAATAAAAAACGATTAGTGCTAATCAGATTTTATTAAGAAAGCCCATTAAAAAGCGATTTGTGCTAATGGGGTTTTAATAAAAAAATTCATTAGAAAGCGATTAGTGATATTGGGTTTTTAATGAGAAAGCCCATTAAAAACGATTAGTGATAATTGGTATTTAATCAGAAAACCCATTAAAAATCGATTAGTGCTAATCGGTTTTTAATGAGAAAGTAAGCAGCTTCTTATATACAGGCAGAGTAGGTCATTAGGAGAAAGGAACATATCATTATTAACTTATTTTTCTGTTGGTCCTTATATTAATCACCTTTCTGTAATTTCGAAAGGTATTTATTATTTGAATAATAATAGTACACTTTAATAGCAATTATGGAATGAAAGCTATTACTAATTAAAAATGATTAGTGCTAATGGGTTTTAATGAGAAAACCCATTAAAAAGCGATTAGTGCTAATGGATTTTTAATGAGAAACCCATTAAAACGATTACAGTTAATGAACTCTTAATGAGAAAACCCCATTAAAAATCAATGAGTGCTAATGAGTTTTAATGGGAAACCTCATTAAAAGCGATTAGTGCTAATAAGTTTTTAATGAAAAATTCATTAGAAAGCGATTAGTGCTAAAGGATTTCTAATGAGAATAACCCATTAAAAAACGATTAGTGCTAATTGGATTTTAATAAGAAAACACTTTAAAAAGCGATTTGTGCTAATGGGGTTTTAATAAAAAAATTCATTAGAAAGCGATTAGTGCTAATGGATTTTTAACGAAAAAACCCATTAAAAAACGATTAGTGCTAATCAGATTTTAATAAGAAAACCCATTAAAAAGCGATTTGTGCTAATGGGGTTTTAATAAAAAAATTCATTAGAAAGCGATTAGTGATAATTGGTTTTTAATCAGAAGACCCATTAAAAATCGATTAGTGCTAATCAGTTTTTAATGAGAAAGTAAGCAGCTTCTTATATACAGGCAGAGTAGGTCATTAAGAGAAAAGAAAATATCATTATTAACTTATTTTTCTGTTGGTCCTTGTGTTATATTAATCACCTTTCTGTAATTTCGAAAGGTATTTATTATTTGAATAATAATAGTACACTTTAATAGCAATTATGGAATGAAAGTTATTACTAATTAAAAATGATTAGTGCTAATGGGTTTTAGTGAGAAAACCCATTAAAAAGTGATTAGTGCTAATGGATTTTTAATGAGAAAACCCATTAAAAACGATTACTGTTAATGGACTCTTAATGAGAAAACCTCATTAAAAAGCAATGAGTGCTAATGAGTTTTTAATGGGAAACCTCATTATAAGCGATTAGTGCTAATAGGTTTTAATAAAAAATTCATTAGAAAGCGATTAGTGCTAATGGATTTTTAATGAGAAAACCCATTAAAAAACGATTAGTGCTAATCGGATTTTAATAAGAAAACCTTTTAAAAAGCGATTCGTGCTAATGGGGTTTTAATAAAAAAATTAATTAGAAAGCGATTAGTACTAATGGATTTTTAACGAGAAAACCCATTAAAAACGATTAGTGCTAATCGGATTTTAATAAGAAAACCCATTGAAAAGCGATTTGTGCTAATGGGGTTTTAATAAAAAAATTCATTAGAAAGCGATTAGTGATATTGGGTTTTTAATGAGAAAGCCCATTAAAAACGATGAGTGATAATTGGTTTTTAATCAGAAAACCCATTAAAAATCGATTAGTGCTAATCGGTTTTTAATGAGAAAGTAAGCAGCTTCTTATATACAGGCAGAGTAAGTCATTAGGAAAAAGGAAAATATCATTATTAACTTATTTTTCTTGTTGGTTCTTGTGTTATATTAATCACCTTTCTGTAATTTCCCAAGGTATTTATTATTTGAATAATAATAGTACACTTTAATAGCAATTACGGAATGAAAGTTATTACTAATTAAAAATGATTAGTGCTAATGGGTTTTAACGAGAAACCCCATTAAAAAGCGATTAGTGCTAATGAGTTTTTAATGGAAAACCCCATTAAAAACGATTAGTGCTTATTGGTTTTTAATTAGAAACCCCATTAAAAATGATTAGTGATAATCGGTTTTTAATGAGAAACCCCATTAAAAAGCGATTAGTGCTAATGGGTTTTAATGAGAAAACCCATTAAAAACGATTAGTGCTAATCGGCTTTTAATAAGAAAAGCCCAATAAAAAGCGATTCGCGTTAATGGGTTTTTAATAAAAAATTAATTAAAAAGCAATTAGTGCTAAGGGGGTTTTGATGAGAAACCCCATTAAAAACGATTAGTGATAATTGATTTTTAATCAGAAAACTTATTAAAAAGCGATTAGTGCTAATCAGTTTTTAATGAAAAATCCAATTCAAAAGCGATTAGTGCCAATGGGTTTCTAATGAGAGACCCCATTAAAAAACGATTAGTGCTTATTGATTTTTAATCAGAAAATCCATTAGAAACGATTAGTACGTATGGGTTTTTAGTAAGAGAACCCATTAAAAAGCGACTAGTGCGAAGGAGTTTTTAATGAAAAACCCATTAAAAAACGATGAGTGCTAATTGGTTTTAATCAGAAAACCCATTAAAAGGCGATTAGTGCTAATAGGTTTTTAATGAGAAAACTCATCATAAATCGATAACTGCTGATGGGTTTTAATGAAAAACCCATTAAGAAGCGATTAGTGCTAATGGGTTTTAATGAAAATACCAATTGAAAAGCAATTAGTGCTAATGGGTTTATAATGACAAATCCCCTTAAAAAACGATTAGTGGCGCTGTGGCGTTGTCGCTGCGCCAGAATGTCTTTCACTCTTTACTTTTAGACACTATTAATAAAGAACATATCTTAATAGAAATTAGGGTAGTCAAAAGTAGCAAATTTCAGTTTTGTAATATTCATTTGTACGTAGATTATGTTAAATTCTCAGTATCCAAATTTAATAAAATAATAATCGTGCAATATGTGCACATTTTAAAATTTAATCAAAAAAATAATAAATAATTCAATTTTAATAGGTAAAAAAATAAAGTATGTGTGCTTTTTACGTATTGTAAAAAAATTGCTCCTTTAGAGTAGACAGTTACGTACTATTTATCTTATTTAATTTTAAATTTAGTAATCAAAGTTTTCTCTTTTTTTTGTAATTTTGGATCCTTTATGCATTTGTGACTATGTTTTATCTATAATATTAAGAATATGAGTTTAAATAAAAGAAGCGTTTGTTTAATTAATATTAATCAAAACATAAACTTGTATTGTTGTTGCAAACATCTTCGAATTTTTTAGTAGAATAAACTTGTGCAAAAACAGCAGGCCTGTCACTCAATATTTGGATTTATTAAATTCTTACTTGTGGCAGTATTTTATTAAAGCCTGATATTGTGTGTCAAGTTTAGACGTTTAGGTGATCAAATGTAAGAACGGTTTGTTGGTAAAACCTTCACCTATCTGATTCGGACTATTGGCACTCTTTGTACATTTGAATGGCAACAAACTTTCTCCAACATTGGTTTTCTAATAAAGCTATAATAAATAAACTATAAACTGATATGGTTTGAAACTAGGTTTCATGTGAAGGTGCAGCCCTAAGCGTTAGCATTTGTTTAAACTAAGTGTCTGAATTAAGCACTAAATATACCTACTGGCTATAAACTCACCCTTTTTGCCATTTTCTCCGAAATGAATTGTTTTACTATCTTGAGCACGCGCTCACAATACTTTGGGACGTTAATTAAATATATCGCTTTGAACCTTATGGGAAAAGCATGCTGATAGCAATAAATCAGTTTTTTTATAAAGATAGGAGATGTTTGGGCGCATGTTCTAAATTTAACGCCCTCCATGTCCCATACCGCTCTTACGCCAGATATAACAAAATTGTCATCATTATTCATCAAAATGTGGCCAGCCATTGTTTGTCCTTTAACAATATCTACTGCAGTCAATTCTTCAGGATCGAAGTTGCCAAAGCGTAGAAGAACAGTACGCGGCGCTTCTGGTTCCGAGTCAGGTATCGGCAATGGAATAAGTAGTCTGTAACATACGCATTAATATAATATTAACTAATCGATATTTAAATACACACGCTTTTTTTAAATACAGCTGCATAACCGGCTGTTGTGGATCCATATTCTGTAAAAATTCCGGACAAAATGTCTTAAACGGGTAATATGTGTAGAAGTTTTCTTTGGCCTTCTGCATACTAAATTTTGAACTGCGTAAGATATTTACTAAGAATTGGTCATCTAAAAGCAGTAAACTGCATTAATTCTCTTCTTAAGTATTGAACTACGAGAATATAAAGTTAATCTATTTCTAAACCTAGAGAACAAATGTCTCAAATTTAGCCAGAACTTCGAAAAAGACATGAAACGTTATAAAATTTATAACTTTTATTTAAACAAACAATATGTGAATTATTAGATACAAAGAGAAATAGTAGTACAAATAACCATATAGAATCAAAAGCAAGCAACGAAAAATTAAATCACGCTTATAGAAATAACAAAAACGCAAAGAAGAATAGATGACGGTAGCAGAAAAGCTATAAAAACCACACCAGGGAAGCAGAAGAAATTCGAAGGCGACTCAATTAAAATAAGAGGAGTAAGATACTTTTAAAATGTTTTTATTTTTTTTCGAAAATTATATGTTGGCCCAAGGAGAGGCACGAATTTTACTGAGGTTCCACGGCAATATATATATATATATATATATATATATTGCCGTGGCACTTGAATCAATCTCAGGAACTTACTTTTAAAAAAAAACATTGGTTTCCAAAAATATGAAATTTTTTACAAAAATTTTCTTACCCGGATTCTGCTTCATCAAATTAATCTCTTTTAGCAGCTTCCCTGGCTAGCTCAGCTGAGCCTCTTCTCGAATACCTAAATTTACTATCATACACTTAATCATTTACACACCATTCAATAAAATTATAAAATAATACAACAATCATACAATATTTATTTACCGCTATTTACAAACAATAATTTATAGTTATGTACAGTTCGGTGCTCTAGTTACACCTCAAAAATACTATCTTTGTAAAGTCCTTGTTTTTAAAATTGTAATTTCAAACACATTTAATGCAACGGGAGTAAATGGGCCCCAAATAATACCTTATCTTTATTTGTTACTGCACACTGGAGTATGGTGAGCTCATAATAACCCAGTTTATTAATGTATGCTTTCCACTTTGCAAACTACAAACTTACAAAAAAAACCCATGTACTCTTAACAATTAAATTTAAATTGATCAAGAAATTTAATAAGCTTTACGTACAGCTTTTGTTTTATATTCAAAATACCATAAGAATAGTCAGTTATACGTATCTCTTTCAATACGCTAAGTAACCAAAGATAACCATCAAAGTTCATTCACACATCAGAAATAATTTCAACAGTTTATCAAAACAAACAGCAAATTCAAATGTATTACCTGGAAAAGCTTCAAAATTCCATCTCCGTTGAAGATGCCTTTGTATACCAGAACCCCTCGTCTTCGTGATTATGCGCGTGGCTCCACCAGCTATTCATAAGTGAAAACACAATCTAAGTTGAGCTTGTTTACTACTGTATTATTAATTTACGAGCTTGTTAAAGTATTCGTGGATCTCAGTTAAATTTAAATTACTCGCCACTAATCGCGATACTAATTTTAAAGGCCACAAACAATCTAATACTACTTTACTGAAATTTTACAAATTTTTCATACTCACAAGCCTCGTCGGTTGATTATTATACGTTGCTAAGAGATGCGAAATTAAAGAAAGCCCTATTAATTTTCTTCCCGTATTTATACCATAAAAACGGGCCCCTCTTGACCACTCTTTACGCGAAATACTCGATTGAAAATAATATTTCCGCAAATTTTGTGTAACCGTCTTCAACTTCCAGCAATATTCCCTTGTCAACATGCTATATCATACAAACTATCACACCCACCTGTCGCGTTTTCGTTTGTTGTAAAACTAACTATTTAAACCAATCGCCTAGTCCTATGACGACATAAAACTCCGCCTGTAATATTGTATCTCCGTTTTATGCATATTGGATGTCGCGTCCCACCCTTACTTGAGTGGTAGAAAATTGATATAGCTGACCGCGTCCTATGGAATCCACGTGAACTGAGTTACTTTGCTTTATAAAATCAAATGTTCTTATACTCCTCTTTATCTGTATCGCATTATTAATTTTGCCTCCCTTTCGCTCTTTAAGAAACTTTTGTTAGCTTTTATGCGAAGCAAACGGCGGTTGAACAATATTCTATGAAACTCGCCTTGTTATGTTCATAAATAAGCAGAAAATGATCTTTCCAACATGCAGGTGTGCCTAATTAATGATCGTTTAAAAAAACAATTCTCGGAGCTTCGTTTCACGGTATTTTATACAACAGATGTCTGTTTGTTCGTTACGAAAGCTTTTCGTCTTGGGATTATTGATTTTACATGCTTTGATGCGTTTCTGACGTTATTGTCCGTTAAATTAAACTCAATTAAATTAATTATGCGTTCTATTGGCTTATAAAACTGATTTTCTTTAAGAACTTATTACTTTTTACTCCTTAATTATAACAATACGTCAATCCTTGTTAATTCAAATTATATAAATGAAATAAATTTTGTGCGTACATATTATGTTCCTTACTCTAAACAGGGTTTTTGAAATTGCATTGTTTACCCCAAATTTTAACCCTTTAAATCCCTTTAAATATATATTGCTGTGGTATCGGGAACCAGATTTAACATCGAGCTCCAGCGTTGGGCCGTCATAAAACTGCCGTGGAACGCTTAATTTTAAATTTTGTGCACCCTCCTGGTGCAGGTCCCCTACCTACACTGTTACTCCTAAAAAATGTCCGTCTAGGTTTCCAGTTCTGTCTGTTGTATTGAAAATTAGTCCCCCGTCTTTGGTATCTGTCCCGTCTGTTGTCAAACCTAACCGTGTTTACCTGTCTTTCTCTTGTCTTACGAGGTCGTCACTGCTTACGTCGTCATACCTCTGCAGGTACTCCAAAAACATCTCCCTATCG
Organism: Platerodrilus igneus; assembly: GCA_036346225.1. NCBI lineage: Eukaryota > Metazoa > Arthropoda > Insecta > Coleoptera > Lycidae > Platerodrilus > Platerodrilus igneus. Next base: position 4,839,809 of record JARFIW010000394.1, read on the forward strand.
ACAATATTTTGCAGCGCTACATGTTGCCGAACCTCAACCTCAAAATGTCGCGTAAGGTATTTTATAATTTGTCGGTCCGTTAATGGTGGATTCAATTGCTTAGCTATGCTATACTTTCGTATAGCATATTGCTCTCTACTTTCTGCAAATTCCCTTTTAAATTTTCCAGTTATCAAATCGTCACGTACTTGGTCCTGTCGGTGGTCGCTCCAGTAGTGCTTTAAAAATCTGTCCTCAAAGTCATCGTATGTCTCTATTTCCTGTCATATTAGGTTATACTAGGTTTCAGCATAGTCTTTCAGTAACGTCTTTACAATATTGAGCTTTGCCTGTTTATCAAACAAATTACATACCAAGCCTCTAGTATTATTAATAAAAATCTGAGGGTTCACCCTACTATCCCCATAAAATTTTATCTGTTGGTCTAGTAAATATTCCCTGTTACAAATCTGGGACCACCCCTCATCAACGTCGATACATTCTGTTTAATTTCACTTACTTCTCTTTCTACCCTACATAACTTATTCCTACATGAGTCTGTCACCTCAATCATCTTAACATTAATTTTATCTTCACAGAAGATCCTCACCTCCGTCCGTAATTGTCCCATTTCCTGACTCAAGCCTCTTATATCACGCTCATTTTTATCCACCCTATTTTCTACTTCCCCATTTTTACTGTTAACCTATTTTTCTATTTTATCCCCTAATTCCTGGCTCAGTTGTTCAAATTTTTGATTCGATTCTAGTCTAACTACGCTTAACGCCTCATTCATTTGATCAAATTTTCTGTTCGATTCAGCACTCATTTGTCCAAGTTTCCTGTTTTTGTCCTCTCTAACCCCGCTTAATGTCTCACTCATCTTATCAAATTTCTGGTTAGATTCTGCATTCATCCTCTCTAGCATTCTCAAAATTAGTTCATTACCTTGTTCCCCTGATTCAGTCCTCGACTGATCCCTACTTCGTCCGGCTTCCACCATTTTTCCTGTTTTTTTAAATAACGCACTATCGTCACTACCAATTTCAACTCCTTGGCTTCTTAACCACTCCTTTCTTTGCATACGTTCAAATCACTTCCACACACTCTCAAAAATATTTACAAATTCATACAAGACACACACTCTCTCTCAGCTCGCCAGTTTCCTGGAATAAAATGTTCAAATTTTATTTGAAACTCAAACCCTCACGTTCGGGTCGCCATAAAATTTGCTGTGGTATCGGGAACCAGATTTAACATCGAGCCCCAGCGTTGGGCCGTCATAAAATTGCCGTGGAACTCTCAATTTTAAATTTCGTGCCTCATGGGCCAATATAAAATTTTCAAAAAAAAATTTTTAAAAAATTTTTTACCCTTTTATTTGGACGCTTCGGATTTTTCTGCTCACCCTGGCTAGCTCAGCAATCGGCCTCTTCTTGAATACCTATCTTTAAGTACATACCTCTCTCACACTCCCACACCATCAAATGAAATTACCAAAATAATACAACAACCATACAACCTTTTATTTACACATATCAACAGATAAAATATTTACACTTGAGTACAATCTGTTTGGTACAATTGTTATCAGTTCAATTATTAAATGCTTTAAAGTCCTTGGTTTTAAAATTATTTTAACAAAAATTCTACATGATAAGAGTAGATGGACCCCGCATACAACGCTAGTTTGATTTCATACTGATTTCATTACCACCCAGTTTTTTTTTGTAAATGCCTTTTTAAACCTTGCATTATTGAAAACAAATTTACAGACCCGTTTACTTCTTACAACCACAATTTATAGCCTGAATAAACCTTTATATATCATCAATAAGCCCTTTTTTAATAATCAAAATTAATTGTCCTGCACATGTACCTTTTTAAACCAGTTTTAAAAATAATAAATACGTCACCAATAAGTCAAACACACGAACACAAAAATATCAACACAATTGTTTATACAAAGATAGAAACTTAAAGTTCGTTACCTGGAGTCACCTACATTCCTCGTCACCGCTGCAGATGGCTACCAGAAACCCTCGTCGATGTGTCCATCTACTACGACGAAGCCTGGATCCACAGATCCCCACCATCCAATATCTCCGCTACTACTCCGGTTCTTCTTCCCAGATAATAGCTTCATCTCAACAGTAACATCCCATACCAATATTTTATGCATACAAGTTGCGGTCCGCTACTACAGCTTTTATAATTTCTAACAGAATGTTTAATGCAACTTTACTTAACACACAATAATTAATAACCAATAAAGTTTTTACTACTATAGGTTGTGGATCTAAACCCGTATTCAGATCTAAATGGAAAGAAAAAAAAGCTTTAATATTTTCGTTCGTGTATTTATATCATTCTCCAACTCCCCTAGTAGAACCTGTTTCACATGAAAAGCTTGTTTTCGAAGCTGCTTCCTAAAATTTTTAACGTAACGAACACCGACTTCTCCAAAAATCCCACTTTCGTCTTGCGGTTACAAAGAATTTTAGTTTACCAACGTAACGTACGCGCTCTTCTCGAAAACTGCTGGCTATCAACCAATGGTATAATTTTACTTTGTCACAACGTCACAACAGTATAATGATTGACAATATGTACAGTTTTATGTCAGTTCAAAAATTATCCCCTGAATTATTCACATTCACCAAATTTAATTTTCCTGGAAGTCAGCAAAATATCTTTGTAATTACCCTAAAGTACCTTTCGAACGTTCAAAAATGCATTCCCTATTTTTAAATTCTCAAATGACCTTTTTGTTTACTCTTACAGATATTTTCTTTGCTCGTCACTGGAATTGCCTCAGAGTGTTTGTGGTTAGCACTGCTTGATTATTACGGCTCGCCTTGCTTCACTTGATTGGCCAGAATGGATTAATGGATTAATGGTTGCTTGTATTTTTTCCCTTGTATTTCTGGAGTAACTTTGAGTATCTTCACGTTTATTTTATATTTCCGTGTAATCATTTATTTAGACGTGTTTTCAGATGTATTATTTAAATATGCCTTAAGAGTATTTATTCAGACGGACCCATTTTTCGGATCTTTATTCGAATACGTTTTCTTGGATCTTTATTCAAAACCCTCAATTTGTTAAATATTTAAAATAAAATACAATTAATAGTTTCTCTTACGTTTGCGCGTAAAACGGCCTATTCTTCGTTGCACATATTGGCACTTTCAAGTTTTCACATTTAATAAATTATTTACTTTCACTAATTGTTCCTGGTACGTAATTTTCACTTTAAATCGACGTGATTCGTGCCTTGTTGAAGATATACTGTCTATTTTTGAGTTTCCTAACGTATTTATAAGCTCCACCTTCCAACGTTTTAATTGGCGCGCATCGCGTGTTTATTGATAAACGTTTGTTATTTCCGCCTATTTCTGTAGAACCTTGGTATTTCTCAAATTCCCTGGTTTCAATTGTTGTACTTTCATTCAATCTCGCACGTCGACATTCAATATATCACAGTATCTTCTTAGAATTTCCAAATATCCATTGCAATTTTGTCACGTATTTCATATTTGTGTCGTTTATAGTTCAAAGCTTATCGTATAGCGAACCGCCTGTTATTTATTGTTTGTTATTTGAAATATGCTAGATTTACATGTAAATATAATATTCCTAGTCATGTATTCATTTCCTAATAATGACATATTAGAATGCGTTTACTTATTCATGAGGATATCCTTAAATAGCTAGGATCCCAGGTTATTTATCTTTCCCGATAATGCGTTTATATTGATGCAATTTGTTACATTTAGAACCTTATCTTTTACTTGTTTCTATTTATTTCTGGACTTATAAATTTAACTTAAAACATATTATACGACATACACATTCTTATTTTAGTTAAATATTATCTAATTATTAAAAAGTAGCTTCTTTCTTATGCATTAAATTAAATATAATTGATATACAGTGTGCTAGCTATTCACCTTTTGTAAAATAGTCGATTTACTCCTATAATTGGTAAAATTATTTGTTCTTCTTAACGTTAAAATTATTTACATTTATTCTACGACACCTATGACGTCATCTACCCTCTTATCATAACATTATATATATATATATATATATATATATATATATTATTGTGTAGTTAACTTGTAAAAATCATGCCCCACTGTTGGGCCGTCATAATATTGTGAAGTTATACGTTGATTCTTGTCCTCGGCTGCTCCCAATAAATCCTCTTAACTCAAATTTCCTAAATTAGTATTGACACCTTCTTGTTATATCCAAAAACTTCTTCTCAATATCCCCATGCTGAAACCTAAATAGAAATTCACACCAATCACACACTCAAAATAATTCAATTAACCAAATATATTACACTCTATTTAAATTAGATCCATAGTACATTTTAAAAACACCATACCTTTATGTACATTCATAAAGGTCAATAATTTTATAACAATAATCATGCAAATTGATAACCTTTTAAACACATGTATTTTTATTAAAGTAAGAGGGCATTCCTTATACCTTACGTTACCCTTTGTCTTAGCATGAGATCATAGTAAAACTCTACAACTGTGCATACAAATTTCCTGCACTACCAAATATCAATAAGCCCTCTATACCTCTTTACAACATCTGGTTATCTGTAAATTCATTAATTTTCACAAATCAATTTCCTTTTAAAGTCCCATAAATGTCTGTTCATAAAATATCAAATAATAATAAAAGTACATCAAAACTAAATTCAAATAATCACAAACACCATAAAAATATTCACTACTCAATGTTCTATTCTATCGCCTATCTGGTTTCTATCTTCTAAATGTGCTCCACCACCATGCTCCTTGGAGTTGATACCGTGTAGTAGGTTCCCAGTCCATCAGCTAACTACACGGTCGAATTACCATATCTGCTGTTTACAATTTCTAATCCAAAAATTCCAATCTCCAAAATGAACTTTTATTCTTCAAACATCGCTTTTTTTTCATCATCCAAACAATTTGAAATTCTAATACGTCCGTTCCTTCCAATACCAAAATAATAAGCTTTGTACTTACATACCACTTTAACGTTTTAATAAAAGATGCTCTATTAGTTGCTACATAAATTTTATTAAATTGCACTAGTTCACTAAAAGTAACTATTATTACGAATGATGGATGAAATCAAAAAGAACTGGGCTCCTTTCTGCCAGTGATTAAATAAGTAAAATTTGCTCCCTCCCCCCTATTTCAAATTGGCACGTACGCTTGTATACCCGTTTCTATAATTCTTAAAAATTCTTTTTCAACCGTCTGGTGTTCCAGCGAAAAACCCCTAACGAACATCGGTTTCTCGTGAATTTTCATAACAAACACAACAATACTCGGTAAACCGTTTCAAAACTGTCAACCGCTGTTCTAATTTAGCCTCTACTTTTCTATTTATCTACGGCTCCAACTCATATAAACATATTTCATCCCCTTTGTGTCTATAGCTTTATCTCACACATATGCCTCCACCAGTTGGATCACTGCCCTTCTGGGACAATACACACCAATCACCTTGCTTGGCTCCATTCTCCCACCTTTTAACAGACGCGTGCTTGCTTCTAAATATCCTTGAAATTATTGGTTTTATTCAAGTTTCCCTACTATACTGTCTCCGAATTAATTATATGCATTTTTCTTGCACTCAATATATTTTATTCTATTTTGGTCTTTGCTTGGCTCTCTCTATACTACCTTCAAGATTGAAATCAATATTTTAACCAACAAACCGCGTTTACATTAATTCCAACGGCTGTTCTTTTCACTACTTTCTAGTTGCCGCTTGAAGCGAGCGGACGTGTTTCTGCCGAGCTCCCGCTTCAGCAATAACAGTAAGTGTTTATCTAGGGTTTTATTATTTATTGTTGAATTATTTTATTTGAAGCTTTGCTTTTTATTGTGTTTTATTTTATAATTGTGCCATCAAAATTTAAATACAGGGCAGTAAAATAAAATTTTAAAACAGAACTTAACTAAATAAAACTAAATAAATTGCGTTTTCTTTGTAATTTAAACTAAATCCGCGTTTTAAAATAAAATAAATAAATTACGGGCCAATAAAACAAAATCTACTAAACTAATACTCAAAATAATTTCGGAATAACTTAAAAAGGCATTTTTAATAATAAATTTAAAATAAAAACCGCGTAAATCGAGTAAAAAACCGGGTAAAACAACCAAAAAGTGTGTGAAATTTTTATAGTGCGCGTATAATAAAATAATAAAAAAACAAAAATCTAAGCCTTTTTAAATCAAATAAATATCTCAAAAATGTAAATTTTAAAACAATTTTAATATAAATTTTCCATAATTTAACTACACGCGTACTTATAAGTTCTTTTAAATCGATTTTGGTGTAATTAAGCGATGTAACAGTTACGGGTTGTGCTAGTTACCAAGCGATTAAGTGAAAGGTCATTTCCGGTTACCACATTCCGATTGCGCTCGACCTTATTTTATTAATTACACATTTAAAAATAAAGTGTTGTTATTTATAAATTAGATATTTTAATATTTTGAAGTAATTAGTTTATTTAAATTTGATTTGGCGGTTTTAAAAATTTAAAATAAATAAATAGTGTTCTTCGCGGTACATTTTGAAACGAATTGCGTTAGGGAATTTATTTGGTTCTAGTTGTTATTTTGACGCTTAGTGCTTGCTGTATTTTTGTTAAAATTTAATATTTAATTGGGCGGTTCGAAGTTTAAATAAATACAAGGTTGCTTACGGTTCACCTTTAAACAAAACATTTTATTGGACCAACGTTTTGCGTTCTTCTAGCGTCGTTCTTTTAGCGTCGTAACGGTCAAGTGGTTTTGAGCTGCGTTTTAGGTGTCATTTTTGTCGTTTGTTTTGTCAGCATGGTGGTCCACCGCGACGAGGAACCATTGCCCAGGAAAAAGAGGGGAGATAGGTCGGAGTCTAATAGGTCGGAGGCTGAGGGCGCTGTTGGAAACAGCTAAAGGTAATTTTAAAAGACGTTAGGTTAGGGATTCAGGAGGAGATACAGGAGGTAGAGGAGCCTGTGTCTGCGGGTGTCAGGGGAGTCGGGCCCCTGGGGTGGCTGCGGCGTCGAATCGCCTCAACTTCGGGAGCCCAGCGAAAGATGTCGACTAGCAGCGACGTTAGCGTTGCAGCGACCTCGATGAGCTGGACCTCCTGAGATTGAGGGTGAGGAAGGCGCACTGGGCCATCTCCGGGAGGTGCCGACGACCTCCGCCACTATCGTCGTGGAGGACAGAAAGAGGATTCGCTACGCCCTGGATGATTTCCTCGACGCGGCGAATCAACTTATAGGTATGGTTAGGGCGCTGCGGCTTGTGGCTAGTGATTCTGGGAGAACTAATGTTGTCGGGGAAGTCCAGCGGTGGTTGCTTGCGTTTCAGGGCAGCAGTGTTCCAGGAGCCAGGAGGTGCCGATGCCGCGGAAGGCGTCGTATGCTGCAGCTGCTGCAGGTGCGACGCCCACCTTTGCAGTTAGGGTCGACGCCAGGCCAGGGAGAAGGATGACGTCATGTCGACCCTAAAGAAGAAGGTCGATCCCGCTCGTGATGGTTTTGTGTGGTCGGAGCTCGTAGAACTCGCAAGGGCGGTGTAGTTGTCGAGTGTGCAAACCGAGAAGATGCGAAGAAACTGCAGTCGAAGGTTGTCGGTGACTGCAAAGAGCTCGTGGCGAAGACCATCGAGAAGAAGCGACCACGGGTCGTTCTTCCGGGGTCGAAGCGGGGATGAAGGCGGAAGAGCTGGTGCGGTTGATCGCGTGCCAGAATCCCCGCTTCGGCGATTTGAAGATTGAAGACCACCTGAGGGAGAAATTTAGGTTTGGCGGAAAGGGCCCTAGGGATCCCTTCGTCAACGTAGTCTTCGAAGTGACCCCACACTTCGGAGACGTATATTAGCTGACGCTATAAACCTCAGGTGGCGAAGAGTCTGGGCCCGGGACCACTTCTCGATGACCCAGTGCTACAGGTGCTACGAGTACGGCCATAGATCGATGGAGTGCAGGGAGAAGGTACAGTGGTGCGGTAACTGTGCCGAAGTCGGTCACGAGTTCAAGAATTGCCGGAGGGCAGTCCCTGCTGTGTGGTTTGCGCTAGGGCAAACGACAGAACTGTAGGTGGCGCGAAGGTCGATACGCGCCACGACGCCAAGTCGAGTAGATGCCCCACGATGCTGAGATTGAAGAACGCAATCACACGAACATCGATTATGGACCGTGAAGAAAAGAACGATTTAAAAGAAGCAAGAAGATTAAATTCGCGCAATTAAATCTCGGGAAAGGAAAAGGGGCTACAAATAACTTCGTAAAGTTATTTAGCGAAAATAATATCGACATCGGGCTTGTACAGGAACCGCACCTGTACAGCCACAAAATAACAGGTTTTGGGAAGGGGGTCACCGTTTTAAACGCAAACAGCGAACGACCGCGTAGCGGTATAATAATAAATAATGGGACGTGCGCCGGAATAATACTAAATAATTTATCCAACGAATTTTTAACAACGGTCGAAATTAAATCAGGGCTAAATACATTTTACGTGATCAGCGCGTATCTTCCGCCGGTTGATTCCGGCGGAAAATCCTCAAACCGAGGACTTAGTAAACCAAGTTGAAAACATTTTGCGCAAAATCGGTAGGAATAAAAATTTAATCATCGGGGGAGATTTTAATGCTAAGTCGCCATTATGGGGCAGCCCTATCGAAGACGATAGAGGCTCGCAGGTTGCTGATCTTTTTACGGGATGGGACCTTAGTGTGATAAACACTAATGATTCACCTACGTTTGAGACGCATAGAGGCAGCAGTTTTATAGATATTACTGCAGTCTCGCACGAAATGTTAGAAACGATTTGTAATTGGAAACAAGGTCGGACGAGGAAACGCTCTCTGACCATAAATTAATAACATGGGACGTTGAAACCAAAACAAGCGCAAACGAGCAGCTAACTATATTTCCGCGGTTCTGTAATAAAAAAGCAAATTGGGAGTGGTTTAAAGAAAATTTGGCGAAAGTATCCTGCGCTCGAAAATGAGCTATTTAACTGCCGAGAGGCAGACGAAGTAGAAACACTCGCGAAAAATTGAACGACGCGGTGGTAGACGCGTCGTCGTATTCCATGCCGCAAAGAAAACATTTAAAGACAGCGTACCCTGGTGGACCCGGGAACTAACCACCAAGCGGGCAGAAACGCGTAACCTAAGGCGCCGCTATCAACGCGCCTCGGGAGATATAAGAGAACAACGGAGAATAGAATATAATCAAAGTTACCGCGAATATAAAATATTAATAGAAGAAACGCGAACGAATAAATTTAAAGAATTCTGCACGCAAAACTCAGAGAAAGAACCCTGGGGAACCGCATACCGCGTAATTAGAGGAAAACAACAAAAATCGCGCTCAGTAATATAAAGAAAACAAATGGCGAATACACGGAAGGTTTTAAAACCACAGCGGAATATTTACTAGAGAAATTTTTCCCATCGGATAATCCCGAGGGGATGAAGGGTCGCACGATTTAATACGTCGGGAAGCTGCAGGCGCAAGGAACAGGTGCCGATAAGGCAATCCTAGTTCACGAGGTCGTCAGGGCTCTTAGGAGGATGAACCCTAAGAAGGCACCGGGGCATGATGGAATCACTTCAGACGCAGCTCTGCAGGCGTGCCTGTTAGCCCCGTGTGTCTTTGTTGGGTTGTTTAATCTTTGTTTAGAAAGGGCGTTTTCCGCGTTGCTGGAAAATCCAGAATGAAATTTATACCCAAACCTAAAAGGCGGATGCGTCAGATCCGGGCAGCTATCGTCCAATTAGCTTGCTACCGGTGCTGGGGAAAGTTTTAGATCGCGTTATGACTACGCGTGTTGAACACCTAGTGCGAGACAGCGGCGGTTTTAATAACCGACAGTTTGGTTTCGTGGAGGGCAAGTCGACTATCGACGCGTTAGAGTTCGTTGTCGGGGAAATTAAGCAGGCAAGAGATGCCAAAGAGTACTGTGTCGTTGTTGCTTTGGACATTTCAGGAGCATTTGATGCTGCCTGGCCATTAATCGTTTGCGAGTTAGATCGTAGGGTTGTCCGCGAAACTTGATGTCTTTGGTCAAGAGCTATTTCTGGGGCGATTAGCACAGGTTGAAATTCCGGTGTGAAGTTCTGTCGCGTGAGGTGGAAAGGGATGCCCGCAAGGGTCATGTTCTGGTCCCACATTTTGAAGTTGTTGTATGAGAGCATCTTTAGGGTCAAGTTGCCCGCAGGATGCTCAATCGTTGGGTTTGCAGATGACACACTTTTAATTGTAAGATCGAGATTGTTAATGGATATGCGCACAAAACCGAACGAGGCGCTTAATAAATTACACGAATGGTCGCAGGCGGTAAAATTAAAATTTAACACGGCGAAGTCAGAGGCGCTTTATTTCGGCACGAAACCAGGACAGAGACCTCCTAGGTTAGAGCTAAGTGGGGAGAAAATCCCGTTTAAAGATTGTATTACCTACCTCGGCGTCAAGATCGACAATAAATTAAATTGGAAAGCGCACGTACAATACGTAAAAAGTAAGGGCGGCGAAATATCAAATAAAATGATGGCGGCGGCTAAAATAAAGTGGGGTTTCAGGGGCGAATCGCTGAGGACGGTTTATGCCGGAGCAATTGAGCCGGCAATACTGTACGCAGCTTCTGTATGGGCAGAAGGTTGTAAAGTCCGGGAGATGCGTCAATTGACGAGCGTACAACGCATAACCGCGGTAAAAGCGGCGAGGGCGTACAGGACCACCTCCACGGAGGCTGTCCTGGTGATCAGTAGGACTCTCCTATCGAATATGTCGTTAGAGATTAGAGATAGACGATTAATAAATATAGGAAAAGGGCGCGAAATTATCGAAGATCTTAATCTTGGTAATAGGAAATTGCAAGAAAGATTGTTGTATCTGAGTTAGGGCACCCGGCTGATATTAGAGGATCGAGTTTGTCGAAGGTGATGAGGACGCGATGGGTATCAGAATTTATACGGACGGTTCACGTATGGACGATGGGCAAGCAGGCGCGGCGTTTGTCGTGAAGCAGGAAAGGAGGTGTTTCGGTTTCAAACCAAACTCGCGAACTGGTGCACTATCTTCCAGTGCGAATTGGTAGCCATACGAGAGGCTATCGATTACGTAATAAACCATACGGGCAGAGACGAGTATTATATAATCAGTGATAGTAAATCGGCGCTAACGGCTTTAACAAACATGAACACCTCGACAGATCTCCAAGCGGACGTCTGGAGGATAGCGCGTACGGCGCTAGAGTTTCGACGTTTAAAGTTCTGTTGGGTCAGGTCGCACAATGGTAACGTAGGAAACGATAGGGCTGACGAATTAGCTAAAGAGGCCGCGACGGGCGACTTTCGAATATCACATTCGTCGATACCGAGGTCTTTAATCAAAAGAAAGCTGCGCGAAAATCAATTCGACAATGGGAAGAGAGGTGGAACAACGCTGCCACGGGCAGGTTGACCCACAAATTCATACCGAGCATAGAAGCCAGAGGTAAGATCGAGGTTAAGCTCGATCACAAAATGGTGCAGTTGATAACAGGGCACGGCGCCCTGAAGGCGTATTTACAAAGGTTCGGTCTAACCAACAGCGACCGCTGCGAATGCGGTGAGGGCGCGGAAAGCGCAGAGCACATGCTCTTCGACTGCCCGCTTGAGGCGGGAAATCCGAGGGTTGGCTGATAGCAAACTAGCTATCCTAGGTCTGGCATGGCCAAAGAGCCTAGAGGAAGTCGGGGAAGTGGTTAACCAGAAGGCGTTCTGGACAGCCTTAAAAGAATTCGCGGGAAGGGTCGCGAGATTAGACAATCAATGACGACCGCGTGTAAAATTCGGTGGGGTTGGTGGGAGGATTGAAAATTTTAGATTGACTTGGCGTGAGTAAGGATACGAGCATAACCAAAACCTGATATTAAATTAAAAAAAAAAAAAAAAGATAATTATACCAAAATGTCCAATATGCACGAGAAACCCCCACTCCATTAATACAATCACTGCCTATCTTCATAATTATGTGCGGAAAATCGGGAATAAATAATACCAAATAAATAATAACAAATAAATCATAAACCGTCATTAAATTAAATCAATAAAGTAAACAAGGATAATAAAACAGAGCGCAACCGCGCATCCCCCCAGGACTTGAAAGTGAAGTGATAGTGATAGTGATTGTGATCCCCCCAAGAACATTTAGTGCATACCCACCAGGACTTTAGCAGTGCACCCGGTCCCACCTTTAGAAATAAGTTACAGACGACCAGATCTTCGGATGCTGGAGAATTTTATTATCGAGGTAAGACTTAAATTGTGGCGGCTGTACTGCACAAGCATTGATTTACATTAATTAGTAGTTTTGAAATAATTTAACAAGCACGTTTGGTGTGTAAAGGCGCTAGCCGACATAATGCTTGTGCGAGTGCACCTGATAAATAGGGTGATGCTTTCGCTATTTTGCACTGCTATATGCTTAACGCTTATTAAACATTTATTTATATATTTACATAATTATATTTATTTATATTTTATATTTACACTTTATATTTATTTATATATAGCAAACTATGTGGCTTATTTGTTTTGTTTGACGTTCTGTCGCCATTTTGGTTGCAGTATATATTTGGGAAGGACGAGCAGAATTGCGAAGATTGTAATCATAATGTAAATCAGTTAGGGAACGATAGGCTAGGGATGGATTTAAATTAGTTAGCTAGATTTGGATAGTTTTAAGACGACCCTTCAGGTCGCACTGGTAAGCAGAACCGGCGTCTGCTATCCGGTATTACGGATCCCTCCCCTCTCATTTTTGCTTGTTGATCGGTACACTCGAAAGTCAGCGCTAGGGATACCATTATTTACAACCCTGTTTTAGTTTTTGTGTTGTTTTTGTTCCAGTTTTGTCAGATTTTAGGTTTGTTAGATTGTTAGAGTTTGTTAGGTTTGTTAGATTTTAGGTTTGTTAGATTTTATTTAGTTTTTATTTAGGTGAATCAACTATGAAGTAAGAATAAATTAGAGCACGACTATTTTTCGCGTTTAAACCCAATGTAGTACCTCCGGTGGAGCATTAGGGACGTGCAAGTATAGCGGCCCTAATTCAAATTATAATGTTCTTTTCACTAACCTATTAACGTTTGTTTGTTACGCTTACCGAGAACAAAGTTTTAACATCGATCCTTCACTCAACATAAGTTTTCGAAAAAATTAACATTTAAAAATTTCTACCTCTTAATGAGATCGTTGAATTCCTTCCGCTTGGCTAGCTCAGCTGTGCCTCTCTCGAATACCTAAATTTACAGACATATATCTTTCACACTGCAAACCATTCAATAAAACTACCAAATAATACCACAACCATACAACCTTTTATTTACACCTATTAACAGATAAATTATATTCATTGTGTTAAAACAGTTTGATACAAAAATTATAAAATTTAAATAATGGTATGTTTTTAAAGTTTTTGATTTTTCTAATGATTTTTAAACAAATTCAATGAGATATGAGGATGTCCCACATGTTACCCTAAATTGACTTCACACTGAGTATGGTCTCATTATAACCCAGTTTAGTTTATATATGCCTTTAAACGTTGCATAAATTAAAACAAAATTTACAGACCCCCCTTACAATTCAATTTTTATCCTGAATAAAATTTTGGATGTTCTAAATACACCTTTTTCAATATTCAACATCAATAAATTGTCAGTACATGTATCTTACAATGAGTTTCTACAACCATAAATACCACCAAAAAAGTCAACCACACAGCACAAAATTTCACAAATGTTTAGAAAACAGAAATTTTAAACACACCTGGAGATCTTCAGGCTTCTTTCCAATCGGAGATGAGTGCCAGAAAACCCCTCTTAATGTCTCCATTTACTGTGCTCCTTAGTGAATCCACAGGCCTCTACCATCTGCTACCTCTGCAAGCTATGCGCTTCGTCTCACAATACCATTCCATATATCATGCATACAAACTCGATTACTTGTGGCGCTTACCCCAAATATCATGCTTCCATTTAATGATTTTTGTGTTGTAGTAGCCGGACCTTTATTAATTTAATACGCACTACTCGTACTTTATGTCAATAATTAGAGGTCTGCTACTACTGTTTTATACTTGCAACCACTATATTTACGGTAACATAATCACATACATAAAATACTTTACTGTTATGGTGGTCTGAATCGGCATTCGGTACTTTATCGACGTAAAGAAAAAGAAAAGAGAGTCTTAATAATTTAGCTAGGGTATTTATATCCTTCTAAAACCCCCCTAGTGGACACGCTTCATGCAAAAAGCTTATTTTCAAAACGAATTCCAAAAATTTCGAATATAACCGTCTCTAAATTCGTAAAATTTTCTCCGTCTTACGTGCTGTATACCCCGAATTTGCTTTCAACCTTCCCGTGCGCATACGTTTAAATGACTGTCTGCTGTCAACCAATGACAAAATTCTCTGCCGTCACAAATTCCGCCTAAGCTCTATTTATCTCTGTTTTATACATGTTTGCTGTCTCGTGCAAAACCCCACTTGAGTTACAGAAAATCGATATTATTGACATCTTATCTCAACTCCACGTGTATATGGTATGTGCATTTCAATTCCTCGATTGCTTTATATCTGTCTCTATCTGTTGTATATTACTGATTGTGCATTTCCCTCGCTCCTTAAGATGTTTGTTACCCTAGTTGTTTATACCAAACTGACGGTTGAAAATAATTTCTATGAAATCCTATCTTAACATACGCTCGACTTCTTTGAACGTAACCTTTAAATAGCTGGTGTTTCTGTTAATAATCGACCGTTTGGAACATAACAATTCCTAGACTCTCTACTTCTTCGTATCTGATAAAACTAACGTTGGCTTTTACAATAAATACAATTGCCTTGGGATTATTGATTTTCTTACACAGCACCTTCCCTTTTGCTTATATGTGTTGAATTAAAATAAATTATGGTTAATTATGCGTATCCTTGAACTTCTATTTGCTTTGAAGCTTTCTTCCTTCCAGTGATCCTAGCATTTAAATTATTAAATAAAAATACTTAATATTCGTCCGTTTTCACTAAATGAATTAAATTAATTTTATAAATAATTTGCTTTTTCATATACAGAGTTAAAATTTTATTGTTTCATACTGATTTACTTGAACAATAATATATATATATATATATATATATATATATATATATATATATTAATTACTCAAATTTAGACCAGGGTAGAAATTTAATTAATTACATCAAATAATTTTAATCACCGTATAAGGAATTTTATTAGATAATACGTTATTAAAACCGTGAGCATAAAATTCATTCGTTTCATTAAAATAAGGATTTAAATTATTCACTAGACGCTTTGTATAAAAGATGCAGAATTAAAATGCTCAATATAGTTTAATTACCCAAGTAAAGAATCAAATAGAAATTACGCAAAATTTATATTAATTAACTCAATTTTAAGTAACCGGTATTAAACAAATGTACAAATAATAATTAATATTTAGTTAGGATTCACTAAAATTAAAGGGTAAAGTCAACGCCATTCATTATTGTTTTAATTGAGTTAATTGAACCGTTAGTAACATATAATATGCATAAAAGCGTAAAACCCAATAGTATTCAAATTGTAGAATAAGAAGTACGGTTGAACCTTGCGTATTTTTAAAAGTCAAGTTCTGTAAATTTTGTAGATAACAAATGGTTACAGAGAATGTTGGAGAAACCGTCGCTTAATATTCACGGGAAATGCTAATAAAGTGAATTATTTAACAGTCCACGTGGATTTAAATAACCGATAATAAAGAATATCGATTTGTACCATAGAACAGGGTAGATAGAGACGGATAATATGCGCAAGACAGACACATAGTAAAAGGCGTGATTTGAGCAACCTCACGAGGTTGCGATTGGTTGAAAATTAGATGCAGATATGAGGTAAACGTAACGATGCGATACATTAGTTATTCTCGGACTTGCGTGCCGTGAAAATTTCAGATTTTCAACTGGCGTGTGCAAAGTTTATAGAATCGCGCCCGACTATCGAAAATGAAATGTAAATGAAATTTAAGAATTGTTTTGGGACAAAAGCGACGAACAGGCTAGCTGATATATAAACCCGGACGTTAAACAGTTTCGCTCTCTTAGATTTTTAATGATGATGCTTTAAAAAGTGCTTTTAGATTTACGATTTTGATTTAATACTTTAAACAGTTTGTTTATATTTGATGATTATTGAACACTTTAAAACAGTTTGCTCTTTACGTGCTACGATGAAAGTTAGTTAGCATTTAGAAAAGAAGATAGGTAATAAAGTCAGTTATATTGGCGAGTATTACTGTACCAACTATCGAAATTGTAACGATAAATGAATAAACAAAAGTAGGCAGTTTTGGCGTATAGCGTGAAGAAGTATGAATTTCTTTGCTATTTTCGGGGTGTTAATAATTAAATGATTCGTAAACGTGACTGGATCCACAAGATTCAGATATACACAGATGAGTTCCGGAAAAGCTGAAACTTTTAGATGAATGGTGGTAGAAAATTTTTAAAGGCGACCAGTAACTGAGGACCTAAACATAACCCAGTTGGAATGGTGTGATTAACAAAGGACGATGTACATTGGAACGAGTGCATTAACCTTCAGGTAACTTATGCTTTGTTGTTCGATTTTGATGTTTTGGTGTGTTGAATAACTTTATAATTTGTTTACTTAAATGGACAGTAGTGAATTTGTACTAACAACAAATTTTTAATTTTATGAAATTTTCTTGTTTAAGTAGAGGAGTATTTAGTATTTATGTTCTTGATTATGATGAAAATTTGGGTCTTTGAGCTCAATTAGACGAACCTGGTTAATTAACGTAAAGTGGAGATGCTCCTTTGTACTCAGACTCAGGTCTGCAAATATTGTTAAATTAATTAGTAGGCATCCCACAAGGACTTTAATTCTGGATGCATTAAAAATGATAACAAATTTAATCTTGAAATTTTCTGATACTCAATTTTTTGCTGAATTTTAATTTTGAAATTTTAATGTATTGTGAATATTGATGTAAATAGAGTTGACGTTGGTGTTTGTGGTAGGAATGTGTTTGTTTTTTTGAATGAGGATGTGTTATCTAGGGAGCAGCCGAGGAAGAGGACAGAGGCGAGTATCAGAAGAGAATCACAGCAAATCGTAGCGCCCAAAAGTGAGGCTCGAGTTAAAAATAAAATTTTTTTGTGATTTTATTCCAGGAAACTGGCGAGGCTTTTTGTACATTTCACAGCAATTTATGACGGTCCAAAGCTTAAATGATCATTTCAAATCGAGCTAGTAATTGAAAGATGGAAATATAAGGTCAGAACAGGATTGAACCTGTATCTTAGTCTTTCTAGGACCATGCGTTTACCAATTACGCCACCGAGACCGATGACGACAATTGGGAAATTTTCAAATGTACATCGTGTACACAACGATACGTCAACCTAACTTTCAATTACGTTTGGCATTTTTTTTGTCAATCATATCTGACATTGTCAAGTTTTTGTCGTCATCGGTCTCGGTGGCGTATTCGGTAAACGCATGGTCCTAGAAAGACTAAGAAACAGGTTTAAGTCCTGTTCAAAAATTTTGTTCATTTAAAATTTTATTTGCAGACGTCAATAAAAAACTGAACTTGATACCGCTCATAAGGCCATTTCTTACATTCAGAAACTCTCTCCATCTTTAGCAAGAATTTTAAAGCAGAATGATACTAAAATTACATATACCTATAACAGGACAATAAGAAATCTATTCACTCAAATCAAAGATAAAACAGACAGACAATGGTTAAACAACGTCATCCCTCAAGTGAAGTGCCCATGCGGTGGCTTATACCTTGGACAAACATTTGCAGAAGACGCCAAACTTCGAAAGATATTCTGCATTTGTCACATGTTGCCACCACCACAAATTTGTTGAAAAATGAAGTTGAACGTGACTACAAAAAAATATCAATAGGACTAAAAATAATATAAATTCAAAAAGTGATATAGACAACTTAAGTGCGGTTTACACTTCGCTTTACAAATTTAATAGTTAAAAAGGTACAAAGGTGCAAACCTATAGATTAAGTTATATATTTGGCATAACACTTCGTTTCACAGTCAAACAGTAATTTTGATTCTTTAGAAGGCGTATACCTTATTCTAAATTTGAAGTTTTGTATTAATTTTTCGATAAGTTTCAAGCAAAATTTTTTACATTAATTGTTAATATTTATTTATAATATTTTCTATATTTTTAATTTTTAATCAGATGAAAACGCATCTTTAGGCGTTGAATTTCAGAAAACAATTTAAATACAAGCAAGAGCTTAAAAACAATTTAAAGTTTTATATTTAAGTTTGCAGAAAAGCCAACGAAATTCGTATGTATGTTCAGAAAATACCCTAATAAACGGGTTGGATATTTGGAATCATCAACATACGTATCAAATAACAAATTAACGATTCTACCGAAGTCTGCAAAACAAAAATGTTAGAGAATCCAAAAGTGCGTAAGAAGCGTCTAACTTTCTGCAGTTGCAAAATAAAAAAATTCCAACTTTCGCATTCTGTTATTTTACAATCTAGTATAGTTCGTTTACGTGCACTTTGAATTTTTTTAGTAGTTTTTCGATGATATCTAGGTAATAACTTAAGTTTTGGACACTAAAATTTAACATATTTAAACTGTAAGTATAATACTATATGTATATTCAACCTTTATTTTTTTAAATATCCTTTGAGATAAGTAAGCCCTATTGTTCTGCAATAGGTAACTACTTTTTAGCCCACTACATTTGTATCATAATGATTGTTGTAATAATGGCACGGTTCTGTAATTAAGCCCATAATACTTAATGGCGGGGTTTAATTGTTTTATATTCCATAGAAATTACCAATTTTGACGTTTGGGTAGTTTTATTGAAATTACTTTTATATTTTTATAAGATAAGTTATCTTAAAACCAAGCTTATTTGCTTCTTCTGTTATATATTTTTTCTCCTGGTTTTAAAAGATGCCATTCTGAACGGACCTGCACCTTGACGACGTTCTAAAATACTAGAACAGCTAGAATGGCTTGCGCGTTTCAATGAGCTAAAGAGTCGAACTATAGGTTTAACCAAATTAGTGGGGTCTTTAGTGAGGAACCTAACTAAGGCAGGTCCCTGAAATAGGACAGCTGCTTTTTCGGAAGTTATAGTGGCAGAGACCATAGGGGTCGGTACGACATTCTAAGACACACTAATGCGATGTGGAAGGCAAAGGGAAACCATCACATTAACTCCCAAGTACACAGCGTACAGAAATTGTTAGTAAACATAATGGCATCCTCTGGCGTAAAAAACTGCGGAGGTAAAATATTCCCCCATTCGGATCTCCGGGAAGGGACTACTTCGGGGATGTGTTCCAGAAGTATAGAAAAAGATTCGTGAACATTCTGCGAGTCGGAGCGTGGAATGTCAGAAGTATGAAACAAGTAGGTAAGCTAGAGAGCCTGAAACTCGAAATGGATAGGTTAGCACTAGACATAGTAGAAATCACCGAAGTCCGCTAGCCAGAGACAATTTTGGAGTGGAGACTTCAGGTAATTCATACAGGATTAGAGGGAAATTGGTGTGGGGATAGTTATGAAAAAAGATAGGACGACGGGTAGAAAACTACTTACAAGAGAACGAAAGAGTACTCATGGTTAGATTTGAATCTAAACCAGTAAAAAACAGTTATAATACAAGTATACATGCCCACCCCTACAGTGAGGAAGTAGAGACGATACAAAGATATCGAAGACATAGTAAGATACGTAAAAGAACATGAAAATTTAATAATTCCGGGGATTAGTATTTATAAGCTCCACCTTCCAGCGTTTTAATTGGCACGCATCGCGTGTTTATTGATAAACGTTTGTAATTTCCGCCTATCTCTGTAGAACCTTGGTATTTCTCAAATTCCCTGGTTTCAATTGTTGTACTTTCATTCAATCTCGCACGTCGACATTCAATATATCATAGTATCTTCTTAGAATTTCCAAATATCCATTGCAATTTTGTCACGTATTTCATATTTGTGTCGTTTATAGTTCAAAGCTTATCGTATAGCGAACCGCCTGTTATTTATTGTTTGTTATTTGAAATATGCTAGATTTACATGTAAATATAATATTCCTAGTCACGTATTCATTTTCTAATGATGGCATATTAGAATGTGTTTACTTATTCATGCGTTCACTTTTTTGAGGATATTCTTAAATAGCTAGGATCCCAGGTTATTTATCTTTCCCGATAATGTGTTTATATTGATGCAATTTGTTGCATTTAGAACCTTACCTTTTACTCGTTTCTATTTAATTCTGGACTTATAAATTTAACTTATAACATATACGACGTACACATTCTTATTTTAGTTAAATATTATCTAATTATTAAAAAGTAGCTTCTTTCTTATGCATTAAATTAAATATAATTGATATACAGTGTGCTAGCTATTCACCTTTTGTAAAATAGTCGATTTACTCCTATAATTGGTAAAATTATTTGTTCTTCTTAACGTTAAAATTATTTACATTTATTCTACGACACCTATGACGTCATCTACCCTCTTATCATAACATTATATATATATATATATATATATATATATATATTATTGTGTAGTTAACTTGTAAAAATCATGCCCCACTGTTGGGCCGTCATAATATTGTGAAGTTATACGTTGATTCTTGTCCTCGGCTGCTCCCAATAAATCCTCTTAACTCAAATTTCCTAAATTAGTATTGACACCTTCTTGTTATATCCAAAACTTCTTCTCAATATCCCCATGCTGAAACCTAAATAGAAATTCACACCAATCACACACTCAAAATAATTCAATTAACCAAATATATTACACTCTATTTAAATTAGATCCATAGTACATTTTAAAAACACCATACCTTTATGTACATTCATAAAGGTCAATAATTTTATAACAATAATCATGCAAATTGATAACCTTTTAAACACATGTATTTTTATTAAAGTAAGAGGGCATTCCTTATACCTTACGTTACCCTTTGTCTTAGCATGAGATCATAGTAAAACTCTACAACTGTGCATACAAATTTCCTGCACTACCAAATATCAATAAGCCCTCTATACCTCTTTACAACATCTGGTTATCTGTAAATTCATTAATTTTCACAAATCAATTTCCTTTTAAAGTCCCATAAATGTCTGTTCATAAAATATCAAATAATAATAAAAGTACATCAAAACTAAATTCAAATAATCACAAACACCATAAAAATATTCACTACTCAATGTTCTATTCTATCGCCTATCTGGTTTCTATCTTCTAAATGTGCTCCACCACCATGCTCCTTGGAGTTGATACCGTGTAGTAGGTTCCCAGTCCATCAGCTAACTACACGGTCGAATTACCATATCTGCTGTTTACAATTTCTAATCCAAAATTCCAATCTCCAAAATGAACTTTTATTCTTCAAACATCGCTTTTTTTTCATCATCCAAACAATTTGAAATTCTAATACGTCCGTTCCTTCCAATACCAAAATAATAAGCTTTGTACTTACATACCACTTTAACGTTTTAATAAAAGATGCTCTATTAGTTGCTACATAAATTTTATTAAATTGCACTAGTTCACTTAAAAGTAACTATTATTACGAATGATGGATGAAATCAAAAAGAACTGGGCTCCTTTCTGCCAGTGATTAAATAAGTAAAATTTGCTCCCTCCCCCCTATTTCAAATTGGCACGTACGCTTGTATACCCGTTTCTATAATTCTTAAAATTCTTTTCAACCGTCTGGTGTTCCAGCGAAAAACCCCTAACGAACATCGGTTTCTCGTGAATTTTCATAACAAACACAACAATACTCGGTAAACCGTTTCAAAACTGTCAACCGCTGTTCTAATTTAGCCTCTACTTTTCTATTTATCTACGGCTCCAACTCATATAAACATATTTCATCCCCTTTGTGTCTATAGCTTTATCTCACACATATGCCTCCACCAGTTGGATCACTGCCCTTCTGGGACAATACACACCAATCACCTTGCTTGGCTCCATTCTCCCACCTTTTAACAGACGCGTGCTTGCTTCTAAATATCCTTGAAATTATTGGTTTTATTCAAGTTTCCCTACTATACTGTCTCCGAATTAATTATATGCATTTTTCTTGCACTCAATATATTTTATTCTATTTTGGTCTTTGCTTGGCTCTCTCCTATACTACCTTCAAGATTGAAATCAATATTTTAACCAACAAACCGCGTTTACATTAATTCCAACGGCTGTTCTTTTCACTACTTTCTAGTTGCCGCTTGAAGCGAGCGGACGTGTTTCTGCCGAGCTCCCGCTTCAGCAATAACAGTAAGTGTTTATCTAGGGTTTTATTATTTATTGTTGAATTATTTTATTTGAAGCTTTGCTTTTTATTGTGTTTTATTTTATAATTGTGCCATCAAAATTTAAATACAGGGCAGTAAAATAAAATTTTAAAACAGAACTTAACTAAATAAAAACTAAATAAATTGCGTTTTCTTTGTAATTTAAACTAAATCCGCGTTTTAAAATAAAATAAATAAATTACGGGCCAATAAAACAAAAATCTACTAAACTAATACTCAAAATAATTTCGGAATAACTTAAAAAGGCATTTTTAATAATAAATTTAAAATAAAAACCGCGTAAATCGAGTAAAAAACCGGGTAAAACAACCAAAAAGTGTGTGAAATTTTTATAGTGCGCGTATAATAAAATAATAACCAAAAAACAAAAATCTAAGCCTTTTTAAATCAAATAAATATCTCAAAAAATGTAAATTTTAAAACAATTTTAATATAAATTTTCCATAATTTAACTACACGCGTACTTATAAGTTCTTTTAAATCGATTTTGGTGTAATTAAGCGATGTAACAGTTACGGGTTGTGCTAGTTACCAAGCGATTAAGTGAAAGGTCATTTCCGGTTACCACATTCCGATTGCGCTCGACCTTATTTTATTAATTACACATTTAAAAATAAAGTGTTGTTATTTATAAATTAGATTTTTAATATTTTGAAGTAATTAGTTTATTTAAATTTGATTTGGTGGTTTTAAAAAATTTAAAATAAATAAATAGTGTTCTTCGCGGTACATTTTGAAACGAATTGCGTTAGGGAATTTATTTGGTTCTAGTTGTTATTTTGACGCTTAGTGCTTGCTGTATTTTTGTTAAAATTTAATATTTAATTGGGCGGTTCGAAGTTTAAATAAATACAAGGTTGCTTACGGTTCACCTTTAAACAAAACATTTTATTGGACCAACGTTTTGCGTTCTTCTAGCGTCGTTCTTTTAGCGTCGTAACGGTCAAGTGGTTTTGAGCTGCGTTTTAGGTGTCATTTTTGTCGTTTGTTTTGTCAGCATGGTGGTCCACCGCGACGAGGAACCATTGCCCAGGAAAAAGAGGGGAGATAGGTCGGAGTCTAATAGGTCGGAGGCTGAGGGCGCTGTTGGAAACAGCTAAAGGTAATTTTAAAAGACGTTAGGTTAGGGATTCAGGAGGAGATACAGGAGGTAGAGGAGCCTGTGTCTGCGGGTGTCAGGGGAGTCGGGCCCCTGGGGTGGCTGCGGCGTCGAATCGCCTCAACTTCGGGAGCCCAGCGAAAGATGTCGACTAGCAGCGACGTTAGCGTTGCAGCGACCTCGATGAGCTGGACCTCCTGAGATTGAGGGTGAGGAAGGCGCACTGGGCCATCTCCGGGAGGTGCCGACGACCTCCGCCACTATCGTCGTGGAGGACAGAAAGAGGATTCGCTACGCCCTGGATGATTTCCTCGACGCGGCGAATCAACTTATAGGTATGGTTAGGGCGCTGCGGCTTGTGGCTAGTGATTCTGGGAGAACTAATGTTGTCGGGGAAGTCCAGCGGTGGTTGCTTGCGTTTCAGGGCAGCAGTGTTCCAGGAGCCAGGAGGTGCCGATGCCGCGGAAGGCGTCGTATGCTGCAGCTGCTGCAGGTGCGACGCCCACCTTTGCAGTTAGGGTCGACGCCAGGCCAGGGAGAAGGATGACGTCATGTCGACCCTAAAGAAGAAGGTCGATCCCGCTCGTGATGGTTTTGTGTGGTCGGAGCTCGTAGAACTCGCAAGGGCGGTGTAGTTGTCGAGTGTGCAAACCGAGAAGATGCGAAGAAACTGCAGTCGAAGGTTGTCGGTGACTGCAAAGAGCTCGTGGCGAAGACCATCGAGAAGAAGCGACCACGGGTCGTTCTTCCGGGGTCGAAGCGGGGATGAAGGCGGAAGAGCTGGTGCGGTTGATCGCGTGCCAGAATCCCCGCTTCGGCGATTTGAAGATTGAAGACCACCTGAGGGAGAAATTTAGGTTTGGCGGAAAGGGCCCTAGGGATCCCTTCGTCAACGTAGTCTTCGAAGTGACCCCACACTTCGGAGACGTATATTAGCTGACGCTATAAACCTCAGGTGGCGAAGAGTCTGGGCCCGGGACCACTTCTCGATGACCCAGTGCTACAGGTGCTACGAGTACGGCCATAGATCGATGGAGTGCAGGGAGAAGGTACAGTGGTGCGGTAACTGTGCCGAAGTCGGTCACGAGTTCAAGAATTGCCGGAGGGCAGTCCCTGCTGTGTGGTTTGCGCTAGGGCAAACGACAGAACTGTAGGTGGCGCGAAGGTCGATACGCGCCACGACGCCAAGTCGAGTAGATGCCCCACGATGCTGAGATTGAAGAACGCAATCACACGAACATCGATTATGGACCGTGAAGAAAAGAACGATTTAAAAGAAGCAAGAAGATTAAATTCGCGCAATTAAATCTCGGGAAAGGAAAAGGGGCTACAAATAACTTCGTAAAGTTATTTAGCGAAAATAATATCGACATCGGGCTTGTACAGGAACCGCACCTGTACAGCCACAAAATAACAGGTTTTGGGAAGGGGGTCACCGTTTTAAACGCAAACAGCGAACGACCGCGTAGCGGTATAATAATAAATAATGGGACGTGCGCCGGAATAATACTAAATAATTTATCCAACGAATTTTTAACAACGGTCGAAATTAAATCAGGGCTAAATACATTTTACGTGATCAGCGCGTATCTTCCGCCGGTTGATTCCGGCGGAAAATCCTCAAACCGAGGACTTAGTAAACCAAGTTGAAAACATTTTGCGCAAAATCGGTAGGAATAAAAATTTAATCATCGGGGGAGATTTTAATGCTAAGTCGCCATTATGGGGCAGCCCTATCGAAGACGATAGAGGCTCGCAGGTTGCTGATCTTTTTACGGGATGGGACCTTAGTGTGATAAACACTAATGATTCACCTACGTTTGAGACGCATAGAGGCAGCAGTTTTATAGATATTACTGCAGTCTCGCACGAAATGTTAGAAACGATTTGTAATTGGAAACAAGGTCGGACGAGGAAACGCTCTCTGACCATAAATTAATAACATGGGACGTTGAAACCAAAACAAGCGCAAACGAGCAGCTAACTATATTTCCGCGGTTCTGTAATAAAAAAGCAAATTGGGAGTGGTTTAAAGAAAATTTGGCGAAAGTATCCTGCGCTCGAAAATGAGCTATTTAACTGCCGAGAGGCAGACGAAGTAGAAACACTCGCGAAAAATTGAACGACGCGGTGGTAGACGCGTCGTCGTATTCCATGCCGCAAAGAAAACATTTAAAGACAGCGTACCCTGGTGGACCCGGGAACTAACCACCAAGCGGGCAGAAACGCGTAACCTAAGGCGCCGCTATCAACGCGCCTCGGGAGATATAAGAGAACAACGGAGAATAGAATATAATCAAAGTTACCGCGAATATAAAATATTAATAGAAGAAACGCGAACGAATAAATTTAAAGAATTCTGCACGCAAAACTCAGAGAAAGAACCCTGGGGAACCGCATACCGCGTAATTAGAGGAAAACAACAAAAATCGCGCTCAGTAATATAAAGAAAACAAATGGCGAATACACGGAAGGTTTTAAAACCACAGCGGAAGGAGATATAAAGTTCGCAATGAATGTATCGCACTGCGCTTGTTCAAAATTGTACGGAATAAATGAATAATTTGCTCCTTCTGTAGATGGAAAAACTCGGGCATTCCGACGCCGTACGGTGTCAATGTTCTTTACGCGATAGCTAACGACGTGGTCCTTAAACGTCGTGCTAATTATTTGGATGGTAGGGTCTCCCTCGGTGGCAGCAGCTATAGCATTCTTATGCCTATTGCTCCGTAGGTGACCACCATATACAGGCTTAACCACATCCACATCACACACATTGCACCGGATGCTAACCCGCTGCTGTTTGGAGATAGAATCTATAACCGCCGAACCTTTATGCTATGTTGTAGTCGAGCTGTTCGTGCTCGGAGTGGCACACATCGCAAGCATACAATGCACCTTCAGGTTGTTCGGGGGCGTGCATTCCAATTGCAGACGCTGCTACTGTTTTCACCTTCCCATGTACGGTGCGTTGATGACGAAGAATGTCGCTTCTTTAGCTAAAAGTGGAACGGTATACCTCGCACAAAAGTCTTTTAGATTTCATTTCTTCTGTAATTTAAAAATGCTAGAACACTATAAGACTTGATTGTTGCAAGAGCGAACAAAGAATGAGGATATGGTAGTAAGCAGCTTCTTATATACTGGCAGAATAGGTTATCATAAAAAAGGAAAATATCATTATTAACTTATTTTTCTGTTGGTCCTTGTGTTATATTAATCACCTTTCTGTAATTTCCAAAGGTATTTATTATTTGAATAATAATAGTACACTTTAATAGCAATTATGGAATGCAAGTTATTACTTATTAAAAATGATTAGTGCTAATGGGTTTTAATGAGAAAACCCATTAAAAAGCGATTAGTGCTAATGGATTTTTAATGAGAAAACCCATTAAAAACGATTACTGTTAATGGACTCTTAATGAGAAAACCCCATTAAAAAACAATGAGTGCTAATGAGTTTGTAATGGAAAACCTCATTAAAAGCGATTAGTGCTAATAGGTTTTTAATGAAAAATTCATTAGAAAGCGATTAGTGCTAAAGGATTTTTAATGAGAAAACCCATTAAAAAACGGTTAGTGCTAATCGGATTTTAATAAGAAAACACTTTAAAAACCGATTCGTGCTAATGGGGTTTTAATAAAAAAATTCATTAGAAAGCGATTAGTGCTAATGGATTTTTAACGAAAAAACCCAATAAAAAACGATTAGTGCTAATCAGATTTTATTAAGAAAGCCCATTAAAAAGCGATTTGTGCTAATGGGGTTTTAATAAAAAAATTCATTAGAAAGCGATTAGTGATATTGGGTTTTTAATGAGAAAGCCCATTAAAAACGATTAGTGATAATTGGTATTTAATCAGAAAACCCATTAAAAATCGATTAGTGCTAATCGGTTTTTAATGAGAAAGTAAGCAGCTTCTTATATACAGGCAGAGTAGGTCATTAGGAGAAAGGAACATATTATTATTAACTTATTTTTCTGTTGGTCCTTATATTAATCACCTTTCTGTAATTTCGAAAGGTATTTATTATTTGAATAATAATAGTACACTTTAATAGAAATTATGGAATGAAAGTTATTACTAATTAAAAATGATTAGTGCTAATGGGTTTTAATGAGAAAACCCATTAAAAAGCGATTAGTGCTAATGGATTTTTAATGAGAAAACCCATTAAAAACGATTACAGTTAATGAACTCTTAATGAAAACCCCATTAAAAGCAATGAGTGCTAATGAGTTTTAATGAAACCTCATTAAAAGCGATTAGTGCTAATAGGTTTTAATGAAAAATTCATTAGAAAGCGATTAGTGCTAAAGGATTTCTAATGAGAAAACCCATTAAAAAACGATTAGTGCTAATTGGATTTTAATAAGAAAACACTTTAAAAAGCGATTTGTGCTAATGGGGTTTTAATAAAAAAATTCATTAGAAAGCAATTAGTGCTAATGGATTTTTAACGAAAAAACCCATTAAAAAACGATTAGTGCTAATCAGATTTTAATAAGAAAACCCATTAAAAAGCGATTTGTGCTAATGGGGTTTTAATAAAACAATTCATTAGAAAGCGATTAGTGATAATTGGTTTTAATCAGAAGCCCCATTAAAAATCGATTAGTGCTAATCAGTTTTTAATGAGAAAGTAAGCAGCTTCTTATATACAGGCAGAGTAAGTCATTAGGAGAAAGGAAAATATCATTATTAACTTATTTTTCTGTTGGTCCTTGTGTTATATTAATCACCTTTCTGTAATTTCGAAAGGTATTTATTATTTGAATAATAATAGTACATTTTA
Organism: Platerodrilus igneus; assembly: GCA_036346225.1. Taxonomy (NCBI): domain Eukaryota; kingdom Metazoa; phylum Arthropoda; class Insecta; order Coleoptera; family Lycidae; genus Platerodrilus; species Platerodrilus igneus. The sequence goes on from JARFIW010000394.1 coordinate 4,868,155, forward strand.
ATAGCAATTATGGAATGAAAGTTATTACTAATTAAAAATGATTAGTGCTAATGGGTTTTTAATGACAAATCCCCTTAAAAAACGATTAGTGGCGCTGTGGCGTTGTCGCTGCGCCAGAATGTCTTTCACTCTTTACTTTTAGACACTATTAATAAAGAACATATCTTAATAGAAATTAGGGTAGTCAAAAGTAGCAAATTTCAGTTTTGTAATATTCATTTGTACGTAGATTATGTTAAATTCTCAGTATCCAAATTTAATAAAATAATAATCGTGCAATATGTGCACATTTTAAAACTTCATCAAAAAAATAATAAATAATTCAATTTTAATAGGTAAAAAAATAAAGTATGTGTGCTTTTTACGTATTGTAAAAAAATTGCTCCTTTAGAGTAGACAGTTACGCACTATTTATCTTATTTAATTTTAAATTTAGTAATCAAAGTTTTCTTTTTTTTTGTAATTTTGGATCCTTTATGCATTTGTGACTATGTTTTATCTATAATATTAAGAATATGAGTTTAAATAAAAGAAGCGTTGGTTTAATTAATATTAATCAAAACATAAACTTGTATTGTTATTGCAAACATCTTCGTATTTTTTAATAGAATAAACTTGTGCAAAAACAGCAGGCCTGTCACTCAATATTTGGATTTATTAAATTCTTACTTGTGGCAGTATTTTATTAAAGCCTGATATTGTGTGTCAAGTTTCGACGTTTAGGTGATCAAATGTAAGAACGGTTTGTTGGTAAAACCTTCACCTATCTGATTGGGACTATTGGCACTCTTTGTACATTTGAATGGCAACAAACTTTCTCCAACATTGGTTTTCTAATAAAGCTATAATAAATAAACTATAAACTGATATGGTTTGAAACTAGGTTTCATGTGAAGGTGCAGCCCTAAGTGTTAGCATTTGTTTAAACTAAGTGTCTGAATTAAGCACTAAATATACCTACTGGCTAGAAACTCACCCTTTTAGCCATTTTCTCCGAAATGAATTGTTTTGCTATCTTGAGCACGCGCTCACAATACTTTGGGACGTTAATTAAATATATCGCTTTGAACCTTATGGGAAAAGCATGCTGATAGCAATAAATCAGTTTTTTTATAAAGATAGGAGATGTTTGGGCGCATGTTCTAAATTTAACGCCCTCCATGTCCCATACCGCTCTTACGCCAGATATAACAAAATTGTCATCATTGTTCATCAAAATGTGGCCAGCCATTGTTTGTCCTTTAACAATATCTACTGCAGTCAATTCTTCAGGATCGAAGTTGCCAAAGCGTAGAAGAACAGTACGCGGCGCTTCTGGTTCTGAGTCAGCTATCGGCAATGGAATAAGTAGTCTGTAACATACGCATTAATATAATATTAACTAATCGATATTTAAATACACACGCTTTTTTTAAATACAGCTGCATAACCGGCTGTTGTGGATCCATATTCTGTAAAAATTCCGGACAATATGTCTTAAACGGGTAATATGTGTAGAAGTTTTCTTTGGCTTTCTGCATACTAAATTTTGAACTGCGTAAGATATTTACTAAGAATTGGTCATCTAAAAGCAGTAAACTGCATTAATTCTCTTCTTAAGTATTGAACTACGAGAATATAAAGTTAATCTATTTCTAAACCTAGAGAACAAATGTCTCAAATTTAGTCAGAACTTCGAAAAAGACATGAAACGTTATAAAATTTATAACTTTTATTTAAACAAACACTATGTGAATTATTAGATACAAAGAGAAATAGTAGGACAAATAACCATATAGAATCAAAAGCAACGAAAAATTAAACCACGCTTATAGAAATAACAAAAATGCAGAGAAGAATAGATGACGGTAGTAGAAAAGCTATAAAAGTCACACCAGGGAAGCAGAAGAAATTCGAAGGCGACTCAATTAAAATAAGAGGAGTAAGAAATTTTTAAAATTTTTTTTTTTTTTCGAAAATTATATGTTGGCCCAAGGAGAGGCACGAATTTTACTGAGGTTCCACGGCAATGAATATATATATATATATATATATATATATATATATATATTTGCTGTGATAAGGGGTTGTAAGGGTGCACGTTATAGTAAAGGTCGTTCGGGAAGGAGTAATTAGAATAGGCAGCAGAAAACCACACTTATTTAAGGAAATAATTAAGAAATAGACATAGTTTGTAGATAGTAAGTAGTCAACACCCTGTATATAAAGTAGAAATAGTTTTTGGGCGACGCAGGTAAACATAGGAAGACGCATGGTTGCCGTAGGAATGAGAAATACATGTATTAAGTAAATAGTAAACATTAAATACCCTGTAGATAAAGTTTATTTAATTTAGGTAAAACAAATAAGGACATTTTTCAGTGGAAGTACTCGTGTATTGAGAAATAAATGATAAAGTGTAATTAGACACGCATTAAGAAGAAGAGTTCCAGACGATTAAATTAATACGGATATAGAAATAGAGTTTCAGGCAGTTAATATAAATGCGTACAAAGATCTAAACAATTTGATAAGAGAAATGATTAAAAATTGCGTGAATCACATGTAAACATGAAAATTTAAAGTCGGGTTGCATCAGTTGTTTATAGAAAAGCAAGTAATCTATCAAAATACAGCATGTTGATAATGAAAGACAGCTGCAGGCAGGTTGTGATTATGGGAAAGCGTGGAGCATTGCATCAGAAACTGCTCTAAAAGCAATTATTTGATTGGTCAGAAACAAGCGACGAGTTCTAGACCAGACCCACGGATGGAGTGGGAATTCGAGATTATATTAGCAAGCACCTAGATAAGAAAGTCAGTTTTGAACTCAATGAAGGCCGAAATGCATTGCCATTAAATAAAGTAATACGTAATAAGTATAAAAGTGAAAAATAAAATGAGTGCGAATATGAAGATTACAATTGCCGTTTAAACGTAAGTACGTTTTTAATGAATTTATTGTAAACTAAGACATAAAAATAATAGGGTTTCGAGGTCTGAGGGAAATAGACTAGGATTCTGATGTTAAGAAAAATACAGTAATGCAATTTAAATGTCAAGGGGAAAGGAAGAATAATACAATCTTGAAGTACAGGGATGAAACAAACTACAATTTTAAGTCTGGGACAAGAATGATAAAAGTCTAAAGTTTGAAGAATTGAAATAAATTGGGGTATATAATTTAATGGTGGTGGTCCATAGTGTAATAATTTGAATGGAATCCAGAATTGGGGAAGATCATTTTTATTGGAAGCGTCGATGTGAAAAAGATAAAACCAGGTCAGATTTTTTAGTTATAAGACATTTGTTTTTCCATATGAATTTTTATTTTATTTTTAATATTGAATTTGCTAAATATGATATGCTTGTGAAGAAGTCAACAAAAGAGGTTGCACGCGTATTGAATGAGTAATAAGAAAACAGGTTTAGAATATTCTACACTTTGTTGGTAAAGATAATAAATTTTCTTTGGTGACTTTGGGTTTTTGAGTACATACTAGATGGTTGTTAATAAATGAAATTTATAAGAAATGTATTACAAATAATTTCAAAAGCTGTACATAACATATTGGTTTCATTATATAAAATCTAAATTTACTGAATCTTATAATTGCAAATAAATGCTAGCCGAGGTCATAAGATTTAAATAGTACAAAGGCGGAGCCACAAGTTGAATAGGAAAGTGATAACCCGCAAGGCGGTAACGTATCGAATTTTGCCATTGGTAGATAGAGTTGTTTAATGATAAAGTCCAGTTGATAGCAATATTAAGAAAACAGCTGGAGGAGGAGATAACTACACTTAATAGTGAATATTAAAATGGTGGTGGTCCAATAATTTAGATTACGTAAATAGTATAGCAAATAAATAATGCAACACAACGTAGGGGCATGATAATTCTTCTAATATCATAGCAAATAAATAACGGTCGCCCAACGTAGGGGCTCGATAATCCGCTAATAGCATAGCAATATATATATTACTCATATTTAGACCAGGGTAGAAAATTAAATAATCACATCAAATAATTTTAATCACCGTGTAGAAGCTTTGGGAAAAGGTACGCGCTATATAAAAAACCGTGAAGCATAAAAATTCATTCGTTTTATTAAAAATAAGAGATTTAAATTATTTATAAGACGCTTTATATAAAAGGAAGCAGTATTAGAAAACTTTACGTGTAATTTAATTATTCCTAGTAAAGAAACAAAGAGAAATTACGTGCAAAATTTATTTTAATTAACCCTATTTTAAGTAACCGGTATTAAACAAAATGTACTGATAATAATTGAATATTTAATTAGGATTCACTAAAAATTACAGGGGATTATTTTAATTGGAGTTAATTGAACCGTTAGTAACAGGTAATATCTATAAAAACTTGTAAAAACTCAATAAAATACCATGAAATAAAGCTCTGAGAATTAATAGTATGTTTGAACACCTGCGTATTTTTAAAAAGCTTGTTCCGCGTAAAATTTGCAGATAACAAATGGTTTCAGAGAATGTTGGAGAAACCGTCGCTTATATTAACGGGAAGACTAGATACGGGGTTATTTAACCCAGATAACAGTCCATGGACTGAAATAATCGAAAGTAAAGGAATATCAATTTGCACCAATAAGAACAGGTTAGATAGAGACAGATAATATGCGCAAGACCGAGACACATATAGTAAAAGGCGTGAGTAGAGCAACGTCACGGGGTTGCGATTGGGTGAAAATAAAAGGCAAAATTGAGAGGTAAAAATAACATTTCTGTATAAAATTCAATTAGTTATTTCCAGACTTTGCGAGCCGTGTCGAAATTTCTGAGATGTAACTGGTGCGAGTGCAAATTTCGTAAAAATCGCATGCCGGGCTGCGGAATGGGAACCTAGCATGCGAAATTCTTTAGAATTGTCCGTTTTGGGGAACAGACCGACAGACAGGCTAACCGCTATATATACGGAGGTTAATATGAACAAGCCCTCTTAGATTTTCGACTTGATTCAATGGGTTAAACAGTGCTTTTTAGTGTTCCGATTTTGATTAAAGAATTTAAACAGTTTGCTCGTATATTTTGGTGATTTAAAAACAGTTTGTTCTTTACGTGCTACAATGAAAGTACTTTAGTGCACTTAGAAAAGAAGATACAAGGTAATAAAGTTAGTATCACTGTACTAATTAGTCAAAATTTGCAACGACAAATGAATACACAAAAGTAGGCAGTTTTGGCGTATATTGGTGAAAGAAGCATGAATTTCTTTGCTATTTTTCGGGGGTGTTAATAATTAAATGGTTCATAAACGTGTCTGGATCCACAAAACAAGGTTCAGATATACACAGATGAGTTCCGGAAAAGCCCTGAAACAACTTTAGATGAATGGTGGTGGAGAAATTTTAAAAGCGTTGAGAATCAGAAGCCTTAAATATAACCCAGTTGGAATGGTGTGATTAACAAAAGGGACGATGTACATTGAAGCTACGGTGCAGTAACCTTCAGGTAAATTATACTATTTTGTTTGAACTTTGATGTTTTCGTGTGTTGAATAACTTTATAATTTATTTACTTAAAATGGACAGTAATGAAGTTGTACTAACAACAAATTTTTAATTTTAAGGTGAAATTTTCTTGTTTAAGTCGAAAGGGTATTTAGTATTTATGTTCTGGATTATGATGAAAATTTGGGTATGTCTTTGAGCTCAATTAGACGAACCTGGTTAATTAACGTAAAGGGGTGGTAGATGCTCCTTTGTACTCAGACTCAGGTCTGCATATATTGTTACATTAATTAGTAGGCATCCTACAAGGACTTTAATTTTGGATGCACATTAAAATGATAACAAATTTAAATCTTGAAATTTTCTGATACTGAAATTTATGCTGAATTTTAATTTTGAAATTTTAATGTATTGTGAATATTGATGTAAATAGAGTTAACGGTGATGTTTGTGGTAGGAATGTGTTTGTTTTTTTTTATGAATGAGGATGAAGATTTATCTAGGGGAGCAGCCGAGGCGATGAACAGAAGAAAGTCGACGGACCAGTTAATGAATAGCTTTTTGTAGGATTAACAGCATTCTTGATGCCCAATTCGTGAGGCTCGATTCTAATTAAAAAGGTTTCACAGCATTCTTGGCGACCCAAAAGTGAGGCTCGAGTTCCAAATAAAATTTTTGTGATTTTATTCCAGGAAACTGGCGATCTGAGAGAGAGAGTTTCTGTGTGTGTATAAATTTAAGAGTATTTTAGAGTGTGTGAGAGTGATTAGAACGTATGCAGAGAAAGGAGTGGTTAAGGAGTCAAGGAGTGGAAATTGGAAGTGACGATAGTGCATTGTGTGGGAAAAATTCGAAAATGGAAGAAGCTGGAGGCAGTAGAGATCAGTCGAGGACGGAATCAGGGATCAAGGAAACGAGATGATAATGAGAATGCTAGAGAGGATGAACGAAGAATCCAATAGAAAATTAGAGCAGATAAGCGGGAAAATTGAGCAATCGACTCAAGAATTTACAGAGTTTAAAAATAGTCTTACCGTAAAAATGGGGGAAGTTGAAAATAGGGTTGATAAAAATGAGCGTGATATTACAGGTCTTCGACAGGAAATGGGACATTTAAGGTCCGAAGTACGCATTTTTTGTGAAGAAGAGATTAATATAAAATGACTGAAGTAACGGACTCATGTAGGGATCAGTTAGGCAGGGTAGAACGCGAAGTTAGTAGTATTAAATACAACATGTCAAATTTAACGGGGGATGGTCCCAGATTTTATACAGGTGGAGTATCATTGGACCAACACATGAAGTTTTATGGCGATAACAGGGTAAATCCACAAATTTTTATTAATAGTGTAAGAAATCTAGTGGGAAATTTATTTGACGAACAGACTAAACTGAATACGATAAAGGCTTTATTGAAAGACAATGCGGAAGCATGGTACAATTTAGTAGGACAGGACATAGACACCTACACGGACTTTGAAGACAGATTTTTAAAGCACTACTGGAGTGACCACAGACAAGACCAGGTACGAGACGACTTAATCACAGGGAAATTTAAGGGAGAATTTTCAGGAAGTAGGAGCAATATGCTATACGCAAGTATAGCATAGCAAAGCAAGTGAATCCACCACTGACGGACCGACAAATTATTAAGTATTTATCACGACACTTCGAGGTAGAAGTAAGACAACACGTAGCACTACAGAACATAGTGGACAGAGAAATGTTTTTAGAATACCTGCAGAGGTACGACGACGTAAGTAGTGGACGACCTCGAGATAATAGGGAAAGACAGATCAACACAGTTAGGTTTGACAATAGACGGGACAACTATGCTAGAAGGGGAGAATTGTTACGGATACCAGCGACAGAATTGGGAACAGAGACGACCATACGTTAGAGTAATAGTTTAGGAAGGGGACCTGCACCGAGACCGGAACCTACCAGAAGGAATAGTTCACCGGACATGAGGGGGACTGCTAATACAGACACGGAACGAGTGGAAACGCCTAGGACATACGCTGAGGTGACTGCTAGACCAGGACCAAGTAGGGAAAACAGACCTGGACTGGATTTTTAGAATGCGACAGACCACTAGATTTCAGTGTAAATGTATATGAACATCCACGTGAATTTTTCAAAATTGAGGAGGAAGTAGAGCCAGAAACTGAGGAAAAATTATGTTTGCCAATTATTAATTTAGAAATTTTGAGAATAATGTAGAAGTATTACTTGATACAGGGGCAGAGGCGAGTTTAATATCGGAGGAATTCGTCAGCAAAATTAGGGATAAGGTTTGTGATAGAATTATGCCTATAAAGCGTAGCCATTTAGTAGCTCCAAATAAAAAGAAGTTTGCTGTAGTAAATAGTGTTGTGGTGCTTAGGATAGATATAGGAGGTTTAAGCTGTGAACAGGAGTTTGTAATTGTACCTGGACTGAAGTTTCAGAGCATTTTAGGTGTTGACTGTATGATAAAGTTAGGGGTTTTGATAGATATGGAAAGGAAGGTAATAAGGATTAATGATAGGGTAGTGCCATGGAAGGGCAGTTATGAAGTCACAGAGGATGACACGGGGTTAAATATTAATGTAGTAGAGGTAGAGGATGATGAAGTTAAACAGATCAACACAATAAGATGTCCAGAGGATAGGATAGTAGAGGTTCAAGCTTTAGTACAAAAACATGCAGAATTAGTGGGGGTAGAAGCAACAGCAGCATATCGGGAGCAGGTGAAGGCAGAATTAATTAAAGATGCACGTAAAATTAATCAACGGACCAAACCGCAATTCCATTGTCCAACATCCATGGACACACTTTTGACGAGGTTAAGTGACAAGTTTGTTTTTAATAAAGTATATTTAAGGAATTCATTCTGGCGGATTCCATTACACAAGAATTCTAGAAGGTACATAGGATTTTCCATAGAGGGAAAAATCGATAATTTTAAAGTAGTATCGTTTGGTTTGTCGGCAGAAAAGAAAATAATAATAAATGAGAAACAGACAAGTATAGGGCATGAAGAAGAAGCAGTATTTAAGAGTCAGGATAATAGGGATGATAAGTTTATTGTATGTGAGAGAACAGGGATGTTAAGTATAGATATAGAAGGGGGAGAAATAGGGATGAAGAGTATTAGGATGGTGAGAAGAAAGACTTGGAGGGTCAAGAAGAGAGTTAGATTTAAATAACTTGATGAACAAAGGATAGAGATAGGTGAATTTTAGTATAGATATAGAATAGAGAGTAGAAGTAAGTGTTTATAGAAAATAAAGCTAGGTATAGGATAAATATGGGAGATAGTTAGAAATAGGTGTTTAGGATGAGAATAAAGAGTAAATGTAGGAAGAATATAAGATAGGTTAAGTATAGATATTTCATATAAGATTAGTGGAGAGTTAGGAATAGAGTAAGAGTAGGATAGGTATATAGGATTAGGTAGGGGGCAGTAAAGTATAGTGAAGATTAGTTAGAAGGTTAGGAATAGGATAGGTATATAGGATGTATAGGATTAGATGATTAAGTAGGATGAAGTTAGGGATAATTTCAGTTTATAAAATTAGGTGAGAGTTAGGAATAGGATAGGGATATAGGATAGGTGTAAATATTTTTTTTGAATTGGAGATAAGGTAGGTAAGTTAGATAGATAAGGGTAGAGAGAGATAGGCAATTTTTTTGTAAATGTTTTTTGGCAGTCTAAATGTTTGATATTTGAATTCGAATAAGTGGGATTATTTGTATTCAAATAGGGGGAAAATACTCATATTTAGAGCAGGGTAGAAAATTAAATAATCACATCAAATAATTTTAATCACCGTGTAGAAGCTTTGGGAAAAGGTACGCTATATAAAAACCGTGAAGCATAAAAATTCATTCGTTTTATTAAAAATAAGAGATTTAAATTATTTATAAGACGCTTTATATAAAAGGAAGCAGTATTAGAAAACTTTACGTGTAATTTAATTATTCCTAGTAAAGAAACAAAGAGAAATTACGTGCAAAATTTATTTTAATTAACCCTATTTTAAGTAACCGGTATTAAACAAAATGTACTGATAATAATTGAATATTTAATTAGGATTCACTAAAAATTAAAGGGTATTATTTTAATTGGAGTTAATTGAACCGTTAGTAACAGATAATATCTATAAAAACTTGTAAAAACTCAATAAAATACCATGAAATAAAGCTCTGAGAATTAATAGTATGTTTGAACACCTGCGTATTTTTAAAAAGCTTGTTTCGCGTAAAATTTGCAGATAACAAATGGTTTCAAAGAATGTTGGAGAAACCGTCGCTTATATTAACGGAAGACTAGATACGGGGTTATTTAACCCAGATAACAGTCCATGGACTGAAATAATCGATAATAAAGGAATATCAATTTGCACCAATAAGAACAGGTTAGATAGAGACAGATAATATGCGCAAGACCGAGACACATATAGTAAAAGGCGTGAGTAAAGCAACGTCACGGGGTTGCGATTGGGTGAAAATAAAAGGCAAAATTGAGAGGTAAAAATAACATTTCTGTATAAAATTCAATTAGTTATTTCCAGACTTTGCGAGCCGTGTCGAAATTTCTGAGATGTAACTGGTGCAAGTGCAAATTTCGTAAAAATCGCATGCCGGGCTGCGGAATGGGAACCTAGCATGCTAAATTCTTTAGAATTGTCCGTTTTGGGGAACAGACCGACAGACAGGCTAACCGCTATATATACGGAGGTTAATATGAACAAGCCCTCTTAGATTTTCGACTTGATTCAATGGGTTAAACAGTGCTTTTTAGTGTTCCGATTTTGATTAAAGAATTTAAACAGTTTGCTCGTATATTTTGGTGATTTAAAAACAGTTTGTTCTTTACGTGCTACAATGAAAGTACTTTAGTGCACTTAGAAAAGAAGATACAAGGTAATAAAGTTAGTATCACTGTACTAATTAGTCAAAATTTGCAACGACAAATGAATACACAAAAGTAGGCAGTTTTGGCGTATATTGGTGAAAGAAGCATGAATTTCTTTGCTATTTTTCGGGGGTGTTAATAATTAAATGGTTCATAAACGTGTCTGGATCCACAAAACAAGGTTCAGATATACACAGATGAGTTCCGGAAAAGCCCTGAAACAACTTTAGATGAATGGTGGTGGAGAAATTTTAAAAGCGTTGAGAATCAGAAGCCTTAAATATAACCCAGTTGGAATGGTGTGATTAACAAAGGGACGAGTACATTGAAGCTACGAGTGCAGTAACCTTCAGGTAAATTATACTATTTTGTTTGAACTTTGATGTTTTCGTGTGTGTTGAATAACTTTATAATTTATTTACTTAAAATGGACAGTAATGAAGTTGTACTAACAACAAATTTTTAATTATAAGGTGAGATTTTCTTGTTTAAGTCAGAAAGGAGTATTTAGTATTTATGTTCTGGATTATGATAAAATTTGGGTATGTCTTTGAGCTCAATTAGACGAACCTGGTTAATTAACGTAAAGGGGTGGTAGATGCTCCCTTTGTACTCAGACTCAAGTCTGCATATATTGTTACATTAATTAGTAGGCATCCTACAAGGACTTTAATTTTGGATGCACATTAAAATGATAACAAATTTAAATCTTGAAATTTTCCGATACTGAAATTTATGCTGAATTTTTAATTTTGCAATTTTAATGTATTGTGTATATTGATGTAAATAGAGTTAACGGTGATGTTTGTGGTAGGAATGTGTTTGTTTTTTTTTATGAATGAGGATGAAGGTTTATCTAGGGGAGAAGCCGAGGCGATGAACAGAAGAAAGTCGACGGACCAGTTAATGAATAGCTTTTTGTAGGATTCACAGCATTCTTGATGCCCAATTCGTGAGGCTCGATTCTAATTAAAAAGGTTTCACAGCAATATATATATATATATATATATATATATATATTATATATATATATATATATATTGCCGTGGCACTTGGATCAATCTCAGGAACTTACTTTTAAAAAACATTCGTTTCCAAAAATATAAAATTTTTACAAAAATTTCCTTACCCGGATTCTGCTTCATCAAATTAATCTCTTTTAGCAGCTTCCCTGGCTAGCTCAACTGTGCCTCTTCTCGTATACCTAAATTTACTATCATACACTTAATCATTCACACACCATTCAATAAAATCATAAAAGGATCCTTGGCAGCCACAGGCTGCTAACCCTTTTCACACACCACTGAATCTCGGTGAAATAGGGCATACAATTAGAAAACAATAGAAGAGAATCGAGTATATAGGCTGTTGTGGGAATTGCAGGGAACTGTGTGGGCTAGCTCAGAACATAAATAAGCTGAGGTACAAGTACAATCAATTTCAAGACGTAAAACCCAATGACGAAAAAATAAGTGCTCTTAAATCTGATGATTATTTTAAACAACTACAGGTGTTTGTTGTGAAATATTTTCAACTAATGTTCATTGTTCGACTGGATAAATTGGAAAAACTATTAATTCGACAAAGGTTCAAGTGCTGGGGTAACTTAGCAACCAAAGGCTGCTTACCCCCTTTCACATACCACTGAATTCGGGGAAATAGGGTATATAACTGTAAAACAACAGAAGGTGACCGAACTGCATTAAACAAAAAAGAACAGCAGCTATGTTCAAAGACAACGAACATAGATACAAGAAGAAAACTGTTCAAAGCATAGTGTGGAGTACATTATAATTTGAATAAGGGCCGCTATACTTGCGACCACGTCCCCAATGCTCTACCCGAAGGTACTACATTGGGTTTAAACGCGAAAAATAAACGTGCGTCTGATTTATTCTAACTTCATAATTAATCCACCCTAAATAAAAATCTAACAAACTGAAACAAAAACTAAAAACAGGGTTTAAATAATGGTATCCCTAGCGTTGACTTTGGAGTGTGCCCGATCAACAAGACAAGCAAAAATGAGAGGGGGATGGATTCGTAATACCGGATAGCAGACGCCGGCTCTGCTTACCAGTACGACCTGAAGGATCGACTTAAAACTATCCAAATTTAGCTAGCTAATTTAAAATGGATTCAAATTTCTAAGCATTTGCCAAATGTAAGTGTGTAGTACAGCAGAGTACGTCTATGAAATAGTAGCAGTAGGAAAAGCAGGCAGAAAGAAATAGAAGCCTTCTGGAATGTTGTGCTTCAAATGTATGAGGATGGTTGCATGGACAGACATAGTTAATAACAAATAGGTTGTTAAAATAGTAGAGGAATAAAGATATCTATGGAAAACGAAAAAATAGGAGAAATAGAAGCACAGGATACGTTCTAAGGTATTTCTGGGAAATAGTACGGGATATATTGCAAGCAGAGATAGGAAAAGGTAGGTAGAGGTGGGCCGAGATCAGACTTTCGCACACAGATAGTGATAGATGCAGACTGTGATAGGGGAAATGTGTAGGTTGGTTCAGACTAGGAAACAATGAGGGTACGCGTTCAGCCAGTTCTAGGACTGAATGTTAAAAGATGCTTAGCGAAGCTAGTCGAGATTATTTCAAAGAGATTATTTTGCAATAACAGATTATGCTAAAGAATTTTTTGTACATAAAATAAGTACATCGCCTTTCTTGCGTGTAGATGGATATCAGTGGATTTAAGAACAGAGTAAGTCATTTTCACAATACTGAAAATAGGATATGTAAAAATTCCATCCATGCCCACTGGAGACCAGCCGTTGGAGTAAACAACTTGCTATAAATGCACCTTGTACACTTGATTGTGTACGTGCAATATTAAAATGAGAGAATACGATATGCATATTCATACGATAATGACGGTGAAATGATAAAACTGGGATATAATAGATCACTTTCTAAAATCTGTAAAAACTAATTTTAAATGGATTGGCAATGAACAAACGGCCACTGAAACAAATCAAAGTTAACAGTATTTTACAATTGGATAGATATCAACGTTCTAAAACAATAACAAGAAATTATTTAAACCTATCAGAACTACTAACCTTTAAATTTTGGTGTTTCAAAGACTTCCTTACCACACGAACAAAATGATTAAATCAACACGCATCATTACCTTCATTTCTTCTAAATGTTTTTTAATCTGAGTTACTATTTTGTTTTTTTGCAAATATGTAGCTGAATTGCAGTGTAACTTTATTTTTCTACAAACGCTAATACCTTTCTAAAAAATGTTACTTACCGTTCTTGCATTTCAGATGTTCCTGTTTTTCCAACCATTGTTTCAGAATTTCTAAGTTTTCCTGCACTTTATTTGGGACTTCATTCAGCTCCTTTTCGGCCTTTTCTTGAAGATGCTTTGGCAAAGCACGTATTTTTGCCGTCATTTCTATTAGTGGGCTTCGTATTGTTTAACGTAAATTAACAAACGCTAAATGATCAGAATATTAAATAATTGGAATCGAATGATGTTGAAAGCATAACGGTTGAAACTGACATATTATATATGTTAATATGTAGCACATAAAAACTTGCTAGTGGTATCAGTCTGGTAAATTAATGCCGACTTGTATCTTGATTTGGATTATAATTACACTAATGATTTTTATTTTAATTAAATATCAGGGTTGACCATTAATTTGTGCTAGCTAACACACTAAGTAGGGATATATTTGCTAAAAAAGAATAAAATATAGGTTAAGTAGATGCTGATTTGTTGGTTCTTTCGAAAAAGTAATACACCACTCCCAGAGTCGAAAGTAAGGAAGGCAGTTGTATATATTTTGTATTAAAGGTTATTCAAAAATTGTCATTTTTGTTAGTGGATTTTACATATCGCTACTTAGCAATAGAGTTTTTACCATAAATTTATTTAACATGTTAGAATATTGAAGTAGTATGAGATCTTTGACATATAGTGTCTGGCCAGCTGTGTCTACATGTATGTATTATGTTAGCAGTCGCTTCTACAAAAAGCCTCAACACGTTTTGCGTTGAATCAGTACGAATAGTAGTTTATGCTATTTAATGTATTAGATTATAATCAACTCATAAAATTAAGTTTTGATCATTGTAGATTTTAAATTGGTATTTGGTTTACTACTTCATTGGAAAGGATGTTTCGGGTTACTTTACAAATTTAGATTTGCCCTGAAAGGGCGAGAACTCCGTAACACCTTTAATAGTGCACCGGTTAACTGCAGTTGTGCGGCAGTGGATTCCAAGAAAATAGTAAAAATAATAAAAAAATAAACATTTGAAATGGCTGTAATACAAAAACCATATTACAGTGACCACTTACCTTGAAAGACTTGTTCCGTTGTCATAATTAAAGAGAGGCAAACCGTCTTGCCTCAGCAATCTCTTTCGATATTTCCCTACACGGAAGACGGTTATTCCGGATAGGTCAATCTTGTTTTTGCTTTCCTAAATCTGTTTCCTCATACGCTACCTTTTTCTACAATATCTTAAAACACCCAATTTTGGTCAAATTGTAAAATTGAGGGCCTCTCCCGAATACGACTTTATGACTGGGGTAGCGGGATACCCTTTCACAAATTTATTTATTTCTACCTAGTGTTACAGGCAGAAAAGCTACTAAGTATATTTTTTTTCATTAAAATTATAAAATGGGGGCGGCCTGTAAAACAAAAATTAAATGGGGGGGGGTCACTGGCACTAGCTAGTGGAAGGTCGTGGACCGGTTAGAGGGTTAAAATGTTTCAAAAAAGGCTAAATTAATATATATTATACAACAAACAAGTTTGGCACTTACCTGTCATAAATATTGTGGCTTAATGATAATTACCAAGGGCGCCAGACAAATCGAGAATGTGCAAATGTTCATGCAAAACCTTGAGAGACTTGTCATCCCAAGGGGGACAATTGTTTCTTTTAATCAATCAATTCTTACCTTTTTGACTACTGGTGCAAATTTCATGATCAAAAATAAAAAAAAAATTCACTTAATCAACGGCAAACACAAACTATTTAATCAACAGAGCAATAAACGTGAACCTCTTACATTAGGAAATTTATTGATTTTAATTTAGAAATGTAATTGAATGGTTGATATGCGATTCTGATAATTTTATGTACATAAGTAATTCCCAAATACTTTCTATAGAAGAACACTTATCTTATAAATTTTACACTAAATTAATCCTACGGTTTATGACTAAAACGTCCCAATAAATAAATTAATTAAAAATTCGTCATGCGAGTTTAACTATAAAAACCTACTTACTAAAAATCATCAATTGTTTGATTGCTTGCCATCCAATCCAGAACAGCTTTTAAATTAGGGGAGAGAATCTCGTTTGTTGCTCTTGTTCTTCGCAACTACTCAAATAACTTAATGGCACACGTACCCGGTAGGATCTTGTCGATAGCTAACTAGTGCACACACGCACACAAGCTTTTTATTATATACTTTAATATCACTTATAAATCCGCAAACACACGGGCATAAACGCTCGCGAACTGAATGAGTAAATTACTCCCCTTCCACTTTTACTATCGTAATACTAAGTGCGATGTCATATCTGCTACGCCGGAAAACGCTACCAGCGAACTTCTCTGGCTACGTTTCTACGTTTTTAAAACTGAAAACCCCATTGGAATCTTTGCCCTTTGACTAAAGCCTTAAGTTATATATCAACCCTATCCTTAACCATTATTTACGTCATATTTCTGTTATCCAATGACTATTAACAGAATCTCCCAAAAACTAGATTTCCGAAACCAAATCCAACCCCTTTCAAGATGAGTGCCACGGATAGCAATTATTTTTCTAACGGTTTAAATATGTTGAAATTTTAAGCAATGAAATTGTTGACCACATCTATTGGCGACAGTTGTCTGCCATTGACAAAGAATCGGGTACCCCAACCCGAGCCGAAATGGATTTAAATAAAATGGTTGTCTCCAGACTACTTAAAATTACTTGCAATCTTTGAACAAATCAAATTGGAAAATAGATTGGCTATTTGTAGTGTTTCGTTTTTTATAAACCCTTGTCAATCACTGAAATATTAAGAAAATAAAGTTCTACAACTGAAAATTACTTTTCTTTATTTACGTTAAAAGGTAATATTCTATTTAAATTTCCCAGATTCGTCAATCTATAACCGACATAAGTTTTAAAAGGGTATTGTATTGGTTTGCTAGGTAGGACAATTAAATTATTATGCCAGCCGCTGGAATTTATAATATTTAAGAGTGTTGGAGAAACAATGGAAAAATTTACACTAAGCGTGAAACCCCAGATTATTTCCTTAGAGTAAGCGTACTGTGACTTGGGGGGTAGTGTTGCGATAAAATACGCTTGGCGGTAAATCCAACAACGATCATGCACTCACCTTAATGTTCATACTGTTGGCTTCTACGGAAGTGGTTGGCAGCATCCAAACCAAAAAAATCTCCGCCGACGGAATTATGTAGAAGCACAGTGACACACACACCAAAAAATGTATATTGTTTTAATACATGACCGCACGGGCCGAATGCTTCGAAACGAGTGTAGAAAACCAGTGCTAGATAATACCACCTGGTTTATTGCAAAACAAAACCTTGACTGTTTAAAATAAATAACATTGAAATTAAGAGTGGCGTTCTAACCCAATTTTGAACAAAGGGTAAAGCTATTTCTAAACTTGAGGTCTTTGTTATAAGGGATGCTTACTAAAATATTACGGTAATTTATCGTGGAACTCTGCCTATAAGTACTACAAGTTAATGAAATTTGATTAATTGATTAATCTGTTAATACGTTAACATTTTAAAATAATGTTACACTAGTTCATAAATTTGTTTAAATAAAATTACCTAAATTTAACTTCCGTTAACATTGTATAATTGCAATATGAATACAAATATTCTTTCCTAAGCTGATCCTATTAGGGTTTATATTTTATCAAGTCAGAAACTGCTGTTGTTTGAAATGAAAAGATTTTTTCAAGAACTTCCTAGAGAAAATGTAGCGAACAATATACTGTATAGATAAGGAAACGAAAGCAGAACTTAAAACAGAAACCTGGAACCAATCTAAACAAAAAATACATGTCTTATCATTTAATTGAAAATCCATTTTCAAGCCAGAATCCAAGAGAAGGACGAACATATAAATTCACAATCGCAATCTCGGATTTTGACACAAGATCTTCAAGATAATAGTGCTGAAAAAACCATGGGCAAAACATTGAACAATATTTTAGATAAAGTTATTTGATGGACTCACAAATTCTTAAACAGAAATTTCAAAATAATGAGAACACACTAGAGACGCTACTACAGTAGACTAACAAAATTAAAGTTGAATCTATCGCCAGTTCTACAAAATATTGCTTAGTTCAGCGTTTTATATGTTCTCTAAGTACAAAAGTATTCCAAGCAAACTCTGGAACACACACAGACAGATACCTACATGTGTCGTCACATCATCATTCGGCACAAAAATCATTGGTAATCAACTCTCTAGTCTACTGTGCAATTAGGATTTCACAACCAGAACATGTATCTAATACGTAAGGAGTAATTAGCTACTAATTCCTTACTAGTAGCAACACATTACTGTATTTTGTAAACGGCCAGATGACTATTGCTTCTTCCAGGGTAGAACTGGTAGGGGTTCAGCAGTAAATAATATGTAAGGTATAATCAGGTAAGTATGAGTAAAAGATGAAGTAAAAAAAAAGCAAAAGACGATAGACGAAAGACCGCTTAGAAAATGTAAAATTAGGATACAAATATTGTACCTAGTAAATACGTACGTTGGTCGGCCTTATCGAAGTAGAAAGGATCGGTGACTCAAAAAGTTCCGCAAACGAAAATGTACAAACGCTATAGCTCTGTTTCTTGTAGGTAATCATGATCGATTACAAAAGCATCTGACTTGTTTTCCCGCAGAAGGATTCACTAGTTCGTAAGTGACATTAGTTTGCTTTCTTGCAGTGCGGTTGTTGTGATTGTAGAACCTTTTAAAGCATTTTTCCTGTCAAAAGAATCTAAAGCTAGTAAGACGCATTAGTCTTCTTTCAAGTAGGGTGTTACGTTTACTTTACGATGGGCAGTTAAAACCTACCCCTTTTTGGTATTTCATTATTCGTTTACGTACATTCTGATCAAATCCTCCAACAACACCCGGTATATTAGACCTTCCAACAATAAGTACGCTTTCTAATAATTTTCAACTTAAGTTTATTTATTTTAAAATGAAAAGTTTTCTCTATAATTTAAATAGTCGGTACCTTGTTTTCGGTGTCCGCTGGCTTGCTACACATTGCTATAGCGTACAATTAATTCTTATAATACTACGACCTAGAAACTCGTACTATTTGATAAAGTGTTTCGAGTTTCTAATTATGTTTGATAACACCGGCACGGATATTAATTCCGGTTACTAAATGAATTTTTTTTTTTATACGATCATAAATCATTGTCAATTCCGTTCTGTATAGAATTTTCGTGCACACACTGCTTGGTGAGTATTTTTACTTTTAAAATATAATATATATATATATATATATATATATATATATACTTTCCTTCGTGAAGGGTCTAATATGTGACTGTAATTATTATAGCTTCCTCCTGGGGGACATGATCGTCCGTTACATTGACCTCGGACTGACCTGTCAGTTCTAAAGGTGAAGTACATCTGTACCAACTGAACGTTAAAGATGGAATAGCGAATAACCGCAAAAACTAGAAAACTAATTTTCATATCGTATAAAGTGAGGCGGAACATCATCCCCAGCTGATGACTTCACCAGCTATAGATTGGAGTTGGATTGTTTTTTTGTCTTGTCCTTTGTCAAGTTTTGGGGTATTCGAAAGGGATTTCACTTGTCTCCCGATTGTTGGGATACGCTATGGATTACAGCGATTAAGTTTCACCCGGCTACCTAGTTTCCTGCTATTTGCTTATATGTTTTGTTTTAGAGAGAGTATACGGTTTAGGTACAATGTTGTGACCTACCTCTGCTGGACGAATGCATTCAGACAGCAATAAATTATCTGTAATGGGGATCAATTGGTAAGTAACCCTTCGTTTTTGTATTTATTAAAAGTTTAACTCTCTTGGCAATAAAAATTTAATCCTTGTAAATATAGCAGGACTGAAAGTAGCTGATCCTAGTTTTGTTTTAAATTACTTTAGAGGGTACTTGGGAGGGTATTAATTATTTTTATTTCAATTTTTTTTTGGTACTACTGCTATTAATTATTTTTAATATTTATTTTTTTATACTACTGCTCATGTCTAATATAGTTTCTAGCTAGAGGTTTTTTATGGTTTTTTCTTGAATTATAAATGAGTGTGTTTATTTTTATTTTCAGGTCTTCCCGTTATTTTGTAGTGGTAAAAGCCCGCCTACTCGCCAACTGAGTCCGGACATTCCTTTCTTTGTGCTGCCTGCTACGTCAATGTACGTAGCATTAATTTTTTTGCTTAACGAAAAAAAACAGCACACTCATTTATAACTCACAAGAAGAAAAAACATAAAAAAACCCTCTAATTAGAAACTATGTTACACGTTAGCAGTGGCATCAAAAAAAAAAAAAAATTAAAAATAATTAATACCCTCTCAAGTACCCTGTAAAGTAACTTAAAACAAAACTAGGGTGGGCTACTTTCAGTTCTGCTATATTTACAACGATTAAATTTTTATTGCCAAGAGAGTTAAACTTTTAACAAATACAAAAACGAAGAGTTACTTACATATTGATCCACATTACAGATAATTTGTTGCTGTCTGAATGCATTCGTCCAGCAGAGGTAGGTCACAACATTGTACCCACACCGTATACCCTCTCTAAAACAAAACATATAAGCAAATAGCAGGGAACTAGGTAGCCGGGTGAAACTTAATCGATATAATCCATAGTGTATCGCGACGATCGGGAGAGAAGTGAAATCCCTTTCTAATACCCCAAAACTTGACAAAGGACAAGACAAAAAAACAATCTAACTCTAATTTATAGCTGGTGAAGACATCCTTCACAAAGGAAAGTATATATATATATATATATATATATATATATACATATATATTGCTGTGTTAATCGAGCCGCACGATTGGGTCGTGCATAAAATGCTGCGATATTCACTTATATTAGGCCCCACGACTTGGGCAGACCATAAAATGCTGTGATACTTCACCAGCCCCTACAATGAGCGTCCTAAAATGCTATGTTATTTTCTTTATATTAATCAAGCACTTGTAAAAATGTTAATTTATAAATCTCTTTGCCTCAACTAGCTGATTCAATTAAATAAAGCAATTCTACAATACACAGTATAATGATTAAATATTTACAACCTTTTTTTAAATATCTTTCCCTTTTTACATTATTTGCATCTGTCAGATTTTGAGAAAATGAAGCCAGCAAAACGAGCTTTTTATTGTATTTAGAGACCTTTTCAAACGTTTCAAGATGCCTATTGCCTTTCATAAATTTATCAAAGAAACCCCGGTTTTGTCGGTTCTTACATTTTTGAATTATTATTGAATTAAAACAGTACAGAAATAAATTATATCAAAGTATCTAACCTGGAGTGGTTCAGTACATCCCCAAGAATTTTGTGTCCAGTCGGAATGTGTTGAGTCGAATTTAAAAGTTGACATCCAACCAAAATACTATTCAAATCGTTATTAATAAGTTTATTCCAATAAAAAGTTTTCCATCTCCGTAATTAACAAAACAGTAATAGAATATTTACCACGTCAGTGATTAATCTAACAGGCAGTAATCTCCAGAGTCTTCCTGACTCGTATCCAAAACCGTATTCAAAATCGTATTCAAAAGTCGTACCCAAGATCGTATCTTGACTCGTATCCAAGATCGTATCTAGACTCGTATCTAAGACTCGTACCCAAGAGCCCTGTTTTATTTATTTTTATAAATTGCATAATTTTACTAAATCTGGTTTACTTACGTCTGTAGTAGAACGGCTCGCTTACACAATTTTTACACTCTTATAAAAATGATTTTCACTTTACTTTTATTTAGCTGTTTGCGTGAATAATTTAGCACTTTTGAGTATAGTGCCTGCCCAGTTTCAAATGTATACTAACTCGTTGTTCAATTGTTATCGTATTTATAAACGTTGCCCCTTTGTTTGCAATTCGTTGATTCCATGTGTTGGGCGACACCAATTGTCTTATCTCTTGTGTTATTTCGGAAACTTTACCAATTGTGTAGTTTAATTACTTGGAAGAACGCTCAGGTTGTCACGTAATTCACTCACATAACATCGCATTTAATTCAGAAATCCCAGGTATTTTCCTTTATTAAATCACGTATTCTTGTTATTTGCTTTATTCTAATCTAAATAGAAATAAATTTGGTGTTTGTTTATTTCCTAGTTAAATTGGATTTTTAAACAAATGTAATACTTTTCTATCACGTACGCTTTTCAAATAATGCATAATTTAACCTGCGTAAATGATGATATATTTAACGCACTTGTTGAATATTTATCTAGCCAATTCATATAGGTTTTCCGTTGATTTAGTTTTTACGCATTTCATTACATTTTTAAATTTTATATTTGCTCGTAACTACTCTTGGATATGCGTTTAATCGCTTGTACTGTTATATACAGTGTGCTCTCAACTAACCATATTTATAATGACCTATTTACTCTTCTAATATCTGTAATTATGTGCTTTTGTTATTTGGGGTTTTCTTTTGTTTATTCTACGACTCCTATCACTTAACCTACCCCTAAATTAACCCTATAATTACAGCAATATATATATATATATATATGTATATATATATATATATATATATATATATATTAAAAGTAAAAGTACTCACCACACAGTGTGTACATGAAAATCCTATACAGAACGGAAAATACTATGATTTTTGATCGTATCCAGAAAAGAAAATGAATATTAATTCGTTTAGTAACCGTAATTAATATCTGTGCCGGTGTTATCAAACATGATTAGAAACTCGACACACTTTATCAAATAGTACGATACCTTATGTCCACGAGTTTCTAGGTTGTAATAAATTAAGAATTAATTGTACGCTATAGCAATGTATAGCAAGCCAGCGGCCACCGAAAACAAAGTACCGATTATTTAAATTATAGGATAAACTTTTCATTTAAAAATAAATAAACTTATGTTGAAAATTATTAGAAAGCGTACTTATTGTAGGAATGTCTAATATAACGGGTGTTGTTGGAGGATTTGAGCAGAATGTTGTAACGTATTTTTTTTCTAGTTACGCTTCGTTTTTTAACATAAAAATAAAACAGCTATAATTTAAAATATTTAATTTATAAATTTCCGTTCACTAAAAATTAATACATAAAATTAATAATAACATATAGATTTCTTTACCTTTATGGTCTAAGGTTCGTTACTATGCTTTTTCGAGTTGTCAATTTGTTCACTTCATTATCAGCGTTCGAACGGGTAAGCTGCTGTACAAGATAGTGGAGTCAAGACGGTCGTGTGTAGGCATGTGGCCTCTAACAGAGTAAAGAAAAAAAGACGGATAATTGATTGATTCTTGGTGTCTGGAGGTCGAACCTAACAGTTGTAGCGTGAGCAAGTCTTTCTATAAGTCCCACCTAGAGCGGTTCAGTTGATCCCTGCAGGCCTAAGAAGATGGAAGCCCCTTTACATCATTAATACAGTGGGTATAAATTAATTAAATAGATTATATTAATATATTTTCTCATAGTGCAATATCTTAATGCAATATCTTAATGCAGTATCTTAAGGAAATATTATATATGGCTACATCTTATATAATATCATAGAATGCAGTTGCAACGGTAAATTTTCACTTTAAATTTAATAAGAAATTGTTTGCCGTTGAAATATATAATGTTTACCGAACTTAATACTTCTATGTGCAACTTCAGGAAATAATATGTGAAACAACTCAAAAGCACTTACCTCGGCCACTCCTAGTTATGTACTATCTTACGATATCTGATCTACAGTTGAGAGCACAGAGTCCTCTTGGTCAGGACGGGTTCATCGGCCTTTAGCTGCACTAAATTACCATTTAAAAAAAATAAAGCTGAGGTAACACCAAAGCATCTATTGGAAAAAACGTAAAGCTGACAAGTTCAGTCCTAGTCCTAGTTGAATTTGAATGTAAAATAGGTTAACAAATAATTGATGGCCAATTGCATGCAGTTGGATCACAAAAGCTAGAATTGAAAATATGAATAAATACTTGTTTTAAATACTATATGTTTAAGTACAAAACAACATTCATATGCAAATTATGATAGCAGATATAATACTCGTCTTTGGAAAAGTAAATATGTTCTTATCTCTAAAATATAATACCGGTCGTTGATAGCACTGCTAAGTTGTTTCTCCACAGGATATTGGAAAACGGATAAAAGGAAATCCTCAGGAATCCCCATACAACTTCTTTTTTTCTTTAGGACCCACAACAATGTCCACAAAATCGAACGCAAAAATTCAGCCTTCACAATATATAAATTCTTAATAAAATTTCCCCATAAAGGATCCGATGTACAACATAATGATTGCGCGTAAAATAAGATAAGTTATACAAAAAAAAAAGGGTACCTAAGAAACGTAACAATTAATATTGGTTATTAATCAAATCAAAGGCATACTTACACGCTGCTCACATTCCAAGACAAATGGTTACTATAAATTCCAGCAAAAATGCCGTTTACCAAAATAACTACGTAAATTGGTTTATAAAGCTTCGACTAAAATAAATCCAACAAATTACAATCGGATGTCTATTCATAAATTAAATAAACTTATAAATTTTAGAAGAGCCAGTAACACATCAAGTCTTTTCTTCTTGAGGATCAAAATTCAACAAGAGCTAACGGTTATCAACTATAAATTGTCGGTCAAAATTAACCTTGATAGATTAATAAAATATAAACATAGGCGGAACACTTTCAAACTAGTACTCAAACATAGTATCAAAGTTTTACTAACTTGAATTAAAAATTCTGAATATCGAACGAGCATGTACCCTTAAAAGAATGAAAAATCTAATAGAGAAATAATTTTGTAAATCATTATAAGATCAATACTTTGAATAAACAATAGACGTAAATAAATTAGCTTAACAAAACGAAACGTCACTGACTGATTCCTTCAAACAATCAGTTTAACAGAACTGCGCGTGATGACCATGTGTTGCACTGATATCAATATCTAAATTAGAATAAAGAATTTATTAATCTGGGATAAACTTTGAATGTATATAAATAATGGATAATTTAGAAACGCAATGTTAATCTTAAAATGCTGAAATCTCGGTACTACTTTTCTGCAACGGCAAAATGACTATAAAATCAGTTTGAATAAATGAAACGAAAATCTTGCAATTGATTTCCTCTACTTGAAAATTATGAAGCGAATATATTCTAATATTTATTACAAGGACAGTAATAGTTTTGTTAATACTACAAATAAATTATTAATCGTAAATTTTATATAATAGTAATTTTCTCTTAATGACGAATACCCAAGTATATTAACTTCTATAAGACTGAAAACAAAACCATCACCTATATTACATGTACTAAATCTTAATTACTAAAGGTACAAATACAATAAAATTGATGACAGCAAAACTCGACAAAATTGACTGTCATACAGTATCATAGAAGGCAATTTCATATAAGTTCTAAATTTTGTTGGAGTATTAAATTCAATCAAGCAGAAGTTAGTTTCGTTAAATAATAGTTGTGTTCAGAAGAACTTTGATAATCGATGGTTATGAAAATTTCCGACAGCTGAGGTCAAGGTCCTATTTCTTTCGTTCAGAGCAGTATCATAACACGTGAGTGTTCTTTAGAATTTAATCACTTTGAATATTAATTAAGTTGCAATAAGAAAATAGAACATTAAAAATTTTGTAACGTAAAAGGCTTTTAAGGAAACAGCGAATTAAATAACAAATCTATTGTTTGTCAGAATGTTTGCACATGCACACAAAGTGTACATTTAAAAAGTTGTGAATGACATTTTATGTCAGATATATAAAAAACATAGATTCAGTTGTCCTATTTAGACCGCACATGTCGTTTTACGTTAATTTAAAGTATGTTTGAATATTTTGAGGTCATGAACTTTCATTTTTCATCGACATGTGGAATTTGAGTATTAACTGTTAAATAAAAGAAACTTAGCGTAACTATATAATATTTTATCAACGCTATGATAATTAAATTTTACTGTGAGGGTCGAAGAAGTACTTCTATGGCTTAAAGAAAATTATGTATTATAAATAACTTAGAAAATTTCAAGTCAGCATATTTAAATTTTGTAGAAAGATCCATTCAGAGATTTTTAGATTATTAAATACAATTCTTGACTAGTATATTTCTGTTCCATAAAAATTAAGTGAAAATTTTATAAAGATACGAATTTAAATATTATAGTAACATGAATCCAGAAATTTATTCAAATAGAATCTATTTTGTTTTTGAATGACTTTTTATTATTTAGAATTCAAGTAAAAAAATTACTTGTCATCCCTGATTAGAAATTGTGTGTAATGAAAACAAATTCCCTGGGTGTATACTTTAGAAACCTAAATTCTATTATTTTATTTTTGGCAAATATTTTTGAGGACACAAATTGTGTCCATGTTGTACCTTTGTTTGTTCACAGGTCAAGCCGAGACATCTGTATGACATCTGGTGTTTGAGGTTTTGGTAAGTGTGTTTAAAAGAGTGAAATTCAGGTTTTATGGCTATGTTAGTAGTGTTGACATAAGGTTTCTGCATTCCCCTAATACAAGCACAGTTAAATTTTGTTGGTTATTGTATTGAAAAATACGGTGGCGCTCATTAAATATATTTTTGGTCTTTTGACAACCCATGACCCAAGCTTATGATCTAACACTCGACTAGCCGTTTATGTCTTAAGGGTTTTTCTTTTTCTCAAGCCATTTTCCATCCAACTTTACCTTGGGCTTACATTAATAATAACAAATTCTCGACCTTGTGATATCAGGTTAGGGTTTAGGAAATTTAAAGGTATAATTTTTTAGCTGATAGTCACGAGGATAAATAAAAATATAATAAAAAAAGTTAGAAAATTTTTTTATTACAATGTACGTAAACGAATAATAAAATACCAAAAAGGGGTAGGTTTTAACTGACCATCGTAAAGTGAACGTAACAAGGGCGAAGGTTGTCAATTGTAAAACCATCTGAAGGATTTTTTTTCTTGCCGGAAGTTATTAGGAGATTGATTTCAAAGCAAATTACGGATTCTGTGGAGCGACTTGTATTTTTAAACAGTTTCTTCATTTTTTTAAAACAAAAATACAAAACAACCAAGACATTGTATTGCAATAGATTTATTTAATATTTTTCATTCTAAGATATGCACGACCAACAACTAATGCTAAAGATTTAATTGGACGTATAATTCTAAGAATTACTCTCACTTCAAGATATATAAATATCACGGGTTTCCCTGACGTTTAACCTTTTGTAATTATTCACTAAACCCTCTAATTGAAATGTAAGCGTTAATATAATTTATTGGTCATTTCTGTCTGCATATATATTTTGGGTGCATTTCGTTAAGTAATGCTATTAATTCTAAATCTAAGTGGTTCAGTAGGGTTGAGAACTGATGAAAAACGTTGTTCGTTTCAAACATTAATCGAGTTGAAATATTATTATTAGGGTTAAACACTACCTTGATAAAGTATACATGTTCAAATCTTAATTAGATCGGTTTCCTTAATAATCTAAAAATACACCATACGTTTAAGCTTTGATTACTTTCGTTTCGATACTATCTTTACAGAATAATGGATATCTACAGAAAGTTTTTGCAAAGTAACTGTACGGTAATATTGTAGGCGGCTCCGTGGCGTAGTGGTATGTGTGTGACTACTACGCCCTAGGTCCCGGGTTTAAATCCCGACACGGTCCGCTTGAAAAATGTTAGGCGAGCATTTTTCACAAAAATACACCCTCGTTCGGATGAGAGGTAAAATGGAGGTCCCGTGTGTGAGTGTTGTCACGCACGTTAAAGATCCCTACCTTGCTTGGAACAGCAAGGATTCGGCAAAATTCAAAATTTTCCAGGTAAAAAAAACTCGCTTCCTGGCCAATGTAGTACCTTCGGGTGGAGCATTGGAAAATCACATGTAATGTACGGTAATATTATTTTTTAATTAGCAATCGGCACAGCGAAACTTTCCTGCAGCTGTAATTAAAAATTATATGAGTATATAGTTTTTCAGTATTCTGTGTATGCTAGAAAAATAGATTTCAAGGAAAATGCAAATATAGGTAATTTGTTTAATTAAATTTACATATCACAGACATCACACGAAGAAACTCAAAAAGGTGTAATTTGTTAGACATTTTAATGAGGTGCAATTTAATGCCTTAACGGGAAGTTGAACATATAGTAGTAAAATCCAAACGATGTAATTGTTTATTATCATGAACAAGAATCTGCAGCTGGAGAGTCAACAATCCGGTTTGATAATGGGTGTTTAACAAGCGACAGTTTCTACGTTTGAAACTATGCTTAAGTAAGATCTTTGTATTCTATTTACAATGTATATGTAAGTATTAGCAAAGAATGTTTTCCTTTGGCAACATGTGTTAACAGAGCCGCGGCCGCCTTCTTGTCGCTCGCGTGCGAATGATTGATTTCCGCACCCAATACTTTTTGACGTTTTAAAGCGATTTTTGGAATTTCTTAATACACAAATACAAACATCAAATACGGTATTTTGTTGGTATTTATGAATAATTTAATATCAAATAAACTTTAATAGCATTGTAATAATGATTTCATTTAAATAATCAATGAACAAGATGAAATTATAAATTCCTTGATACTTCCAACTTCTTTATCACATCAACCTCTTACAATTAAAAAACCTATTCTTACGTTTAAAAACTGTTCAGATTCTTACGTTTAAAAACGTCGATAAATACATCGCGCAAGCGCGGAATAAGCGACGCCACGGCAGGTGGTAGCTCCAAGCTTTACACAGGCTTTAGTGCGGCCATCTGACAATGACGTCACCAATTCACAAATTAACTACGCAATTATCGGAAAATATAAATTTAAGACAATAGTTTATATCAGCGAACAAATTAAACAATGGAGTACTAACATCAGAAATCCGACGTCCTGCGGAGTCGAGTTAAAGTTGGCTTCTATTGAAAACCATCAGGGCTACTGATGGCCCTTTTTAGGCAGTTAAAGATGGTACACCCAACGCTCTTCCAAAGCGCTCGGACCAGCTCCGGCAGTCATGGGCTCGTTCATCCAGGGTCTTGCAGTACGGTTCGGCCAACGGCTGCAAATTATCTCCTACCTATGTAGGGAATGAACAGGACCAGGTATAAGGGCGACAAACAAAGATAATCAGGCAAGGAGATCTACATAAATAAAAATAAGGCACGATACGATACCTAACACGACTACACTCCTTGAAGGTTCAGGCAAAAGCCACGTTACAGAGAGCACAGGAAAAACCCCCCTTCTCTGTCCTTTCACGCGTCGGCGCGAATTATTCGTCCAACCCACTTTTGACGTAACGGAAATACGCGCACCGCGTCTTTTGAATTTATGGCGCGAAACTTCCGCACATCAAAATTAACCTAACAAATGTTTAAGGGCCAATTTGGCACGTAACAATCGCGACAAAGCCACAAAAGAAAAAACTTAAAAAAAGAAAAAGTCTGTTAGCACAGTAACAGCTTAAAATCTAAGTCCTAACTACCCTACATAAAACCTAACTTAAAACCTACAAAATGTTTATATAAGGCGCCACCTGGTTTTTTGACCGATAACACGTCTACCGAAGTACCAGGAAACGGAATATGTAGCCCCATTGTTTTTGACTACACTAATCATCGACAGCACAAATTTGTCGGGGAGCATAAAACACTACTTAAATTAAAACAGATGCGACAAGTCGCCTAACCTATCTAAACTAAAGCTAACATTAAAGTTTTTACGTGCAAGCACACATGAGCGTTGCATCAAAACTGTTCTTTGTTGGCAAGAAGTGCCCAAATTTAAAAATGTTTATAGAGTGGGTCACTCTACACTCTAGCAAATTTTGTTACTGGTATTTTGGGTTACTAACGATACACATTAAAACTTGTCCATGACATAGTTGTGAATCAACAAATTTGCCAAAAGTACCACCCTACTAAATCCTTACATGGCTAACCTAACAAATTACATTT
The DNA here is from genome assembly GCA_036346225.1 of Platerodrilus igneus. Classification (NCBI taxonomy): domain Eukaryota; kingdom Metazoa; phylum Arthropoda; class Insecta; order Coleoptera; family Lycidae; genus Platerodrilus; species Platerodrilus igneus. The sequence goes on from JARFIW010000394.1 coordinate 4,897,774, forward strand.
CTATATCAGGCTAGCTTTTTCACTCAAATTTCAAGAAAAATAATTCCCACGTCTGGTCATAAATACCAAACGTTAGGAAGATAAAAAGATAAGACAAGATCTCAAATTGTTGTTAAAGATAGTAGATAAGATAACGATATTAAGCTTAAGTTGTTATCCTCAAAGGTAATGGATAAGACAACGATATTAAGCTTTAGTTATTGTTTGAGATACCAGGTAAGATAACGCGATATTAAGCTAAAGTTATTATAAGAGATAGTAGGTAAGGTAACGCACATTAACCAAAAGTTATTACTAAAGATAATAGGTAAGATAACGCGAATTTAACTAAAGTTATTACTAACGGTAGTCGGTAAGATAACGATACTAAAACTAAAGTTATTATTAAAGGTAATCGGTAAGATAACGATATTAAAACTAAGGGTATTATCTAAGATAATAAATAAGACAAAGATATTAACTTAATCATTACCAAAGACAATAGATAAAGGTAATAGGGTGACTCCGTGGAGCCGTTAAATAAGGGATTTCCGTACCCTCTAAAAAGAGCAACCTGTGAAGCAGGCCCGTTTGCAATAAACAGTACGAGGGACCGGCAAAGACATTTGGGTGCATCCTGCACCCGGCGTTAATCGATATCGGTGATATAATCACACGATATATAACGATATATACATATAAACACATGCACTCACACATTCACACACTCATACATACCTTCACTGCCAGTGCCCATGCGCTGACAGCGGCACCGCATGACCTCACGAAAGATTCCCAGAGACGGGGTCCAGGTGTCTGTGAAAACCTCCCGCGCAACCACACGGTGACTAACGGAAATGAAAAGGCAGAGAAACAGGAACGGTAAAAAGAGGGAGGTTGGTTATTTGGAATGCATAAGAGGCACTTCCAGGTAGAAGAAAGTAGAGGAAGGGCTCGCATTCAGCAAAAGAGACAGAGAAAGGTGAATAGCAAAGCGCTACTCAACCAGCCAATGTAGTCAGTAGCTCGAAATGAGGGAACATCACTCTTATGTGGCAGACGGGTGTTCCGGGACAAGAACAGGTCCACCGAAAGAAGAATAAGGCATAAACGGAGACAGCGGGATAAGAAAAAGTAGAGTTTTTGGACAAGCGTCCGAGAGAAGGTAGAGAGTTGTTCCAATTTAAACACAGCGCAGTCTGAAGGACCACCTGCGATATTAATCAGACAAGATAGGTATACACATTTAAAATTCAATAGACTCTTAAGAGAACTAGCACGATCATTTTCCTAACGAGTGCATTCACTACGATAAGAAAATCAGACAAGAGTTGACACGACAACTTAAAAGTATCATTGCAGATACATTCACACAAAAACAAACTGTTTTAAGGTAGTTTTTTAAAACGGTAGCACCCTAAACACACAAAAATGCCCAATTATAAGCAGTTAAATACAGGTACACTGTTCCAATATGCTAAAACAACCGATAATTTAATAAGATATCAATAAGAAGCGATAGCACCTCACCACAAAGTTCAATAAAAAACAATGAAAATGTTATGTTGATTTAGTAGAAAAAGAAACAAATAATGATATAGTATAATGTGGGCGACTGCAATAATTCAAAAGAAAAACACATAGAAAGACAATCCTAGTTTTTTGCAACTGCGAATATGAACTATTTCTTTTAATGGCATAGGTCGCGACTCCTATGTGGGCCTAAAGAAAAAAATCATCCACTCAACATCAGCTAAAACCAATCATAAAAATTCAATGAGTTATTACAACCAAAGTTACGACAATTACCACACAAAATTAAATGACGTAAGAAAAATACTAAAAACCAAATAATATGCTATAGGAAAACTTCGAGAATTAGTTAAATGAAACGACAGAGTTATATTGGGGGGGTGTAGAGAATGAAGTGATATATAAGTAACGGTATGGTCAAGGAAAAGTCAACCAAAAGGAAAAAGGTAGCTAATTTAGGGTAAGTAAAGTTAAACGTGTAAGAAATATACACAGTACAAGAGAGAAAATAAGCAATTAAAGTTACTAATTGATGGTGAGAACAAAAAATATTAGGTAAATCGTAAGGGGAATGGAACGTGAAAAACTTAAGTAGCATTTGGGTCAGCAGAGAATGGCTTAAGGTCTTTAATATGCCACCTGCCTTGGCGTTTTCCTTCAGCATCCTGAAGTTCGTAGATAAGGGGACTAATGACACGAATGACCTTACAAAGGATGAATTTAGGGGCTAATTTTGAGGAAAATTTCTTAGATGCATCCGATAAGACATAATTCTTTTTCCAAACTTGTTCGCCCAAGGCGAAGGAAATATTTCGTTTACGTAAGTTATAGTTATATACTCTTTACGTAAGCTTTTAACAAATTTTTTCTAACGTCGTTAAAAATAGAAGGTAATGATTGTTGGTCTTTGTCCCAGCGTACTTTATCGTCAAATTCAATTACGTTAGTATCGTCCGGCACTAAACCATAGTAACTACCATCGATTGGGGTATATCTTCCAAAAACAAGAAATGACGGAGTAAATTGGGTTGCTTCGTGTTTAGATGTACGCAAGGCTTGAGCAATTTTAAAAATATGTTCATCCCATGTAGTATGGTCTAAATCAATATAGGAAGAAATAGCGGTAACTAAAACTCTATTTACTCTTTCGGTAGGGTTTACTTGGGGATGGTATTTTGCGTTAAACCAAATTTTTTGTACTTTGTAACTTTTAACGAAATTCTGAAAATCTTTAGAGATAAATTGTGCCCCATTGTCGCAAAGGATAATCTGAGGGACACCAAAGATAAGAAATACATTTTGTTCTAGGAATTTAATTATAGCTGCAGATGTAGCTTTACGTAAGGGTTGCACCATAACAAATTTAGAAAACCAATCGGTGACAACTAAAAGATATTGGTTACCTCTTTTCGATCAGGGGAGAGGTCCTAATAAGTCAAGCGAAATTAATTGAAAGGGATAAGATACACGTTTAAAGTTACCCATTAAACCAGGACGAGTGTCTTGCGAACTCTTATGAGAACCACAAATTTTACAGTTCTTAATATAGCGACAAACAGATTGCTTTAGTGTGGGCCAGTAATATAATTCAGATATTTTAGCGAGAGTTTTTGTAACACCAAGGTGCGCAGCTATGGGATCATCATGACATAATTTAAGCACCTCACTGCGGTTAGCAGTAGGCACGACAAGTTTCCATTCAGGAATATTAGATATTTTATGTGGAGAAGAAGGTACAAATTTATATAGTCTATTATTAGTTACACGAAAGGTAGGAAATTTATCGGGATTATCAGAAACTTTTTTAATCATATTAAGATACCAGGGGTTAAGAGAAACAACATTACGAGATAAGGCATCAAGTACGATATTTAATTTGCCAGGCCTATGCCTAACATCAAAAGTGAATTGAGAGATGCGCAAGTTCCATCTTGCCAAACGACCTGCGGGTTGTTTTAAGTTATTAAGCCAAGTGAGAGCTGCATAATCAGTGATTACGGTAAAGTGTGTACCTTCAACATATCCTCTAAATTTCTCGATGCCAAAGATAACGCCCAATAATTCTCGTTCGGTAGCAGAGTATTTTTGTTCGGCAGAAGTTAAGGCGCGACTTGCATAGGCGATTGGATGTTCTAAACCATTGCTTACCTGGAACAACATTGCACCTAAACCAGTAAGCGAGGCATCGGTTTGTATATAAAATTTTTCCTCAAAATTGGGTGAAATTAAGATAGGTGCTGAAGTGATTAACGTTTTAATTTGTTCGAAAGCCTGTTGAGATTCTAAATTCCACTCGATAGTTTGGGACTTCTTTTTATTTTTAATTAAAGCGGTAATGGGTGCAGATATGGTTGAAAGGTTGGGTAGAAAGATGCGATAATAGCTAATCATACCAATTAAACGTTTGATTTCGGTAACAGTTTTAGGTGTTTTGAATTTAGTAATAGCGTCGACTTTAGCAGGATCTGCTCGTAGGCCAGTTCCATCGATAATAAAACCAAGAAATGTAAGGGACGAACAACAAAATGGACACTTTTCCCAGTTTATCTTAAAACCTGCTGCGTTTAAGCGTTCTGCAACCTTATTTAATGTAGCGATATGTTCATCAAAGGAACTTGAGATAACTAAAATATCATCCAAAAATACAAAGGCACGTTCCTGATGTAAGATAGGGCCTAACGTTTGATTCATAGTACGTTGTAGGGTTTGTGGTGCGTTACAGAGACCAAATGGCAAAAAATTATATTCAAAAAGACCTCGGCCTGGAACACAAAAAGCAGTTTTTTGACGAGAAGATAGGTCGAGAGGTATCTGATAAAAAGCTTGTCTAAGATCGATAGATGAGATAAATTTTGCGTTTCGAAGCCGGCTTAAAATAGAGTCAGTTCTAGGTAGAGGTAAGCATCAGAAACAGTCACGAAATTCAACCTTCTGCCATCAAAGCAAACACGCCATTCGTCATTCTTCTTACGAACCAATAATACGGGCGACGTCCAGGGTTTATTTGAGGGAGAGATAACACCAGATTCTAACATTTTATCTATTTCAGCATGTAAATGCTTTTGTAATGCAGGCGATAACGGATATTGACGTTGCTTAAAAGGAAGGGCATCACCTGTAGAGATAACATGTGTTGCAGTAGTAACGCAACCAAGTTCAGAGGTATTAAGTTTACGAAATTTGTCGATTGTAGAGTTAAGAATTACATTTTGGAAATCAGTAAGAGAAATTTTGTTAGATATTCCTGTAGATGCACAGGAATTTGTTTTAAGAGAGGTTTGCCATGAAAAATCCTGGAAATAAAGTGACAGATTAAAAAGTTTACAGAAATCCACACCTAGTAGAAAAGGATAATCTAATGCAGGGACAATCAAAAATGAAACATCACGTTCAAGTGATTCTACTCGAATTTTTAACTTAAGGGAACCCGTTACATATATTTGATTATCGTCAGCTAAATTTATGGAAGTGTTTTCGGGAATAATTTGAATTTTAATATTTTGTTTAGATAATTGATGTAAACCTTCGTTATTTATAAGGGAGCATGAGGAACCTGTGTCCAATAAAGCTATTACATTTAAGGAACCAATCGAAATGGGCAAGTGTGGACGATTATCAAAGGGTTTCTTAACAAGTTGTAAAGCGGCAGACTTTTATGATAAAAGGAATTAACGGTTTGTAACCAATTAGACCACTCTGATGGAGTAGTATAACATAATTCTTCTAATGAAGGTAAGGCATTTTGAACATTAACAGTAGCGGTATTATTGTTAGATAAATTTAATAACGGTACAGCGTTAGAGGTAGTTTTATGGTTTAATTTTATTGACGTCTGGGTCCGTTGAATGATTGGTGTTGAGGACGATTTTGATTCCTTGAGATATTCACGCCCTTAGTTGGAGTATCTCGACGAGAGTTTCCCGATACGTTAGGATTACATTTCGTGCAGTTAGATTTATAGGTATTTGCGCGACCACAACCATAACAAAAAATATTTTTGGGGTATGTGCAGACATTATAGTTATGTCCACTTCTCTTACAGTTCCAACAGGTAAGTGAGTTATTAGTTACGGTAGAAGGAACATTATGGATAGATACTTTGTGGGAAGCTCGAACTTGACAAGCTGAGTCGGGTTCTAAAAGACCAGATTGTTTTTCTGGGGGGTATTTATCAATTCTTAACTTCACTTCCTGAAGAGAACGACATAGATCTTTAAAGTGGGCTAAGGAAGAGATGCGTTGTAAGGCCAGACGTTCAGAGAAATAGGGATTTAAATTTCTAAGTAACTGATCGATAATTTCAGATTCTGAGGGTTTATTATCGAGTCTACTATATAAGGCTTCTAATGAGGTAATGAAGGAAACAACATTTTCGTCAGGTCCTTGGGTTCGATTTCGCATCTCGTTCCAAAGGTCGGTAATATAACCATGCGGAAAGAAATCTCGTTTTAGGCACGCAACTAACTCCTCCCAGGTAGAAATTTGACCTCGGATGTTTCGGTATCAGATTAACGCGGAGTCTGAAAACAACTCACCTGCTGAAACAAATAAATCCTGATCGGTACACTGGCGAGAGATTTTAAAATCATTAATTCGGTCAAGGAAGGACAATAAAGAGACTTGCGAGTGTCGAACCCTTGAAAAGTCAGACCCCATTTGTAAACAGGTATGGATTTTCCTAATGGTTGAGGTTGAGCAAGTACGAGATTTAAAAACGGTAACGATATATATGCGTCTGCGTTTGGATTGAGTCTCTTAAGAACAATCCCTTCAAGTACTAATATTTCTGACAATAAATTTTGTTTAGCTTGGTTCGCTTGTTCATCGTCATATAAGGACAATAATTCTATACGCTGTTTGACATGAGTTATTTTCGAAACTAAACGCCTTAGCTCGATATCGCTGGGGCCAGGATCTATTCTATTTATTATATCAGTTATGTCGTCCAAAGACAGTTTAATTTCAGATACGTTATGAGGCCAATCGTAAACGATTTTCTTTAAAATGGGTATGCCTTTCATTTCTTGGGCTAAAATGGCTTTAAGTTGTGATCGACGATCATTTTGATTAGGGGTAATAATAGGAGTAATATTTCTACACTCAATCTCGTAGATGAGCTCGAGATACTTAAGGTGTGCTATATTCATTTTGAATTAATATTTGAGACAATATATATCAGGTATACAATACTGAGGTAATTTAGAAGGTAATAAACGGTACAGCTACTTCAAGTCAGTACGATAAAGATATTTAAAGGTAAAAACTTCCTATAAAAGCATTCGTAAAGAATAATATTCAAATTTAATCACGCTAAGTATCCAAAAAACTAAAAAAAACACGTAGGTAATATGTTATTTAACAAATACTACAAGAACCCGTTAATCTAGCATTTTCAAAAGATATTCTAAAGGGGCAATTCACTACAATAAACGTTATTAAACATAAGGTTTCTTTAAAAGCGAGTTTGAATATCATAATCAAACAGGTAAATGCCTAAGGCACTTTTTTAGAAAATGTAAACACACAAGATAATTTATGTACGGTTATTTTTTAAAAAAAACAGGAAGGGTTATGTTTTAATTTGATATAAAGTAGATAATTTCATAATAACCGTGTTTAAGACATGAAAATTAGTTAAATGCTTATTCATTTATATGTATACTTACGCGTAAAAAGTAGGGTTAAGCGATTGATTCCTCCTAAAAGTTCATACTTGCATCTAAAAACAAACCAATACACACAATACAACTGAAGTTAACAAACACATCCCACATTGAAAATTAAACTAACATTATATTAAAACACATTTTATAATCAAGAGCTATTTTTTAATTTCAAAATGGTGGTATTCACCTTTAATTACTATAGCAACTAGTTTTGACATCTAAAGGAATGTGGCGTGTTCCAAAACACGAACATAAGATTCAAGGTTAACAGATATTAGATAATTGATTTTTTTAGTGAAAAAGCTATAAATCACATTAGGTAATACATTGTATATTTATAAAGGAAGTATGTATTATAACCTCACACACTAAGGCGCCAATTCTTACGCTCTTCCAAAGCGCTCGGACCAGTTCCGGCAGTCATGGGCTCGTTCATCCAGGGTCGTGCAGTACGGTTCGGCCAACGGCTGCAAATTATCTCCTACCTATGTAGGGAATGGACAGGACTAGGTATAAGGGCGACAAACAGATAAGCAAGTAAGGAAATGTACATAGATGAAGATAAGGCACGATACGATACCTAACACGACTACACTCCTTGAAGGTTCAGGCAAAAAAGCCACGTTACAGAGAGCACAGGAAAAAACCCCCTTTTCTGTCCTTTCACGCGTCGGCGCGAAATTACTCGTCCAACCCACTTTTGACGTAACGGAAATACGCGCACCGCGTCTTTTGAATTTATGGCGCGAAACTTCCGCACATCAAAATTAACCTAACAAATGTTTAAGGGCCAATTTGGCACGTAACAAACCATAGCGTACTTGATGCTTTCAAATTGGTGACGACAGTCTATCACAAATATGGACGAATCCTTAAACTAATTGTAGTCCATTCAAAATTTATTAGAAATCTTATTACGGGGGTAATATTTTTCCATAAACGTGGCATATGAGATATATTCTAGTAAATAATCAATTTGTTCAAAGTCCAGGGTTCTGACAATTTTGAGGCAACGCCCGTTATGTATCCCCCAATCTATATATGTATAATAAAATTGAATTTATTAGGAATTATTAGAAATTATTAAAGAAGCTGAAGTTATATGCAACATTATAATTTAAGGATAAACCAGAAAGGTTATTAAAAGTTCACAAGCAAGTTGTGAGAACGGATGTAATACATTGTATTCCAGACATAAGTGATACTGTAGGTGCAGGTCACAGACGGTTAAGAAACCGCGATTACTTAGAAATTAAGATTGTTACATTGTATAATGAACAGAATTTAGAAATAAGCAGACATGAGCTCTACAAGTTCCCACAGACATGTGAAGGACAGGGACAACACAAATACCCCGGGAGCCCCAAGACCATCAGTCAGTCTTGAGTATTTCCGCTTCAACATTGCCGTTTGCTTAGGATAGTCGCCCCAATATTAATTCAATTATTATTTTATTTCGACTTAGTTTAATTTATACAAGTTTGTTAAAATTCCATATTGTTTTCTGTTAGGGTTTTATGCCGCTTCTGCGAATTTATAAATCTATCTTCACCTGGGTTAAACCGTTCAAGCGGATAGAATCTACGAATATGCCAACACACTCCGCTCTATTGGACTAGCCCGCATAGGGGTAATGTCGTTCGTTGAGGTGAACTGGAGTACTATGTAAGATGCGCTCGAAAGCGATCGCGTAATATTATTGTTATTTGCATTGCTCCCTATGAGCAATCATTCTAAACAAATATGTAGTTGTTTCTAGTGTTTAAAAATGCCTCGCTTTGCGCGGCAATTGTACTATTCTAACTAAACTAATTAATAAAGTAAATGTACATACGTTAACCGAGCACGCTTTGTTTTTATTCTACATACATGTCCGATCGAAGTGTTTCTTTTGCTAAGCTAATTAGTGTTAATAAACTAAACCCTAAATCAATATCAGAAAGAGTCGACTTCCAATCCTATTTGTGAAGCAATAAACCCTCTCGTGCCTAATTTCTGTGTAATAAATAAAACTGGTTACAAGAAGTTTTGGAAGATGTTTTTAAAAAGGCCACTCCCAAGGCCCGAAACGTAACTCGCTGAGAGTTCAAAACATTTTGACATTGGTTATATAGGCATTCGTAAACCATACTTCTTACCATATTAGCATTTTTAATAGCTAATATTATCCATTTTGACTCTCCATACCTGCGGCTTTGACTGCGTTAAGGAAGACATTTCGTTCCACTTACGAAATGCTGCATTTATACTCGACTGATCTTGCATTTCTGATAATAACGAAGCTTTGGCAATATTACTTAATGTAATGTGCGGTACCTCCCAGGAAAAGCGTTGAATATTGAATTTTGCAGTATTTCCGATTGACTTGTAGCAATTTACGTCGGAGTTGAATCTAAATAAAATTTGTTCTAGAGGCATGTTTACAATTGCTTTCTTGTAATCTTCAAAAAATGTAAAAATGGTTTTAAGTGGTATACCACAACTAAACTGTTCATCTTGTAATACTGATTCGGATCTCCAACCGGTGTGAACAATGGATTTTGTTTCTGATTCTTCCATGGTCACGAAACCCCTAATAGTTCGTGTTATTCAAGATATTCTGCAGATATCAACTATTCTTTTTCTAGTTGCCGTTTGAAGCGAGCGGACGTGTTTTTGCCGAGCTCCCGCTTCAGCAATAACAGTAAGTTTTTATCTAGGGTTTATATTATTTATTGTTGTATTATTTTATTTGAAGCTTTGCTTTTTATTGTGTTTTATTTTTATAATTGTGTGCCATCAAATTTTAAATACAGGGCAGTAAAATAAAAATTTTAAAACAGAATTTAAACTAAATAAAACTAAATAAATCGCGTCTTCTTTGTAATTTAAACCAAATCCGCGTTTTAAAATAATCTAAATAAATTTCGGGTTAATAAAACAAAGGTCTACTTAACTAATACTCAAAAACAATTTCGAAATAACTTAAAAAGGCATTTTTAATAATAAATTTAAAATAAAATCCGCCTAAATCAAGTAAAAAACCGGGTAAAACAACTAAAAAGTGTGTGAATTTTTTATAGTGCGCGTATAATAAAATAATAACCAAAAAACAAAAATCTAAGCCCTTTTAAATCAAATAAATAACTCAAAAACTGTAAATTTTAAAACAATTTTAATATAAATTTTCCGTAATTTAAGTTCACGCGTATTTAAAAGTTCCTTTAAAATCGATTTTGGTGTAATTAAGCGGTGTAACAGTTACGGGTTGTGCTAGTTACCAAGCGATTAAGTGAAAGGTCATTTCCGGTTACCACATTCCGATTGCGCTCGACCTTATTTTGTTAATTACACATTTAAAAATAAAGTGTTCTTATTTATAAATTAGATATTTTAATATTTTGAAGTAATTAGTTTATTTAAATTTGATTTGGCGGTTTAAAAATTTAAAATAAATAAATAGCGTTCTTTACGGTACATTTTAAATCGAGATATTTTTATTGCGTTAGGAAATTTATTTGATTCTAGTTGTTATTTTGACGCTTAGTGCTTGTTGTATTTTTGTTAAAATTTGATATTTAATTGGGCGGTTGAAATTTTAATAAATACAAGGTTGTTTACGGTTCACCTTTAAACAAAACATTTTTATTGGACCAACGTTTTGCGTTCTTCTAGCGTCGTTCTTTTAGCGTCGTAACGGTTAGGACGTTTTTTGAGCTGCGTTTTAGGTGTCATTTTTATTGCTAGTTTTGTCAGCATGGTGGTCCACCGCGATGAGGAGCCGCTGCCCAGGAGGAAGAGGGCGATCGGTCGGAGTCTGCTAGGTCGGCGGCGGAGGGCGCTGTTGGGGGGAAACAGCTTAAGGTAGTGCTAAAGGACTTCTTGTTAGAAACTCAGGAGGAGGTACAGGAGGTAGGGAAGGAGCCTGCGTCTGCGGCGGTCGTGTCTGAGGAGTCAGGGCCTCCCGTGGTGGTCGCGGCGCCAGAATTGCCCTCTACTTCGAGAGCCCAGCGCACGATGTCGACTAGCAGCAACGGTAGCGTTAATGCTAGCGACCTCGATGAGCTGGAACTCTTAAAGTTTAGGGTGAGGAAGGCGCACGCTGCCGTCTATGGGAAGGTACCGACGACCTCCGCCACTATCGTCGTGGAGGATAGGAAGATGGTTCGGCACGCCGTGGATGATATCCGTGACGTGACGAACCAACTGATAGGTATGGTTAGGGCGCTGCGTCTTTGTTTAGATGGTTCAGGAGAGCAAGTGTTGTTGGGGAAGTCCGGCGGTGAATTCTGTCGTTTCAGGAGGCCAGAGTCAGGGTGCGTCGGTGCAGCGCAAGGTCTCCTACGCCGCTGCAGCTTCAGGATCTGCCCTACGTTTGCTGTAAGGGTCGACGCCAGGCCAGGCCAGAAGGACGACGTAATGACGACCCTGAAGCAGAAGGTCGATCCCGCTCGAGATGGGTTTGTTGTTGTCGGAGCTCGTAGGACGCGCCGGGGCGGTGTCGTTGTGGAGTGCGCAGGTCGCGACGACGCCAAGAAACTGCAGTTGAAGGTCGGCGGGAACTGCAAGGAACTCGTGGCGAAGACCATCGAGAAGAAACGTCCACGGGTCGTTCTTCCGGGGTCGAAGCGGGGATGAAGGCTGAAGAGCTCGTGCGGTTGATTGCGAGCCAGAATCCCCGTTTCGGCGATTTGAAGCTAGAAGACCACCTGAGAGAAGTTCAGGTTTGGCGGAAAGGGTCCTAGAGATCCCTTCGCCAACGTAGTCTTCGAAGTGACCCCACACTTCGAAGACGTATATTAGCTGATGCTATTAACCTCAGGTGGCGAAGAGTATGGGCCCGGGACCACTTCTCGATGACCCAGTGTTACCGGTGCTACGAGTACGGCCATCGATCGATGGAGTGCAGGAGAAGGTACAGTGGTGCGGTAACTGTGCCGAGGTCGGGCATGAATTCAAGAATTGCCGGAAGGCAGTCCCCTGCTGTGTGGTTTGCGCTAGGGCAAACGACAGAACTGGCGGTGGCGCGAAGGTCGATACGCGCCACGACGCCAAGTCGAGTAGATGCCCCACGATGCAACGTCTGAAGCACGCAATCACACGAAACATCGATTATGGACTGTGAAGATAAAACAAAGTCCATAAGAAGCAAGAAGATTAAATTCGCGCAACTAAATCTCGGGAAAGGTAGAGGGCAACAAATAACTTCGTAAAGTTATTCATCGAAAATAATATCGACATCGGGTTTATACAGGAACCGCACCTGTATGGCCACAAAATAACAGGTTTTGGGAGGGGTTACCGTCTTAAACGCGAATAGTGAACGACCGCGTAGCGAGATAATAATAAATAATGGAACGTGCGCCGGAATTATATTAAATAATTTATCGAACGAGTTTGTAACGACGGCCGAAATCAAATCAGGGAAAATGCGTTCTATGTAATAGCGTGTACCTCCCGCCGGTCGATTCCCGGCGGAAAATCCCAAACCGAAGACTTGATAAATGAAGTAGATAATATTATTCGTAAAATCGGCAGAAATAAAAATCTAGTCATTGGGGAGATTTTAATGCCAAGTCGCCACTATGGGGCAGCCCTATCGAAGACGATAGAGGCTCGCAGGTTGCTGATCTTTTACGGAATGGGATCTTAGTGTGATAAACACTAATGATTTACCTACGTTTGAGACGCATAGAGGCAGCAGTTTTATAGATATTACTGCAGTCTCGCACGAAATGTTAGAAACGATTTGTAATTGGAAATTAAGGTCGGACGAGGAAACGCTCTCTGATCATAAATTAATAACATGGGACGTTGAAACCAAAACAAGTGCAAACGAGCAGCTAACTGTATTTCCGCGGTTCTGTAATAAAAAGCAAATTGGGAGCGATTTAAACAAAAATTTGGCGAAAGTATCCTGTGCTCGAAAATGAGCTATTTAACTGCCGAGAGGCAGACGAAGTAGAAACACTCGCGAAAAATTAAACGACGCGGTGGTAGACGCGTCGTCGTATTCCATGCCGAAAAGAAAACATTTAAAGACAGCGTACCCTGGTGGACCCGGGAACTAACCACCAAGCGGGCAGAAACGCGTAACCTAAGGCGCCGCTATCAACGCGCCTCGGGAGATATAAGAGAACAACGGAGAATAGAATATAATCAAAGTTACCGCGAATATAAAATATTAATAGAAGAAACGCGAACGAATAAATTTAAAGAATTCTGCACGCAAAACTCAGAGAAAGAACCCTGGGGAACCGCATACCGCGTAATTAGAGGAAAACAACAAAAATCGCGCTCAGTAATATAAAGAAAACAAATGGCGAATACACGGAAGGTTTTAAAACCACAGCGGAATATTTACTAGAGAAATTTTTCCCATCGGATAATCCCGAGGGGATGAAGGGTCGCACGATTTAATACGTCGGGAAGCTGCAAAGGCGCAAGGAACAGGTGCCGATAAGGCAATCCTAGTTCACGAGGTCGTCAGGGCTCTTAGGAGGATGAACCCTAAGAAGGCACCGGGGCATGATGGAATCACTTCAGACGCAGCTCTGCAGGCGTGCCTGTTAGCCCCGTGTGTCTTTGTTGGGTTGTTTAATCTTTGTTTAGAAAGGGCGTTTTTCCGCGTTGCTGGAAAATCCAGAATGTGAAATTTATACCCAAACCTAAAAGGCGGATGCGTCAGATCCGGGCAGCTATCGTCCAATTAGCTTGCTACCGGTGCTGGGGAAAGTTTTAGATCGCGTTATGACTACGCGTGTTGAACACCTAGTGCGAGACAGCGGCGGTTTTAATAACCGACAGTTTGGTTTCGTGGAGGGCAAGTCGACTATCGACGCGTTAGAGTTCGTTGTCGGGGAAATTAAGCAGGCAAGAGATGCCAAAGAGTACTGTGTCGTTGTTGCTTTGGACATTTCAGGAGCATTTGATGCTGCCTGGTGGCCATTAATCGTTTGCGAGTTAGATCGTAGGGGTTGTCCGCGAAACTTGATGTCTTTGGTCAAGAGCTATTTCTCGGGGCGATTAGCACAGGTTGAAATTCCGGGTGAAGTTCTGTCGCGTGAGGTGGAAAGGGATGCCCGCAAGGGTCATGTTCTGGTCCCACATTTTGGAAGTTGTTGTATGAGAGCATCTTTAGGGTCAAGTTGCCCGCAGGATGCTCAATCGTCGGGTTTGCAGATGACACACTTTTAATTGTAAGATCGAGATTGTTAATGGATATGCGCACAAAACCGAACGAGGCGCTTAATAAATTACACGAATGGTCGCAGGCGGTAAAATTAAAATTTAACACGGCGAAGTCAGAGGCGCTTTATTTCGGCACGAAACCAGGACAGAGACCTCCTAGGTTAGAGCTAGGAGGAGAAAATCCGTTTAAAGATTGTATTACCTACCTCGGCGTCAAGATCGACAATAAATTAAATTGGAAAGCGCACGTACAATACGTAAAAAGTAAGGGCGGCGAAATATCAAATAAAATGATGGCGGCGGCTAAAATAAAGTGGGGTTTCAGGGGCGAATCGCTGAGGACGGTTTATGCCGGAGCAATTGAGCCGGCAATACTGTACGCAGCTTCTGTATGGGCAGAAGGTTGTAAAGTCCGGGAGATGCGTCAATTGACGAGCGTACAACGCATAACCGCGGTAAAAGCGGCGAGGGCGTACAGGACCACCTCCACGGAGGCTGTCCTGGTGATCAGTAGGTCTCTCCTATCGAATATGTCGTTAGGGAGATTAGAGATAGACGATTAATAAATATAGGAAAAGGGCGCGAAATTATCGAAGATCTTAATCTTGGTAATAGGAAATTGCAAGGAAGATTGTTGTATCTGAGTTAGGGCACCCGGCTGATATTAGAGGATCGAGTTTGTCGAAGGTGATGAGGACACGATGGGTATCAGAATTTATACGGACGGTTCACGTATGGACGATGGGCAAGCAGGCGCGGCGTTTGTCGTGTATAAGCAGGAAAGGGAGGTGTTTCGGTTTCAAACCAAACTCGCGAACTGGTGCACTATCTTCCAGTGCGAATTGGTAGCCATACGAGAGGCTATCGATTACGTAATAAACCATACGGGCAGAGACGAGTATTATATAATCAGTGATAGTAAATTGGCGCTAACGGCTTTAACAAACATGAACACCTCGACAGATCTCCAAGCGGACGTCTGGAGGATAGCGCGTACGGCGCTAGAGTTTCGACGTTTAAAGTTCTGTTGGGTCAGGTCGCACAATGGTAACGTAGGAAACGATAGGGCTGACGAATTAGCTAAAGAGGCCGCGACGGGCGACTTTCGAATATCACATTCGTCGATACCGAGGTCTTTAATCAAAAGAAAGCTGCGCGAAAATCAATTCGACAATGGGAAGAGAGGTGGAACAACGCTGCCACGGGCAGGTTGACCCACAAATTCATACCGAGCATAGAAGCCAGAGGTAAGATCGAGGTTAAGCTCGATCACAAAATGGTGCAGTTGATAACAGGGCACGGCGCCCTGAAGGCGTATTTACAAAGGTTCGGTCTAACCAATAGCGACCGCTGCGAATGCGGTGAGGGCGCGGAAAGCGCAGAGCACGTGCTCTTCGACTGCCCGCTTGAGGCGGGAAATCGAGGGTTGGCTGATAGCAAACTAGCTATCCTAGGTCTGGCATGGCCAAAGAGCCTAGAGGAAGTCGGGAAGTGGTTAACCAGAAGGCGTTCTGGACAGCCTTAAAAGAATTCGCGGGAAGGGTCGCGAGATTAGACAATCAATGACGACCGCGTGTAAAAATTCGGTGGGGTTGGTGGGAGGATTGAAAAATTTTAGATTGACTTGGCGTGAGTAAGGATACGAGCATAACCAAAATAAAAAAAAAAAAAAAAAAAAAAGATAATTATACCAAATGTCCAATATGCACGAGAAACCCCACTCCATTAATACAATCACTGCCTATCTTCATAATTATGTGCGGAAAATCGGGAATAAATAATACCAAATAAACAATAACAAATAAATCATAAACCCTCATTAAATTAAATCAATAAAGTAAACAAGGATAATAAAACAGAGTGCAACCGCGCATCCCCCCAGGACTTGAAAGTGAAGTGATAGTGATTGTGATCCCCCCAAAAACATTTAGTGCATACCCACCAGGACTTTAGCAGTGCACCCCGTCCCACCTTTAGAAGTAAGTTACAGACGACCAGATCTTCGGATGCTGGAGAATTTTATTATCGAGGTAAGACTTAAAATGTGGCGGCTGTACTCGCACAAGCATTGATTTACATTAATTAGTAGTTTTTGAAATAATTTAAGAAGCACGTTTGGTGTGTAAAGGCGCTAGCCGACATAATGCTTGTGCGAGTGCACCTGATAAATAGGGTGATGCTTTCGCTATTTTGTGCACTGCTATATGCTTAACGCTTATTAAACATTTATTTATATATTTACATAATTATATTTATTTATATTTTATATTTACACTTTATATTTATTTATATATAGCATGTATTATGTGGCTTATTTGTTTTGTTTGACGTTCTGTCGCCATTTTGGTTGCAGTATATATTTGGGAAGGACGAGCAGAATTGCGAAGATTGTAATCATAATGTAAATCAGTTAGGGAACGATAGGAAAGCTAGGGATGGATTTAAATTGGTTAGCTAGATTTGGATAGTTTTAAGACGACCCTTCAGGTCGCACTGGTAAGCAGAACCGGCGTCTGCTATCCGGTATTACGGATCCCTCCCACTCTCATTTTTGCTTGTTGATCGGGTACACTCGAAAGTCAGCGCTAGGGATACCATTATTTACAACCCTGTTTTTAGTTTTTGTTTTGTTTTTGTTCCAGTTTTTGTCAGATTTTTAGGTTTATTAGATTGTTAGAGTTTGTTAGGTTTGTTAGATTTTTAGGTTTGTTAGATTTTTATTTAGTTTTTATTTAGGGTGAATCAACTATGAAGTAAGAATAAATTAGGAGCACGACTATTTTTCGCGTTTAAACCCAATGTAGTACCTCCGGGTGGAGCATTGGGGACGTGGCCGCAAGTATAGCGGCCCTAATTCAAATTATAATGTATAGATATCAACTATTTGATTATTCCCCAATTTGCATTGGATTTCTTCAAACAGACAGTACGGTGCATTTATAGTAAACTCGTATGCTTTAGTATCAGGTTCTGCTGATTTTGTCGGATCTGTTGTAGCCTGTATGGTTCCGCAGACTTGTAGATTCCCTTAATAAATATAAAACTTTCATGGAGAAATGTAATGTTATCACTGCTCTGTAGCTCTATGGATATTCTATCATTGTTTTCAGCATTCAAGGTAAATAGAAGGTCGTATAATGATCTTCCTTTATTATTGTTTCAACCATTTTATAACTTCTATGCACATCCAACTTAGATACATTGTCGTATTTGAGGTGTATGTTTCCGATGCAAGTTTACCAATTTACCTAAATGATCTACCAATCTGATTGTGATATTGTCGATTTCTGACACGCTTAACGGGTAATATATGACGTGGTTTGGCTCCTTTTCCAGATTATACGCTGGTGGTACAAATAAACTGAATTTAAACACGAACCGGTCGTGATATGGGTTTTCACAAAAAGGTTGAACACCAAAATTATGTTCACTTATTGATCTGCGATGCGCATGGTGTTTGTAGACAAGTAGGCGGTTGATAAATGCTTCCAATACTGTTTTCACGTTCGCTTCAAAATAAATTCTATTCCTTAGTGTGTTATTGTTTGCACTTAGTTTGAAGTATTGTTCTATATTCTTGCTAATGTCTGGAATCTTACTGAATCATTGCTTGAATACCTTGTTCCAAATCGTCAAAGTACAATCATTGTTACCAGGGTGCACATTCTGCAGGACCGCGCTATACTTTTTGCCGCTCGTGTGCGAATGACTGATTTCCGCACACAATACCTTTCAACTTTTTTAAGCAATTTTAGGAATTTCTTAATACATAAATACTAACATAAAATATGATATTTTGTTAGTACTTATAAGTTATTTAACATCAAATAAATTTTACAGCAATTTAATAAGCATTTCATTTTAATATCAATGAACCAGATGAAATTATAAATTATCACAAACATCAGTATAAACCTATCTATATACAAACCAAAGTAATTGAATATTGGACTAAAATTAAAATACAAATTACTTACAACTACACTACGGAAATAAAATAATGCTTTTTTAGTGCAAATTCATTAATTATATCTTCTATGTCTAATTCGTTACACAGGTCAAATTTGATTGATATAGCGATTAGGCTTGTCAGTCTTTCCTGACCCATTCTAGAACGGAGATGTTTTTTTTATTATTGTAAGTTTTGAAAAAAACCGTTACCCTTCGGCAACGGATACAGCCATTATCAATAAAGTAGGGATAGAGTTGCTAGATTTAGGAAAATTTCTATTAGGTCATTTTGTAAATGAATTCTAATATTTCAGCTGGATATTTTTCAGCAGTTAAGTAGTTTTGGAATGTACCAATCTCACCTATAAGATCAACAGCACAAATACCTCAATAATAATTATCAGTTAATTTAATTTGTAGATCTTTACAAAATTGTGATAAAGTAACTTTATCCGTAGGTATTAATTTGAAAAAGTCATAATATAAAAATGGTATCATAGATAAGAAAGCGAATCAAGTTAAGAATAGATATTTTAGTTTATAAAGGCAGTTAAGTAATTTATTTATGAAATAAACGAAAAGACAGAGTTTTTGTTATTTATTTTTAACAGATTAAGTTTAATCTGCAAAAAAACTATATATTACGTAAATTAGCGAAAATTATTATAAAAATAAACCTTTTTGGTTACGCAACTTAGACGAACCTTTTGTTACGTTCATTTTCGTAAATAATTGATTAGTTTATATACAATAATTTTTAAGTTACATTCCTTTGACGTTAAACACGAAAATTAATTCCGTAAATTAAAATAACCCTTTCGCGTGTTTAAAATTGTATTGTAATTAATAATAAACATCCTATATATTTCACTTGATAAATCTTTCTGCTCATTAGAAAAATAAATATTCTTTCTAAGAATTTCTTACAGTGGAATTTACGCCATAATTAGATAGGTGTCTTTCCAAGTATTCAATAATTAAGGCTGGTGTGTTTTCCTTTTTTAAAGAATTCGGCGAAATTGTTTCAATAAATTAGGGTTTTCCTGTTTTATTTCCTTGAGCTTTGGTGCTTACCCTAAACAAATTTAATATTCACTTTCTGTTCGAATAGCAACAAGAAAAAATCCGACCTGCTTTGCTTTGTTCCGTTTTTTTTTCGTTATGCGAATTTCTGGCACGCATTATCTAGCGTGGTAATTATTTAGAGTTTGTATAAAACAATACTTTTCGGCTTTAGTAAATTAATTTATTGTTCGTAATTATTCTAGCTTCCTGCGGGGGACACATTAATCCCTTGAGCTGTCGTTTATTCTAGTAATGGGAGTCCAAACGCGTTCTTCCTGGGCGTAGGCCTACCTACTCGCTGACGTGGACCAGCGACTGACTCAACCCCGACGTCAGTAACTCGAGGGTGAGTTTTTTTCCTTTGTATTCGCTTCTTACTTTGGAACCAGAACGCCTGGGATTTTACCGTTCAAATATGGCATTTCTAAATTTAATTCTTATATATGAAAATTATTGAACTATTTTGGTATTCACTGCTCTTTTATTACTGCTTTACTATTTGTTTATAAATTACTAAAAATATATTAATTATTAATGTAAAAAAAACGGTTTAAGGACTTACGGGCACATTTAAAAATGTTGTGGCCATTATATTTGTAAATATAGGTTAAGGTAATACGTACGATGCACGAGAGCTGTGGTTTTTAGGGTTGCGTTTGGTTCTTTCTTTTTTTCTTCTAATTACTGTCAGGGGGTAATTACCTAAAAACTACAGCTTGCCATTTTCATGAATAAATTTTACTGTGTTCTGTAAATATTTTGTTTAATTATAAGTTTTTTTTCCTTTTTACGTTTTGTTCTGAGTGTGTTTGAGTGAGTGTATATAAATTTTCTCTTTATTTTTTTCAGGTTTTTTTTAAATTTCTCTATAGGTGTAAAACCCCGCCCACTCACCGATTGAGCCCGGTCATCCTTTCTTTCTTTTTCTTGGTTTTTTTATAGGTTACGTCAATGCACATAGCATAAAATATTAGCGCCTAACGTTGAGCTGCGATTATTTTTGTAATTAATTTCGGCTGCGATTTTGTTTAGGTAATTTCTTCTGCGATTTGGTTTTCGTTAATTTTCTTGTGTTGCGATTTTGTTTCATGTAACTTTGGCTCCGATTTTATTTTAGTTAGATTGGCTCCGAGTTCGTTTTAGTTAATTTTTGCTCCAATTTTTTATTTATTATTGTTGGTGCCTAGGTTCCTACATGACCCGCATTTTGTCGGCCTGATATTACTTATGCTTCGTCCCTTACGTTCAATATTATTGGTGGGCTTATTTCAGATTATTGGTCTTGTGTTTTCGCCAATAATCCTAGTCTGTTGAAAACGCTGGCGCCCAAGATTTTTCTTTTTTTTCTTCCTTTCCTCTCTGTATATTTTGTTCTCCTTGTCACGTCTAGAGTTAATATTTTCTTTCTCCGATTTTTCCTTTATTCTACAGCCCTATTCTAATCTCTATTTTGTTGTTTCGCCCCTATTGGTGTTCCCGAAGTCTATCCGTCGGATATGTTTTAAATTGTTCTGTATTCGCAACATTTTTTTTTCGAGCTTTCATCGAGTTACTGTTAGCCTTTATTTAGTTACTTTCTACCAATTTCTTTCTTCTTCGTATTCAAGATGACTTCTTTTTTGGCTTCCTACCACAGTCTCCATGTGTGGGCGTGGAATTTGAAATTTTCTGGTGTCCCGAACACTCTTACCGTACATGATTTTTTGGAACGTGTCGAAAAACTCCGACGAGCTCACCATGTGTCAGAATTGAATTTATTTGAGTCTGCAGTGAACTTATTCGAGGCTGATGCTTTACTTTGGTATCGTGGTTTTCGGCATAGGTTTTCTGACTGGAAGTCGTTGTCTAATTTACTGATTCGTCATTTTGAACACATGGAGTTTATTTATAAGGCTACTACTATTGAGAAAAATACTTTTGCTTCACATGACCGAGTTGTTAAGGTTTTTCTTACGCCTACGAGAAGATCCGATACTTCTTCCGTACGTTCTACTGTTCTTCCTCCTTGTTCTACTCCTACTCGTCAGATCGTATGCTTTAATTGCGATAAACCTGGTCATGTTTCGACCCGTTGTACTCGTCCTAAAGTACTCCATTGCTATGGTTGCGGACATAAGGGAGTTACTCGCCACAACTGTCCCAAATGTCATCCTACTACTAATGGTTCCGCGAATCAGACCTCCAATTCTATCCTCACTTCTAGTTGCCTAATTTCTTCTACTTCTCATTCTACGTTCTCTTCGATACTTCATTTAGATCCTCCCGTTCCTACTATCAAAACCTATTCTTCTTCGGCAATCAAGGCTTCTAACAAAATTTCCTCCGTTTCTAGTTCTGCCTCCTATTATACTCCTTTTTTTGCTCGCCCTACTTATTCACTCCTACCCCAAAATGTGCCTCCACCACGCGTACAACCCATGCTTTGAATTAGTGACTTGCAGCTAGCTTCTCAAGAGTTTGTTCCCGCTTTCCTAAACGATTCTACCAAAAAATTTTCTGTCGTGTCTGCAAGCACAAAGGTCGCTGAAATGACCATAACTTCTCATTCAGTCTGCGAAGGTCCTCCGGAAGTCCTTGGACCTGTATCTTTAATGCCTCTTCCCGTTTTTGTCAAAATTTTACCTGTTTCTGCTTTCCTAAATGCCTCGACTGAAGAAATTCCTGTTGTGCCGGCAATTACAGCCGTAGTTGAAGTGAAGATAATTCCTAATACGGATAGAGGAGGTTCTGTTAAAGTTAGGAAATCCGTAGCTGTGATGCCTGTTGCTGTTGTCGTTAAAGCTTTACCTGATCCTGTTTCGTTACCTACTCTTACTGATTTTTCTCATGCTGACAAAATGCTACTTACTTCTGTTCTTTTAACGAAGATTGGTGAAATCCTAGCTGATGTTATGTTGTTTAATGTTGACGAAGGTCAACCTTATTCCGCTTCCTCATCTATTGTGAATGTAGACCTTCCTGTTACTGTTTGTTCTTGTAACGTTGATAAACTTCTACCTGATTCGGTTCCTCCATCTAATACGGTTGAAATGTTATCGGATTCTGATTTTTTCCCTAGGGTTGACATTCCTACAGCCAATGCTGTTTTCTTTCCCAACTGTGATACTTCTATTCCTGCACATAACGTCAATGAAATTTTATCTGCTTCTGTCCTTTTCTCTGACGTAACTGAAGTGTGTTCCGCTTGTGTTTCTTTTCGTCAGGTTGGTTCTCGTACAGCCAATACTTTTTCTTTTTCCACCGTAGATATGCTGATAACCCAGGATGTTTCTTTTTCTGCCGTCGACCTTCTTACCACCCATTCTAACAATGAACAACGTCCTTTTAGGGCGCGTTTCAAGTTTTCCAAACTATCTTTGTCACCTCCTACACCACGTTCTACTACTACTATACCCTTTGCTACTCCTATTTGGCAGAAAACTGCCCAAAAGAGGCAGACTTTATTCTATGCTCCTTCCGAACCTGAGGACATATGTCGGCGAATTCCAATGTCCTCGATCTTGTTTCATTTTTCTTCTGACGGCGTAAACGCCTTAAACCCAATATCTAGTCCTCGAGCCCCAAATTATGACGACTTTGCTCTCCTTTGGACATGATTTTTGGTTATTGCGATTTCGGTTTTCTTCCAGGTTTTGCTGGGTTATCTTTCGTTTGCTTTCCTTTTTTTCTTTCACCCGTGTGGGTCCAGGAAAAGAATAGTCCCATAGTACGACCTGCCTGTCGTAAAAGGCGACTACAGCGGTCTAACACATACACATACAGACTTCATACACACATACACACACTCCATAAACGCACACACTTCATGCATCCACTCATTTCTGTTTGGTTTTCCTTCGTTTGTTCTCTTTTTGGGTTTTTCTTTTTCTTCACCCGTGCAGGTTCAGGAATAGAATAGCCCCATGGTACGACCTGCCTGGCGTAAGAGGAGACTACAACGGTCAAACACATACACACACGCAAACTTTATACACACATAACACATACACACACCCTTCTTACACCCCCCCACACACCCACACACATACACACACACGCACGTACACGCCGACACCTACTCATACCTAATTACACTGGGATTTTGTTTTATTTTCTTTTGTACGATTTTAGTTTTTTTTTGGGTTTTGTTGGTGTTATTCTTTATGATTTTTTTCTTTCTTTCTCGTTCCTTTCGTTCCACCTTCCTCTCCCTATCCTTTTGCTGGTCTTCCTTGCTGTCGGTCCCTATACCGATTGTGTTTCGTCTATCCGCTCCTGTGGTAGGTGCTTTCTAGTCCGTCTTTCTTTCTTCGAAAATCACGATTCAGTCGACTTTATGCCTAGTCAGCATTTCTCTTTTTCGGTTTTCGCTCGTTGCGATTCTTCGTTACCACAGTTGAGAGTACATCGTTTTTTTACCAGCGTTCCTCCTCTCTTCTTCTCGTGTTTCCTTGTTGTCCCATTTGTTTACTTGAGGCTTGACCTTTGGGTCCTCTTCTGGCTGTACTGTTGATTTTCTTCCTCGTTCCTTGTCTTCTTTTGAGATTGAAGACTTTACTGTTTTTTTGCAAGAAATGCTTTAACTAAACAAATTTAATATTCACTTTCTGTTCGAATAGCAACAAGAAAACATCCGTCCTGCTTTGCTTCGTTCCATTTTTTTTTCGTTATGCGAATTTCTGGCACGCATTATCTAGCGTGGTGAGTATTTAGAGTTTGTATAAAACAATACTTTCGGCTTCAATAAATTAATTTATTGTTCGTAATTATTCTAGCTTCCTGCGGGGGACACATTAATCCCTTGAGCTGTCGTTTATTCTAGTAATGGGAGGCCAAACGCGTTCTTCCTGGGCGTAGGCCTACCTACTCGCTGACGTGGAGCAGCGACTGACTCAACCCCGACGTCAGTAACTCGAGGGTGAGTTTTTTTTTCTTTGTATTCGCTTCTTACTTTGGAACCAGAACGCCTGGGATTTTACCGTTCAAATATGGCATTTCTAAATTTAATTCTTATATATATGAAAATTATTGAACTATTTTGGTATTCACTGCTCTTTTATTACTGCTTTACTATTTGTTTATAAATCACTAAAAATATACTAATTATTAATCTAAAAAAGACGGTTTAAAGACTTGCGGGCACATGTAAAAATGTTGTGGCCATTATATTTGTAAATATAGGTTAAGGTTATACGTACGATGATCGAGAGCTGTGGTTTTTAGGGTTGCGTTTGGTTCTTCCTTTTTTTTCTAATTACTGTCAGGGGGCAATTACCTAAAAACTACAGCTCGCCATTTTCATGAATAGTTTTTCACTGTGTTCTGTAAATATTTTGTTTAATTATAAGTTTTTTTTACCCTTTGTATGTTTTGTTCTGAGTGTGAATGAATGAGTGTATATAAATTTTCTCTTTATTTCTCTCAGGTTTCTTTTTAATTTCTCTATAGGTATAAAACTCCGCCCACTCACCGATTGAGCCCGGTCACCTTTTTTTTCTCTTTTTTTTTTTTATAGGTTACGTCAATGGACATAGCACATTTATCTAAAATTCTTCTTAGAATAAGTGGAAATTTCGAACATTCAAAGAGCTACAATTTACTGCACGTATAATTAATTTAATACTCTATACGGAAGTCGCTATGTTTTTATTTCAAGGTATTATGTAATAAGTTTAGGTAAAATGTTAGGGTAAATCGCTAAGTGGTGCCAGCAGTATATTCTAAAATGTCAGAATTCTTATTTAAGTGCAAATTTGAAAAATGTTTTTAGTTTTAACCATACCATTTATATGTTTTTGATTTAGAAAGTATCAGATGTATGAGGATTATAGCATGGAGAGACAAAGTTAATAACAAATAGGTTATAGAAATAGTAGGGAAACAAGGATACCTATGGAAAAAAAATAGGAGAAATAGAAGGGCAGAATACATTATAAGGCATTTTTGGGGAATAGTATGGGATATATTACAAGCAGAGATAGGAAAAAGGAGGTAGATGTAGACCTAGATGAGATAGTGGTAGATGCAGACTGTGCAAATTTTAGAGAAATGTGTAGGTTAGTTCAGAATAGGAAACAATGATGGTACGCGTCTAACCAGTTCCAGGACTGCAGACCTAATGATGATGATGATTTAGAAAGTAGATAGACGAGAAACACAATATAGATGACGTGATCGGTAAAATTACATTACTATACAAAAAGCTCAACTCAGATTGTCAACAATAGGTGGCGCTACTAGAATATGCTAATTCGGAAATGCCTTATTTGGAACACGCACATAGGTATTTCTTCTATACGCATAGTAATTTATATGAAAAGACCACGTAAATTAAAATAAGTATGATTTTAATCATGAAAGTGAAATCGTAAATACGTTCAAAAGATAGTAAATTGTCGAAGGTGAATAAACTAAATTAGAGAAACAAGGTCAAACATTAGCAGAAAATGTTAATATTAAGAGATATAAGTATAATGCCATTAAACATAAAATCAAAGATAAAAATAATTATGATCGGGTTACGTTTGTTTGTGGAAATATTTATGTATCTACCTTAAATTTGTCTTCTATAACGGGAGGTCCGTTTTTTCTGATGACAGTTCTTAAACATTTACAAAGTCTGATGGAAGAGAAGGTGGTTGCCAAACGTAAAAGGTTAGCGCTATCAATAAATTGTTTGGCATTATCTTCTCACAATTGGAGTATTTTGAAGGAATGTAGATTTTGCACATACATGTGAATATTAGGGTATCGAACACGAGCAGGTATGGTTTTTAGAAAAAAAATACGTGGAATGGAAAAACGGCAGCGGCGCTGATAATGTTCTAAATGTGTATTAGAAGCAACGGGCACTCTTATTGAATAACAATTTTCACAATAAGACCAAAAATGAATTTTTAGGGAACATAGATTCTACATTTGCGGGGAAACAAAGTTGAGAACGTATAATATTAAAGTAAATAGAAGGGTGCAGGAATCTACCTATACTTATAACAACAATAGAAAGTAAAAATTTCCAAAAGTCCATTTAACTAAATTCAACAACGAATGTTGAGCTGTCTTTCTACGAAAATCCTGCCTAACAGCCGGGTTTAGGGCTCTATAATCAATTTCGAAACTTAAAGTGTATTCTACATCAGTTATGCTTGTTGGAAATTGAAACCAAATGCGATAATAGCTTCTGATATTAGTATTCAGCGTCCTAAAGATCAAACTTAAAATTAGAAATAAAATACTCAAGAGAAACAACTATTTACGTTATGGAAACAAACATATGCGCTAAAAATGTTGATTCGGGTAAAGGATACAATTGTCTCTCCTAGAATGTACTGCTAAATCCAAAGGCATCGTAATATTTTGCAGCCTCCCAGTACGCTATCGTTTGTGATAGAGAAAAACGTGTCTTTGAAAAAATTGCTTTAAATGCGCGGCTGCATAAGTTGCTTTTGATTAAAACAAATAGTAAGAGAGCTAAGTTGATTAGAACTAAAAAATATGTTAACATTTTTCCAGTAAGTGATGCTGGTGGAAAACGCAAAAAAGAAGCATTAGCTATGATATTCCTGTATTTTTACAGAACTTAGTAAATTGTTCATCTATAAGCACCTTTATACCAGACATATTTATTTCTTCGACTGCTACATAATGTAAACGGGTTCAATTAAAATTATATTCTATAAGTATTTTTGTACTTTTTTGAGGTTATCGTCCCTGTTGTAGTGTTATACATGCTTTAAGTAAGCGAATTCCTGCGTGTCCATCGTCAGTGCCACTAATACATAACGAGGGTTGAGAGATGTTACAAATATAATCGATTTATGCACTACATTTGATTTTCCAATGCTCTATCCGAAGATACTACATTGGCCAGGAAGCGAGTTTTTTAACTGGAAATTTTTTATTTTGCCAAAACCTTGCTGTTCCCACCAAGGTAGGGATCTTAAACGTACATGACAATAATCGCACCCGGGACCTATATTTTTTTACCTCTCATCTGAACGAGGACGTATTGTTGTGATAAATACTCGTCTAACATTTTTCAAGCGGACCGTGTCGGGATTGGAACCCGGGACCTTGGATTCGCTCAGTAGTCACACGCATACCAACTGAGTCATGAAGCCGTCGATCGATCTACAGCGATAGATATCGCTTAAGACCCGTTGGTTGTACATTCACATCTCAGCTGTTGTTTAAAAGTAAACCACCGTTGAACCCAGGACCTACGAGAAACAGTGTTGTACAATTACTGTTCAGGGACTTGAGCAGTGACGTGCCGTGAGACTTTTTAGTGGGGAAGCGCCTCAAGTTGGCACTTATACTACTTTGAAGGACACCCGGTGTGTGTGTGCGTGTGTTACGCGCGCGCGTGTGACAAGCGTGCGTGTGTGTGTGACAAGCGTGTGTGTGTGGTGCGTGTGTGACTATGCGTAACTTAAGAAGCTTGAGCTTTGTGTTTAGAAGCTAAAAAGGTAGATATAAAAAAGTATGTGTTATTTTGGAGGCGTATTACAGCATATTGCTTTATTTTCTTGGATTTGATATAATTAGTTTTGCTGATTTATCTATCGGTAATGTTTGTATTATTTTGAATTATCAAATTACCTAAAAAGTTATTCAAAACCTTTGATGCCAATAAACTTTCATTTAGAATTGAACCAACCTTTTTAAAAAATATGCTAAAATATAACCAATAAATTATTCTGCGAATTTTGCATTAAGAGTCAGCTGTTAAAATGTGAGGAAGACCACATTGCTTTTTTATTTTTCCACTTTTAAGAATTGCGTTCACATTAACAAAGATAAATCTTTAAAACCTATTTATTATTCGAAGTAAAACTAAATCATCTTATTTTACAAATATTAAAAAGGCATTTTTGGTTAAAAAATAATAAACCCAAGGACGTAAAAATTCAAGTTAATGTGACTGTATTTTTCAATTTACTCATCAAGGACTAAAAAAACTAAGTATTAATAACTACAAACAATTAGACATTACTAAACTCACATTTTTAATTAGTTTTGAAACTTTGTAATTTAAATTAAAAATAATTCACTTGTTCGTGATTTATTTAAAAATAATTAGTACCTACCAAAACACGAGTTTGCTACTTAAGCCACGATATCAATAAAATAATGCTACTTCTAGTGTATGGATAACCACCATCAACACAAATAACAACAGACGTTCATCTTTCATGAAACGGCAATGAACACCGCTTCCAACTCAGTTAAAATCGGCAGCATTCGATAAATACACGATTGTGACGACTTGTCGTGTTGGATGAACCTCAAGTTGATATCGTTTACACATTTAGAAGAGCTAGAAAATGCCGTAAAGTGGCCAAGTTCAAAAAGTTTATGCTGACAGACGAAGGGGCGCAGTTATGTACGATCGGTTGCTTACAGATGGTGATGTAGACATCATGAATACTTTTCTATTCAGTTTCTTGTATTTATTTGAGGAGGTAACTTACTTATGAAAGATGCAAAGAGCAACGTACGTCAAGGAGCAATGAACGCTCTATCAAATATTGAATAAACTTTAAATGCTTATTCTTATAACAACTAGGGGAAGCGGTGCTTCCGTCACTTCCATGGACTGCACGCACCTGGACTTGAGCCAAGCTCAACTGAGATTAAATATAAAACCTCGATTTTGGCGGTTTTTGCAAGGTTTAATAACGGTATAACCTCAGATATTTTGAGGTTTTAGCTG
This sequence comes from Platerodrilus igneus, assembly GCA_036346225.1. NCBI lineage: Eukaryota > Metazoa > Arthropoda > Insecta > Coleoptera > Lycidae > Platerodrilus > Platerodrilus igneus. Next base: position 4,926,832 of record JARFIW010000394.1, read on the forward strand.
TGTTATGATTATTTAGATAAGTACAACTTCATTTCAAGAATACTCTTACGAGATGGAAGACTTGTTAGGAATTTTAACAGATGATGAAGCTCGAGCTCTTTAATGTGACTTATCGCCAACGTGCACGAAAAATATATAGAAATCGGGAAAATTATTTTCTAAAACATAATTACATTGCTATTTTAAAACGCTTTAGTTTTAGAAAATATTTTTGAAGAAATATCTCACCCCACGGAAAGGTATTCATTTTAATAAGCAGTATATATACTTTGTGGTTTCTTTAAAAACTATGAATTTTGTTTCGGAAATAATGCTGTAACATCGGAACTGATTTTATTAACACTTCAATATTATGCAACTGAGCGATTTTTACAAGTGGTAGGTGGATTTTGTTGGAATAGACAAATCGATAGCTTCGCAACTAGTATATATAGTTAGGGATGGACACGAACCGAACAGGTTCGAGGTTCGGTTCTAGGTTCGATTCGATTTTTCGAATCGAACCGAACCGAACCGGACATTTTATTTTCGAACCGAACCTCGAACCGAACCGGCAAATTTTTCGAACCGAACCGAACCTAGCTCAAGGTTTGGTCCGGTTCGGTTCGAAAGGTTCGATTTTTTAAATAAAAATTCAATTTAAAAATTTAATTTTCACTAAAAACCTGTCAATCTTAATTTCTCCCAAACGCACATTTTAAAAATCTCTAGTAGCAAGCATATAAGAAGAACAATTTTCTAATATACATGGTCATTGAGTTTTAAGGCAATAGGTAAATAATCTAATAGATATTAGTGATACATATCTAATAAATTTTGTCATCGAGCCACGTTTGTAGATCAAAAAATTCTAGATTAGTTCGATTTGTTTAATGCTCCTTATTTCAAATTGTTGTTTGTTTATAACTAGTATTAGATATTGGAGAAACTCCAAATGATTTTGAAAATTTGGTTTTAAAAACAAGTTTATTTTATTTAATGAACAGAAGTGGTGTTGAAAACCATCTTAAACATATACCAGCCGAGGTCACGGTCTAGAGACTACAGAAGTTTTCAGAATAAACGAAACAATTTAATTTTTAATTAAGTATGTATTACTAATCCATCATTTTGAATTTTTTACTTTTATATGAAAACCAGCTCTCTATTAATATTAAAAAATGTGACCTTGTAGCAAAAACTAATCTCCTTTTCTTTTGTACATAATCGCTCAACAAATGGTGTTACAAAACGCATGATACGATAATATTTACGGTTTATTTATTGTGGCCATTACCAACGTCATTAGAAGTAGCCGATTCTCCAAAAGAATGACCCCAAACTTTCTCTCACGACCAAGGGTTGAAGTTTATGACTCATAGAGGCATAAACTTTTCAATCAATGCCGACATAAAATAACACAATATAATGCAAATAATAAGCAAACATAATGCCCGTGCCATAAATACTGTTATATTTTATTATGAAAAACGTAAACACTGTTTGAGGTAGATTTACGATTCTTTCCGAAAACCATCTGATATTGTCTTTTAAAAGAAATAATAATAAAGATAAACTGACAAACAGCTTTTTGTTTGTACTGTATAAGAAATCAGCAACACCTTATTTATTGTCTTGATACCTTTTTTATACTAACTAAAACTAAAATAAAAGTAATCGCAAAGATCGTGTGATATCGTTCTTTCACGGTAAAATGACATTAGTAAAATTCATCAATTAATAACACATGCTAAATTTTAGAGGTGGTTTTCACTATTAACCTAATTGTAATTACGCTTTGTTAAAGAAAGTACGTATTGAAAAATCAAACCTGGACAAATAGTATTAATATGATTTATGCTACTAAAATCTAAAACATATTAATGTTGGGTTTATTTGAAAATAGCAGGTACTAAATATAAAAACTACATTAAACGTTTAAATTGTTGTAGTTGAACGTACTAGTTGTTTAAAATATCAAAATGTCGAACCGGTTCGGTTCGGTTCAAGGTTCGGTTCGAATTTTTCGAACCGAACCGAACCGAACCGGAATATATTTTTTCGAACCGAACCTCGAACCGAACCGGACTAAAAAGTTTTCGAACCGAACCGAACTTAGGGCAAGGTTCGGTTCGGTTCGGTTCGAATCCATCACTATATATAGTAACCATGGCCATAGTAATATTATATAAAACATTGTGGCGGACAAAATGAGCGTGAATTTAATTAACATGTCCTGATATCGATCAAGAATGTTTAGTATGTCAACTCAAAATCAAGTGTCAAAGTACACTATTGCAGTATACGTCAAAAGACGGTACGGAAAAATACTTTCCCGGCCTAAGCCGGGCAATAAAACATTCCTAAGGGTAACCTTATCTCAACAATATTTTTGCACACGTACCCGTTCGAGAATAGTTTCTTAGCAGTAAAACATTTCCAACTGTACCCGTATATCAACACTATTTTCGCACATATACTTTATCTAAGTAGTAGAACATTCCTAAGAGAAACGTAACCACAATACGATTTTTGCCCATGCAGACGTTTCGATATTCTATCTTAGTAGTGAAACATTTCTAACGGTTGCAAAACCAGCAGCACTATTTTCGCCCATGCACCAGTTTGGATACTTTGTCTTAAATGGAAAGCATTCACAACGATAGCGTAACCTTAATACCATAACAGCATAATGTGCCCGTTTGAATATATCATTTTAGTAGTAAAACATTCCCAGCAGCAACATTACCTCAACACTATCTTCGCACAAGACACGTTCGAGTATCGTTCCATAGTAGTAAAATATTCAATACCTACTTTCGCACATATGCCCGTTGGGTATTATTTCTTAGTAGTATAACAATCCTAACGGTTGCCTATCCTTAACATGATCTTTACATATGGAGATGTTTTGATATCTTTTCTTAGTAGTGAAATATTTACAAACGATGGTCTAACTTTAACACTATCTTCGCCCATGCACTAGTTTGGACGCTTTGTGTTGGTAGTTAAACATCCATAACGAACGATTACCCAACCTCAATACTATACCAGCGTGTATGCCCGTTTGAGTATACCTTTTAGTGGTAAAACATTCCTGACAGTAACCTTACCTCAACACTATTTTTCCACATAACCCGATCGAGTATTCTTTCTTAATAGTAAAACATTCTCAACAGTAACCCTTCTTCAACACAACTTTCGCACATGTGCCTGTTTGGATATGTTTCATTAGAAGTAAAAAATTCCTAACAGGAACCTAACCTCAACACCATTTTCGTCCATGCAGACTTTACGATATTTTCTCTTAGTAGTAAAACACTTCTTTAGCGGTTACTTAACCTCAACATTATTTTTGCTTATGTATCTATTTAGATGCTTTGTCTTAGTACCTCAACATTCATAATGATAACGTAACCTCAATACTATATCAGCGTATGTGCTATTTTGACTAGACCTTTGAGTAGCAAAACTCAACAATATTTTCGCAGATGTACCGCTTTAAGAATTGTTTCTTAGTAGTAGAACATTAAACACTATTTTCGCACATATACCCGCTAGGTATTTTTTTTAGCAATAAAACATTCCCAACAATAACTTTATCTCAATACTGTTTTTGCACATGCACCAGTTCGAGTAGAGTTTTTTAGTAGTAAAAGATTACTAACAGTAACCTTACTTCAATACTGTTTTTGCACATGCACCTGTTTGGGTATTTTTTTGTAGTAGTGAAACATTTCTAACAAGAAGATAACCTCAAAATCATTTTCAGCCATAAAGACGTTTTGATAATTTATCGTACTGCTAAAATATTTCTAACGGTTACCTGACCTCAACTCACCTTCACACAAGCACCGGTTTGAGTACCATGTCGTAGTAGGGAAACATTCATAACAATAACGCAACCTCAATACTATATCAGAGTATGTGCCCATTTGAGTATACGTTTTTAGTAGTAAAACAATCTAAAAAATACAATAATGCCATTCTTGTTGAATAATAATAACATAGGTAATCTTACAAATAAACTGTTACCTTACCTCGACACTATTTAAGCACATGTACCCGTTCGAGAGTGTTTCTTAGTAGTAGAACACAACACTATTTTCGCACATATGCTCGATGTGTATTTTTCCTTAGTAGAAACATTCCTAACAGTAACCTAACCTCAACACGATTTTTCCCCATGGATATACTTTAATATTTTTTGTTAGTAGTAAAACATTTATAACGGTAGCCCAACCTCAACACTATTTTTGCTTTGCACCAGTTTGGGTATTTTGTCTTAACAGGAGAACATTCAGAACAATAGCGTAACCTCACCACTACATTAACATATGTGCCTGTTTGAGTATACTTTCATAGCAGTAAAACATTTCCAACAGAAACCTTTACGTCAATACTATTTTCGTACATGTGCCCCTCTGACTATTAATCCTCAATAGTAAAATATCTCTAACAGGAACCATACCTCGACACTATTTTTATACATGCACTCGTTCAATCATAGTTTCTGAGTACTAAAACATTTATAATAGTTACTTAACCCAAACACGATTTTCGTTTACGCAAAGGTTTTAATATTTAATCACAGTAGTAAAAAACACTTATAAGAGCAACCTAACCTCAACACTGTTTTTGCAAATGTACCTGTTCGACTATAGTGTTTTAGTACTAAAACATTCCCAACAGTAACTTTCTCTCAACACTATTTTTGCACATGTGCCAGTATGGGTATTTTTTCTTCGTAGTAAAACATTCCTAACTGTAAACTATCCTCAACACGACTTTTGCTCATGCGGACGTTTTGATATTTTATCTCAGTAGTAAAAATTTTCTAACGGTGGCCAACTTCAACACTATTTTTGCCAATGCACCTGTTTGGGTGCTTTGTCTTACTAGGAAAACATTCATAATGATAACATATCTTCAGTACTATATCAGCGTATGTGCTCGTTTGGCTATATTTTTTAGTAGTAAAACATTCCTAACAGTTACCTTACCTTAATACTATTTTTGGCATGTACACGTTCTACTATAGATTCTTGATGGTAAAACATTTCTAAGAGTAATCTTATTTAAAGATTATTTTGCATTTGTACCCGTTCAAGCACTATATTCACCCATGAAAAGCTTTCAATATTTAACCCCAGTAGTAAAACATTTCTAGGGGTAACTTAATCTTAATACTGCTTTTGCACGTGTACCCGTTCGAGTATAGTATCATAATAGTAAAGTATTCTCAACGGTAACTTTACCACAACACTATTTTTGTACATGTGCGAGTTTGGGTATTTTTCTTAGTAGTAAACACTCCTAACAGTAACCTAACATCAATACGACTTTTCCCCATGCGGACGTCCTAATATTTTATTTTAGTAGTAAAACATTTCTAACGATGGTTTAACTTCAAAACTATTTTCGCCCATGCATCTGTTTGGGTGCTGTGTCGTAGTAGGAAAACATTCATAATGATAACATAATCTCAGTACTATATCAGGGCGTGTTCTCATTTTGCTATACATTTTAGTAGTAAAACATTCCTAACAGTTACCTTACCTTAATACTATTTTTGTCATGTACACGTTCTACAATAGATTCTTGATGGTAAAATATTCCTAATAGTAATCTTATTTAAATATTATTTTTGCATTTACCCGTTCAAGCATAGTTTATGAGTAGCAAAATATTCCTAAAAGTTACCTAACCTAAACACTATATTCACCCATGCAAAGCTTTCAATATTTAACCCCAGTAGTAAAACATTTCTAGGGGTAACTTAATCTTAATACTGCTTTTGCACGTGTATCCATTTGAGTATAGTATCATAATAGTAAAGTATTCCCAACAGTAACTTTACCACAACACTATTTTTGTACATGTGCGAGTTTGGGCATTTTTCTTAGTAGTAAACACTCCTAACAGTAACCTAACATCAATACGACTTTTCCCCAAGCGGACGTCCTAATATTTTATTTTAGTAGTAAAACATTTCTAACGATGGTTTAACTTCAATACTATTTTTGCCCATGCACCTGTTTGGGTGCTGTGTCGTAGTAGGAAAACATTCATAATGATAACATAATCTCAGTACTATATCAGGGCGTGTGCTCATTTGGCTATTAATATTAAAAATGTGACCTTGTAGCAAAACTAATCTCCTTTTCTTTTGTACATAATCGCTCAACAAATGGTGTTACAAAACGCATGATACGATAATATTTACGGTTTATTTATTGTGGCCATTACCAACGTCATTAGAAGTAGCCGATTCTCCAAAAGAATGACCCCAAACTTTCTCTCACGACCAAGGGTTGAAGTTTATGACTCATAGAGGCATAAACTTTTCAATCAATGCCGACATAAAATAACACAATATAATGCAAATAATAAGCAAACATAATGCCCGTGCCATAAATACTGTTATATTTTATTATGAAAAACGTAAACACTGTTTGAGGTAGATTTACGATTCTTTCCGAAAACCATCTGATATTGTCTTTTAAAAGAAATAATAATAAAGATAAACTGACAAACAGCTTTTTGTTTGTACTGTATAAGAAATCAGCAACACCTTATTTATTGTCTTGATACCTTTTTTATACTAACTAAAACTAAAATAAAAGTAATCGCAAAGATCGTGTGATATCGTTCTTTCACGGTAAAATGACATTAGTAAAATTCATCAATTAATAACACATGCTAAATTTTAGAGGTGGTTTTCACTATTAACCTAATTGTAATTACGCTTTGTTAAAGAAAGTACGTATTGAAAAATCAAACCTGGACAAATAGTATTAATATGATTTATGCTACTAAAATCTAAAACATATTAATGTTGGGTTTATTTGAAAATAGCAGGTACTAAATATAAAAACTACATTAAACGTTTAAATTGTTGTAGTTGAACGTACTAGTTGTTTAAAATATCAAAATGTCGAACCGGTTCGGTTCGGTTCAAGGTTCGGTTCGAATTTTTCGAACCGAACCGAACCGAACCGGAATATATTTTCGAACCGAACCTCGAACCGAACCGGACTAAAGTTTTCGAACCGAACCGAACTTAGGGCAAGGTTCGGTTCGGTTCGTTCGAATCCATCACTATATATAGTAACCATGGCCATAGTAATATTATATAAAACATTGTGGCGGACAAAATGAGCGTGAATTTAATTAACATGTCCTGATATCGATCAAGAATGTTTAGTATGTCAACTCAAAATCAAGTGTCAAAGTACACTATTGCAGTATACGTCAAAAGACGGTACGGAAAAATACTTTCCGGCCTAAGCCGGGCAATAAAACATTCTAAGGGTAACCTTATCTCAACAATATTTTGCACACGTACCGTTCGAGAATAGTTTCTTAGCAGTAAAACATTTCCAACTGTACCTCGTATATCAACACTATTTTCGCACATATACTTTATCTAAGTAGTAAAACATTCCTAAAGAAACTAACCTAATACATTTTTGGCATGTACACGTTCTACTATAGATTCTTGATGGTAAAACATTTCTAAGAGTAATCTTATTTAAAGATTATTTTGCATTTGTAACCGTTCAAGCACTATATTCACCCATGCAAAAGCTTTCAATATTTAACCCCAGTAGTAAAACATTTCTAGGGTAACTTAATCTTAATACTGCTTTTGCACGTGTACCCGTTCGAGTATAGTATCATAATAGTAAAGTATTCTCAACGGTAACTTTACCACAACACTATTTTTGTACATGTGCGAGTTTGGGTATTTTTCTTAGTAGTAAACACTCCTAACAGTAACCTAACATCAATACGACTTTTCCCCATGCGGACGTCCTAATATTTTATTTTAGTAGTAAAACATTTCTAACGATGGTTTAACTTCAAAACTATTTTCGCCCATGCATCTGTTTGGGTGCTGTGTCGTAGTAGGAAAACATTCATAATGATAACATAATCTCAGTACTATATCAGGGCGTGTTCTCATTTTGCTATACATTTTAGTAGTAAAACATTCCTAACAGTTACCTTACCTTAATACTATTTTTGTCATGTACACGTTCTACAATAGATTCTTGATGGTAAAATATTCTCAATAGTAATCTTATTTAAATATTATTTTTGCATTTACCCGTTCAAGCATAGTTTATGAGTAGCAAAATATTCCTAAAAGTTACCTAACCTAAACACTATATTCACCCATGCAAAGCTTTCAATATTTAACCCCAGTAGTAAAACATTTCTAGGGGTAACTTAATCTTAATACTGCTTTTGCACGTGTATCCATTTGAGTATAGTATCATAATAGTAAAGTATTCCCAACAGTAACTTTACCACAACACTATTTTTGTACATGTGCGAGTTTGGGCATTTTCTTAGTAGTAAACACTCCTAACAGTAACCTAACATCAATACGACTTTTCCCCAAGCGGACGTCCTAATATTTTATTTTAGTAGTAAAACATTTCTAACGATGGTTTAACTTCAATACTATTTTTGCCCATGCACCTGTTTGGGTGCTGTGTCGTAGTAGGAAAACATTCATAATGATAACATAATCTCAGTACTATATCAGGGCGTGTGCTCATTTGGCTATACTTTTTAGTAGTAAAACATTCCTAACAGTAACCTTAGCTCAACACTATTTCCGCACATGTACCCGTTCGAGAAATTTTTCTTAGTAGTAGAACATTCAACACTATTTTTGCACATATGCCCGTAGGGGTATTTCTCTTAGTAGTAAAAAGTTCCTAACAGTAACCTAATCTCAACACGATTTTCGCGCATGGAGGCATTCTGATATTTTTCTTTGTTGTAAAACATTTCTAACAGTGGCCTAACATCAACACGATTTTCGGCCATGCACCAGTTTGTGTACCTTTTCTTAGTAGGAAAACATTCATAACGGTAACATAACCTCGCCACTATATTAATACATGTGCCTGTTTACTTGAGTATACTTCCTAACTATAACCTTACTACTTAAATATTATTTTCGCACATGTGCCCGTTTGACTATTGATTCTTAATAGTAAAACATTCTTAACAGTAACCCTTTTTCAACACAACTTTCGCACATGTGCCTGTTTGGATATGTTTCATTAGAAGTAAAAATTCCTAACAGGAACCTAACCTCAACACCATTTTCGTCCATGCAGACTTTACGATATTTTCTCTTAGTAGTAAAACACTTCTTTAGCGGTTACTTAACCTCAACATTATTTTTGCTTATGTATCTATTTAGATGCTTTGTCTTAGTACCTCAACATTCATAATGATAACGTAACCTCAATACTATATCAGCGTATGTGCTATTTTGACTAGACCTTTGAGTAGCAAAACTCAACAATATTTTCGCAGATGTACCGCTTTAAGAATTGTTTCTTAGTAGTAGAACATTAAACACTATTTTCGCACATATACCCGCTAGGTATTTTTTTTAGCAATAAAACATTCCCAACAATAACTTTATCTCAATACTGTTTTTGCACATGCACCAGTTCGAGTAGAGTTTTTTAGTAGTAAAAGATTACTAACAGTAACCTTACTTCAATACTGTTTTTGCACATGCACCTGTTTGGGTATTTTTTGTAGTAGTGAAACATTTCTAACAAGAAGATAACCTCAAAATCATTTTCAGCCATAAAGACGTTTTGATAATTTATCGTACTGCTAAAATATTTCTAACGGTTACTTGATCTCAACTCACCTTCACACAAGCACCGGTTTGGGTACCATGTCGTAGTAGGGAAACATTCATAACAATAACGTAACCTCAATACTATATCAGCGTATGTGCCCATTTGAGTATACGTTTTTAGTAGTAAAACAATCTAAAAAATACAATAATGCCATTCATGTTGAATAATAACATAGGTAATCTTACAAATAAACTGTTACCTTACCTCGACACTATTTAAGCACATGTACCCGTTCGAGTAGTGTTTCTTAGTAGTAGAACACTTAACACTATTTTCGCACATATGCTCGATGTGTATTTTTCCTTAGTAGAAACATTCCTAACAGTAACTTAACCTCAACACGATTTTTCCCCATGGAGATACTTTAATATTTTTTGTTAGTAGTAAAACATTTATAACGGTAGCCCAACCTCAACACTATTTTTGCTTTGCACCAGTTTGGGTATTTTGTCTTAGCAGGAGAACATTCAGAACAATAGCGTAACCTCACCACTACATTAACATATGTGCCTGTTTGAGTATACTTTCATAGCAGTAAAACATTCCCAACAGACCCCTTTACCTCAATACTATTTTCGTACATGTACCCCTCTGACTATTAATCCTTAATAGTACAATATCCCTTACACGAACCATACCTCGACACTATTTTTATACATGCACCCGTTCAATCATAGTTTCTGAGTACTAAAACATTTATAATAGTTACCTAACCCAAACACGACTTTCGTTTACGCAAAGGTTTTAATATTTAATCACAGTAGTAAAAAACACTTATAAGAGCAACCTAACCTCAACACTGTTTTTGCAAATGTACCTGTTCGACTATAGTGTTTTAGTACTAAAACATTTCCAACAGTAACTTTCTCTCAACACTATTTTTGCACATGTGCCAGTATGGGTATTTTTTCTTCGTAGTAAAACATTCCTAACTGTAAACTATCCTCAACACGACTTTTGCTCGTGCGGACGTTTTGATATTTTATCTCAGTAGTAAAAATTTTCTAACGGTGGCCAACTTCAACACTATTTTTGCCAATGCACCTGTTTGGGTGCTTTGTCTTACTAGGAAAACATTCATAATGATAACATATCTTCAGTACTATATGAGCGTATGTGCTCGTTTGGCTTTATTTTTTTAGTAGTAAAACATTCCTAACAGTTACCTTACCTTAATACTATTTTTGTCATGTACACGTTCTACTATAGATTCTTGATGGTAAAACATTCCTAAGAGTAATCTTATTTAAAGATTATTTTTGCATTTGTACCCGTTCAAGCACTATATTCACCCATGCAAAGCTTTCAATATTTAACCCCAGTAGTAAAACATTTCTAGGGGTAACTTAATCTTAATACTGCTTTTGCACGTGTACCCGTTCGAGTATAGTATCATAATAGTAAAGTATTCTCAACGGTAACTTTACCACAACACTATTTTTGTACATGTGCGAGTTTGGGTATTTTTCTTAGTAGTAAACACTCCTAACAGTAACCTAACATCAATACGACTTTTCCCCATGCGGACGTCCTAATATTTTATTTTAGTAGTAAAACATTTCTAACGATGGTTTAACTTCAATGTTATTTTCGCCCATGCACCTGTTTGGGTGCTGTGTAGTAGGAAAACATTCATAATGATAACATAATCTCAGTACTATATCAGGGCGTGTTCTCATTTGGCTATACTTTTTAGTAGTAAAACATTCCTAACAGTAACCTTGTAACGAATATATAATCTATAGCACCATGTTTGTAAGAATCGCTTCAGCATAAGTTTATTCTGTGATATTTAATTCTCGTATTTGATGTTATAATATCTAAAAGAAACCATTCTATATGAAAACAAGAAATCATGTCCACTTAAATAACTTAAATGCTTTGCACGGAAATATTTAATAATATTATAATTTTCAAGGAACGTATTTATATGGGGTCTAGTAGTTTGTGTTGTCTACCTTACAGGCGAATTCTTCCTCTACATTCGGTATAATTAGGATAGCGCATGTGCGTACTGGTCACGGGATACGCCACGCGAATAAGGTGTCGTGCTAACGAGGACAACCGATTGCTTCTTCTGAATGTAGTCGAGTTGGCAGTGTTTTCTTTAGAAGGATGAATCTGCATTCTTTAGAGAAGTGGAGCCTCCGGTTAGGCGAGATGGTAATTTAAAAATGTTGTGCTAAGATTTGTTAATGCGTATGACATTGCGAAGAATTAAAATGACAGAGTAGAATAGAGAATTAGAACGACGAATTAGAATGTTGGAAAAGTATATTTAATTGCTGCAATAATATAAAGAAATGGTCGAACGTTGATATATTTGAGTAAAGTATTGGAAAGCTGTTCGTTTATCAGGACAACTGCAGCTGTTGTTTGGTGTTTCGTTGCGACAGCTTAAGGAGCAGATTTTGGAGCATGTGTGTCGACGTTTAATAATTAGATTTGAAAACATCAACACCTACAGGTATCAAACCTTCTTTTTTGTTTTGTTTGTGAGGATTCGTGAATGCTTACATAAATAATTTTCGAAGATCGTTTGGTCAAGTTAAATTTTGTATGTATAGAACAGCGTGAGAGAAAATAGTTAAGAATTACTACAGTAATAGTTTTGTAAAATTTGCATAAATTCACTTGCTAACAATATGATATTTCAGTCCATTTCTTACTTTTAAATTATTTATTTACTCATATTAAAATTTTAATAAGTCTCTAATACCAGATTTAAATGAAAAGTTGTTTGTCTAAGTTAACTACATGTGATTTGATTTTTTTTTTTAGAAATAATGTTTGAGACACATATGTGAACCAAAACTCAGATCTGAACGCTTGGTGCTAAAACTTGTTTTGATATATTATTATTAACTTAAGGTTCTGTTATGTCAAAGACAGATGTATTGAAAACTCGATTTTATTTGTTCATTTTGTAAACATATTTAAAGAAAAAAGATTCAAGAAAGAGAAACTATATTAAATTTCATTTTTAGACTCAAGTTTTTTATTCCATGCATAAATAAATTTACTAAATTTTTAAAGTAAATAAGTTTGTTGATCTATGAAATTATACGAGGCTGAAGCAATTTAAAAAGCCCAGATATGCTACAACTGGTTTGTTCTAGGTATTTATTTTTGATTTAAATATCTTTGGTGTGGTAATCTCAATATTATCCACCTGTAATTATTGGCATGTATTTTTATTGGGAAGCACAAACTGTGTCTTTCTAATAGAGAATTTGTTGTGTATTTTGTTCCAGGTTCATCGAGATCGGAGAGGTCATAAGTATGTTCCAGAGGTTTCCAGATACATCAGTTTAGTAAGTTGTAAGTTTTTTTGTTGTGTTCACATCCCGTGAGTTTCTGTATCTTCTCATAGGGGTAATAAATCTTTAGTGTAATCGTTCATACAGATACAGTGGCGCTCAACCCATTTTCCTTTTGTTAGTTTATCGTAGAGTTTAGACCATCACCACACCCTTTTCTCACTGCTCACCCTTGGGGTAATTCCCAGACTTAGCCGCGAATAGTTAAAGCTTCACTTTATCCATCAACAAGGAAGCTTAAGTAAGAAAAAAAAATTATTGCTTTAACCTTAGCTCAACACTATTTCCGCACATGTACCCGTTCGAGAAATTTTTATTAGTAGTAGAACATTCAACACTATTTTTGCACATATGCCCGTAGGGGTATTTCTCTTAGTAGTAAAAAGTTCCTAACAGTAACCTAATCTCAACACGATTTTCGCGCATGGAGGCATTCTGATATTTTTCTTTGTTGTAAAACATTTCTAACGGTGGCCTAACATCAACACGATTTTCGGCCATGCACCAGTTTGTGTACCTTTTCTTAGTAAGAAGATATTCATAACGGTAACATAACCTCGCCACTATATTAATACATGTGCCTGTTTACTTGAGTATACTTCCTAGCTATAACCTTACTACTTGAATATTATTTTCGCACATGTGCCCGTTTGACTATTGATTACATCAACACTATTATTGTACCTGTACCCGTTTAAGCTTAGTTCCTTAGTAGTAAAACATTCTAACAATGACCTAACCTAAACACAATTTTCGCCCATGCAGACGTTTTGCTAATATATCTTAGTAGTAAAAAATTTCTAAGGGTAACCTAACCTGAATACTATTTTTGCACATGTACCAGTTGGAGTATAGTTTTTTAATAAAGCAGCATTCACAACAATAACCTCACTTCAATATTATTTTCGCACATGTGCCAGTTGGGGTGTTCTTTCTTAGTAGCAAAACATTCCTAACAGTTACCTAACATCAACATGATTTTTGCCAATGCGAACGTTTCTACATTTTATCTTAGCAGTAAAACATTTCTAACGATGGCCTACTTCAACACTAGTTTTGCTCATGCACCATTTTGATTGCTTTATTTTAGCTGAAATACATTCATAACGAAAGCTACAACCTCAATACTATATAAGTGTGTGTGTGCTCGTTTGACTTAATAAGAGTAACTGCACCTCAGCACGATTTTCGCTCATTTAATCGTTTGAGTATAGTTTCTTTGTAGTAAAACATTTCCAACAGTAACCTTACCTAAACAATATTTTTGCACATGTGCCAGTTTGGGTATTTTTAAGGTTCCGTACCTTATAAAGTAAAACGGAACCTTTATAAGATCACTCTCGTGTCCGTCCGTCCGTCTGTCACAGAGGTTTTTCTCGAAAACTATGTTACGTTCATTTTCGGCAATAGTTGGTTATTTTATATACATAAATTTTTTTTTAGTATTAAATTCTCCAACAATACCCGATATATTGTACCTGTTCAGATAAGCTCGCTTTACCATAATTTTCAACTCAAATCTCTTGTTATTTCATTATCCGTTTGTATAAATTCTATGTCTATTGTTAAATCCTTCCTCATAATTAATAATAAATACTCTTTCTAAGAATTTCTCAACGTAAATCTAGTTGTTTTGAAACGACAAGTTTATGCAAGAAATAATTAGTCAAGATCCTGTTTTAGGTATCTGTGAGCGCGTAATACCTTCCGATAATGTATAATTAGGTTCTAGTGGGTTTCCCATCTAAAGTTTTGTCGAAATAATATATCCTACTATTCTCCGGTAAAACCGTGTTTTCCAGTTTCAATAGCGTTTCGATAACGCGGATGTTTGCTTTTCAAGTTCGTGTTATTTTGAACTCATTTTAAACTTTGATTCTATAGCTTGTGCGTTGATGCACTTGTAAAAACTATTCGTACTGTAAATACTCCCTGTATGTTTGTTGTGGTTTGTTTAGTATTCTTCTTAATCTTCTTTGGGTATATTCGTACTGTTATTCCAAGAGCGATGCACGTTTCTCCTCTCCCAAATGTTGAGATTTGCTCTTAGCTGGAGATAAATTGCTTGTTGCATAGCCCGATTATTCCTTGATGTAGATCAACTGCTCTTGCATGTAGACCGCCGTTGCAATTACGGCAGTAGCTTGGTTGTTGCTGACTACCGCGGCGATGCTATGTCAATTCGCTTCCGAGGGATGACTAGATAAGTTTTCCGACATATGTATGTGACTTGTTTTCCTTTTCTAACATACCCAGGGATAAATCCAATTTGAAATTAGATACGCTAATGTTTGTTCTGGTTAAATCCTTACTAGAAAAGTTTCGAACTTTGATGCTTTTGATTTTTGTACTTAACCCAACTGCTTATACAAAAGTATCAGCAGTATTCTTTTTTTTTACTGATTAGAGTTATAACAAATGCTTCGTATAGTAAAATTCTTACTAGAAAGGTTTCTAAATTTAAAGTTTTTTTAATTAACCCGTCCGCTTATACGAAAGTATCAGCGTTATTCTTTTTGGTACAGATTCGATTTATTGCATGTTAGCTACGAATTGCGCACTTCGTGAAACAATTAGTGAATTTGTCCATAGAGTAAAATTGTTTTATTAAATAGTAACCTTAGTTAATTTTGTTTTGCTGTTTTAATAGAAATTTCTACTTTGTGTTTATTTCATTGTAAATAGAAAATCGTTGGCGATATATTATTTTTGTGTTGCTAGGAACCTCTCCCCTCATCGCATTGGTAGTTAGCCTGGTATATTTACGTTTTCTTCCGGCTACGTCATTGTACGTAGCATAATTCCTGATGCCCTGCGTGGGGCCGCAATTTTTTTTTTGTAATTAATTTCTGCTCCGAGTTTGTGTCAGTTAATTTTTGCTCCGATTTTTTTTATTTGTTAGTGCCCAAGTTCCTACATGACCCGCATTTTCTCGGCCTGATACTACTTATGTTTCGTCTCTTATACTGAATATTATTGGTGGGTTAATTTCAGATTATTGGACTTGTGTTTTCGCCAATAATCCTAGTCTATTGAAAACGCTGGCGCCCAATATTTTTTTTTTCTTCCTTTTCCCTCTGTATATTTTGTTCTCCCCATCAAGTGTAGAGTTAGTTTCTTGCTTTGATTTTTCTTTTATTCTACAGCCCTATTCTAGTTTCTATTTTGTTGCTTGGCTTCTATTCGTGTTCCTGAAGTTTATCCGTCGGATATTTTTTAGCTTGTCCTATATTCGCAATACTTTTGTTTTGGCTTCTATCGAGTTACGGTTAGCCCTTATTTAGTCACTTTCTACCAATTTCTTTCTTGTTCATATTCAAAATGACTTCCTTTTCGGCTTCCTACCAAGGTGTTCCCGTGTGGGAGTGGAACTTGAAATTTTCTGGTGTCCCGAACACTCTTACTGTACATGCTGCCTAATTTCTTCTGCTTCTCACTCTACGTTCTCTTCTGTACCTCATCCAGGTCATCCTGCGACTACTATCAAAACCTACCCTTCTTCGGTCAATATAGCTTTTCAAGAGTTTGTTCCCGCTTTACTAAATGAGTCTACCCAAGAAATTCCTGTCTTGTCTGCAAGCACAAATGTCGCTAAAGTAACGATAACTTCTAATTCAATCTGCGAAGGTTTGGTTGAAGTTCATAAACCGGTATCTTTAATGCCTCTTGCATTTTTGTCAAAATTTTACTCGTTTCTGCTTTCTTAAGTGAAGATACTTTCTAATACGGACAGAGAAGGTCCTTTGGAAGTTAGTAAACCCGTAGCTGTGATACCTGTTGCTGTTGTCGTCAAAGTTTTACCTTATCCTATTTCGTTACCTGCTCTTACTCATTTTTCTAATGTTGACAAAATTCTTTCTGATTGTGTTCCTTTATCTAGTGCTGACAAACCTCTACTTGCTTCTGTTCTTTTAGCTAAGGTTGGTGACATCCTAGCTGATGTCCTGTTATCTAATGTTGACAAAGGTCAACCTGATTCTGCTTCCTTATCTACTGTGGATGAAGTTCTTCCTGATATTGTTTGTTCTTGTAAAGTTGATGAAATTCTGTCTGGCGCTGCTCCTTTTTTTCATGTTGATATACTTTATTCGAGTCCTTTATCTAACATTGGCAAAGTTCTACTTGATCCTGTTTGTTCTTGTGACGTTGATCAACTTCTACCCGATTCTTTTCTTTTAGATAATATGGTTGAAGTGTTATCGGATTGTACTCCTTTTCCTAAGGTTGATATTCCTACAGCCAATGCTGTTTCCTTTCCTGACTGTGATACTTCTACTCCGTTATCTAACGTCGTTGAAATTTTATCTACTTCTGTCCCTCTATCTCACGTAACTGAAGTGTGTTCTGCTTGTGTATCTTTTCGTAAGGTTGATCCTCGTACAGCCAATACTTTTTCTCTTTCTACCATGGATATTCTGACAGCCCATGATATTTCCTTTTCTACCGTTGACTTTCTTAGCTCCAACCCTAACAACAAACAACTTTCTTCCTTAACTTGTTTTGAGTTTCCTAAATTACCCTTGCCATCTCCTATATCGCGTGCTGCAACTACTACATCCCCTGCTGTTCCTGTTTGGCAGAAAACTGCCCAACAAAGACAGACATTATTTTATGCTCCTTCCAAACCGGAAGATATATGTCGACGATGTCCTAATGTCCTTGATCTCGTTTCGTTCTCCTTCTGGCGGCGTAAACGCCTTAAGCCCAATATCTAGTCCTCGCGCCCCAGATTCTTATGCTGACTTTGCTCTCCTTAGGTTTTGATTTTTGGACGTTACGATTTTGTTTTACTTACGTTTTACTTGGTTCTCCTTTCTTTCTTTTTCTTTAATCCGTGTGGGTCCAGGAATAGGATAGTCCCACGATACGACCTGCCTGTCGTAAGAGGCGACTACAGTGGTCTAATACAACACATACACATTTGCACACTTTATACACGCACAACACATACACACTCGTTTCTTACACACACACATACATATACATTCACACACACGCACACGCACACACCTACTCATACATAACCACACTGGGATTCTGTTTTATTTTTTTTTGTACAGTTCTTAGTTTTTTTTGGTTCTGTACTTCTCGTTCCTTTTGTTCCACATTCCTTTCTTTGTTCCTATTACTGGTTTTCTTTGCTGTCGGTCCCTAGTCCGATTATGTTTCATCCATCCGCTCCTGTGGTAGGTGCTTTCTAGTCCGTTTTTCTTTCTTCGGAAAACACGACTTAGTCGACTTTAGAACTAGTTAGCATTTCTTTTCTTTGGTTCTTCGCTTCTTTTTACCAGCGTTCCTCCTCTTTTCCTCTAGTTCTCCTTTGTTGTTCCTTTACATCTTTGAGACTTAACCTTTGGGTCCTGTTTTGGTTAGCACTGTTGGTTTTCTTCCTCGTTCCTTTTCTTCTTTGGAGGTTGATAACCTTACTGTTTCTTTTGAGAAACATCCGTCCGTTAACGACTTCGCAGTGCTGAGGCCGTTCCACCTTAGTCCTCCTTGATTACTTACTACCCGTCTTCTCTTTTTTCTTCTTCTTCTTCTTTCTCCCTTTCTATTATTGGCCTTTTCAGCCGGATGAAAGCTTTTTTTGTGTTTTGTTGGGTGGTTCTTTTTTTCTGTTTTCTTTTGTTTTCGTAACGAATTTTCTTTTAGTTTTACGCAAATTTTCTTTTTGTATGTTTGGGTTATTTTTTGTTTGGTACTGCCCACTCCCGTACTTTGCTTCCCTACCCCGACCTTTTAATTTTGCTGAGGGGATTTGTTACGTTCATTTTCGGTAATAATTGGTTATTTTATTTACATTAATTACTTTTCTAGTATTAAATTCTCCAACAATGCCCGATATATTGTACATGTTCAGATAAGCTCACTTTACCATAATTTTCAACTCAAATCTCTTGTTAATTCAATATCCGTTTGTATAATTTTTATGTCTATTATTAAATCCTTCCACATAATTAATAATAAATACTCTTTCTAAAAATTTCTCAACGTAAATCTAGTTGTTTTGAAACGACAAGTTTATGCTAGAATTAATTAGTCAAGATCCTCTTTTAGGTATCTCTGAGCGTGTTATACCTTCCGATAACGTGTAATTGCGTTCTAGTGCGCTTCCCATCTAAAGATTTGGCGAAGTAATATATCCTACTATCCTCCTCCGGTAAAACCGTGTTTTCCAATTTCAATCGCGTTTCGATAACGCAGATGTTTGCTTTTCGAGTTCGTGTTATTTTGAACTCCTTTTTATCTTCGATTCTGTAGCTTGTGCGTTGATGTATTTGTAAAAACTACTCGTTCTGTTACTACAAGAGCGATGCACGTTTCTACTCTACAAAATGTTGAGATTTGCTCTTAGCTGGAGGTAAATTGCTTGTTGCATAGCCAGATTATTCCTTGATGTAGATCAACTGCTCTTGCACGTAGACCGCCGTTGCAATTACGGTAGTAGCATGGTTGTTGCTGACTACCGCAACGATGCTATGTCAATTCGCTTCCGAGGGCTGACAAGATAAGTATCTCGACACATGTATGTGACTTGTTTTCCTTTTCTAACATACCCAGGGATAAATCCAATTTGAAATTAGATACGCTAATGTTTGTTCTGGTAAAATCCTTACTAGAAAAGTTTCGAACTTTAATGTTTTTGCTTTTTGTACTTAACCCAACTGCTTATACAAAAGTATCAGTAGTATTCTTTTTTTACTGATTAGAGTTATAATAAATGCTTCGTAGGGTAAAATCCTTACTAGAAAGGTTCTAAATTTAATGTTTTTTTTTAATTAACCCATCCGCTTATACGAAAGTATCAGCGTTATTCTTTTTGGTACAGATTAGATTTATTGCATGTTAGCTACAAATTGCGCACTTCGTGGAACAATTAGTGAATTTGTCCATAGAGTAAAATTTTTTTATTAAATAGTAATTTTGTTTTGCTGTTTTGATAGAAATTTCTATATTTGCGTTTTTTTTAATTGTAAATAGAAAATTGTTGGCGATGTATTATTTTTGTGTTACTAGGAACTCCTCTCCTCTCCGCATTGGTAGTTAGCCGGGTATATTTACGTTTTCTTCCGGCTACGTCATTGGACGTTGCACCTATTTAAGGTAGGAATTTGAAATTTGACACAATGCTAGGTCTTTATGGCGCGCACATATATCGACAGTCAAAAAATAGAAAAAAATATTTTTAGATTAAAATGGCGGGGGTTAATTCGGTCAAAAGAGAAAGTTTTAATAAATATATCGTGTGAGGTATCAGTTGAAAAAGGATTCTAAAAAGCTTCTAAAAATATTTTTTTATAACTTTCGGTCCAGTAGTCTTCATGATATAGCTCAAAATGTGCCAAAAATGAACGTTACCTACCTGTTCTCCTACATTTCCAAAGCTAAAATTTTGATTTTAATAGGGATAGTAGCTATTTAGTCATAAATTATCGGACAACTGCAGGTTTTTTGACAGTGTAATAGTTGCTGGGAAAAATTTTTAAACACAGTAATAGACAACGTATTTACTAATGTACCAGTACAATGTGGGACAATATATTTATTTTTGGGTTATCACAATCAAATTTGGATAAGATATAAATATACATAAAAAATAAAAACAGCTTAATTTGTTTTATTGATTGCTCACTCTAGTATTGGTACGGAACCCTAATAGTGCGAGCTCGACTCGCTCTTGGCTAATTTTTTTACTGGTTAAACATTCTTACCGGTTACTTAACCTCAACGCGATTTATGATCATGCGGACGTTTCGATGCTTTGACTTACTAGTAAAGTATTTCCCGCTGTAGCCTAACCTCAGTACTATTTTTGCCCATACATCAGTTTGAGCACTTTATCTTAGTAGGTATATGAGCCTTTCTTTTAACTCGCTATTTTTTCAGTTTGTTTTTAATTATTTTCACTTCAATTATGCATCACAGTTTTCAGAATTCTTTAAAAATTTAGTTTATAGTATCAGCAGGAAGTCATTTTTGAATAATCTGTGGGAAAATGGTGATAATATAGTGGAAGAACTGCCAAAATGTCATTGCTGTCCCTCTTGATTTTATTGCTACAAGTATGGTGATTTCCACGGTAAAAACTCTGTAACTATGGGTCTTGGGTATTTAATCGGTAGCAGAATAAGTATGTGTAATAACACACCTATTGTACTGCATTTCGAATCACTAGCCCTTTGCATAAAACAAATAAACCATTTTTGTACGATATGAATGACCGTCAAAATCACTATACGTAACACAACAAACTATTCTGTACTTTATTTACAACCATTATTATGAACCCATATACAAGTAACTGAAAAAAAATTGCAGTGGTTTACAAATAAGAACCAAAAGTAAATGCTGTAAATAGTACGCGAAAGGAATCTAATGACAATCTCACAACAATAATTATATCTTTTGGACAGTAATGACATTTTGGTAGACAGTCATGAGATTCTCTTTCGGCTCTTTATGAGCAGGTAAAACAGCAAAGAATATACATATATGGTCTTTATTATCTCAAATCAGTAGATATTAACGTTAGTTTTTAAACAAAATTATATAAAATAAAAACAAAGTAAAAAGTAACATTACAATGTAAAATCATAACGAATAATAAGTAAGAGTAACTGCACTTTCGTATTCGATCTACACCATCTGCGTTTTCAATGATGAAAAAACGGCCTGTACCTGGAACAGGAGCATGTTCGATTTTGCATAATATTTTATGATATGGTACTACCTGCATGTCTTTTCGTTCAGGCCAATAAAAGTGCTTACCAGATTTCGCCATAAGAGAAATAGTGAGATTTTCTCTACATCTATACTCTGCACAAGTCCAGGATACTATTGCTCACCATATAAAACAGCCACCCAATCTTGCACAGCGATATGTTCATTACCCTATTGAAATTAAGAAACATGCAAGTATGTAAATGGTTCAAATGAAATACCTAACTATAATATACTTTTGCCTTATATTAAAATTGAATACAACACGCAAATAAAAGACACTTGAAGTTTCTTTTCGTAACAGGTTGCAGTCAGCCTCAAAATATTTGTTAACCTTATTTTCTTCTTCAAATGTATGTTCTAATTCTACAGATTGTTCAACTTCAGTGGTTGGATTAAGTGGTGATTAAATCTTTTCATGTGATGAGGTTCCAATAGGTAATGGGAACATTTAGATCGGATTCTAAAACTGAAACAGTTTAAGTACCTAAGACTTAGACAGTTTTTACATTCCACATCAACTGATGAATCTTCATATTATTTTTAATGGCCTTCTGGTTAGGCGGAATTATCTTAGACACGTCGTCAATGTCTTTAAAACTTGTTATGAACAATGTCATTTTAGATGTAGGGTTAATTTTTTGAATTGCTGTATTAAACTCTTTAGCGTTTGTTATGTCATGACCGCATATAACAGCCGAATCAGCTTGTTTTTTTATAGTGCCTCCAACACCGTCGGCAGAACTCCTTCCGGGACCTGCTTCTGTAAACTTCCACGTTAAATTTACCAGATTTGTCATAGTTTCTGCAAAATACGTGATGGAGAAGAAGTTCATCTTGTTTCGATACTGTGCTACGCACCTAGACGTAGCCGGAAGAAAAGTCGATACCAGGATAACTACCAACCGCAGAGAGTGGGGGCATTCGCCTACATACCAAATAAGAAACAAAAACCATAAAGTACATCCCTACGATTATCTATTAACACATAAAAATAAATAAAGGATTCTGTACAAACAAGCAAAAAGAAAATAAACTAAGCGTTACTATTTCAAAGCAAACAATTAGGTGATAGAACAATTTAGTACATTCGATACGAAGTGCGCATCTCGTATTTACACAAAATAAAATTAACAAGTAGTAAATCAATATGTGAGAGCTTTTGTCAAACGTTTTTGTAAAATAACTAACTAGTAGGAAGAAATTAACGTGTGAGAGCTTTAGTTAGACATCTTTTAAATCGTACAAAGCACCGATTGTAAAATAAACCAATCAGTATAAAAGTGTAAGCGTATGTCTGTCCAACATTTTTAACAAAGGTACCTCACACCTGTAGAGCGATAATATCGATTAGCAGCAACGAACAATAGTTCTACAATGACACGTAACTACACCAAACGTTGATACGGAATATGCCATTGACACACACAAAAGAAAACGAGTTGCATACTTGTAAGTGTCCGGATACTTAGCTCGCCCGCCGTCGCGGGTGATTCAACACAGCAACGCCAAGGTCGTCAGAATACATTTACCCTGCTACCATAACTGCGGCAGGGGTCTACGGACAAAAGCGATTTGTCTACAGACAAAAGCAGTTGGTCTACTGAAAGAAAGAATCCATTTGACCTTCAGCTAAAAAAAGCTAAAAAGAGAATCTGATTAGAATGGGTACGCGTGGGGAAACCCACCCATACACGCAAGACACCTCCTAGTTGTTGAACAGAAAAAACAAACGTGCTTTGCTTTTGAAATACGGTGAGCAATTATAAACAGTTATAGTTAATGTGTAACCGTCTAGTACCAAGTTCGCAAACAATTGCAAAGGATCGTGTTTGATATTTGTTTCAAACTGAATGGGGTTACATACATTAAGAATATTTTTCCTACTCACAGAAGCCACTACCTCCTGGTATAGAAGCACATTTTTGTTGAGGGGTTTGGTTGCAGGAAGTATGTGTTTCATAATCGATTTACAAGGATATCAATACAAAACTAGTGACTTCTATTGCAAGAAGATCGCCATTTTGGATATAGTGAATAATGTAATATGGCATGGGATACTGAACATGACAGTTGAATATAACTCCCTAAATGATGATTTCAAAAAGCAAGTTGAGTGGTTAAAGAAAAAAATTCATAACCTCTGCTGGAATGAGCAGTCTACGAGTGGTTATACAAATGTGGGTAAAGAAGTCATACCTCCTGGGGCCACTGTCTATGTTAAAGGAGAACAAAAGAAGCAGCTACTATCGAAATATTTATCAAACAATATTTTAAACATGGACGATGTATTCTCAGGCCCTACACACAAAGAATTAAAAAGATTTGGCGATAGCTGCAACCACTGTTTAAACCACTGTGTGAATAATTTAAGTTGTTCAAAGGAAAATGTTATACTGTTGCAGTCTTTTGCTTATGTTTAATGTATTTAATTTTTTTTAATGGAACATTTGTGGAAATTGTTTTTTATTATCTTAGCTAAAAGACTATCTAAAATTTAAAAAGCGTATATAATATATATGTAAAACAGTGCAGTAATTTGAAAAAATTAATAGCAACAAGTAAATTAGTCAATGTAAAATTTGAAAAACCGAATAAATTAGCACGCGCTGTATATAAAATATTTAAATAAATAAAACTTACACCCAATTTAGAATATTTCTAAACGAATCCTAGATGTTTTTAAAATACAATCAGAAACAATAGTAAAATACACGATAATTGGTGTTTGCAAATAAATTCAGTTCTGTTTTAATAAAAAAATGCAAAATTACCCTAAATTTTCAAAAAAAAAATTAACGAAAATCACTGTACAAACACAAAGAGATTGTTTAAATTTCAACGTAACTTTGCACAAAGTAATAATAGCGCACGGAGTACCGATACGATTAGAATTTGGAAATTGGATCGGGTTATATACACTTGTCATAATTGCATACTAATCGATCTACTTAATATCTATTATGACTACCCAAAGTATGGCACTTTTCAGTACCTTAAGTGATTAATAATCCACAAGCAATTATGTATCGATTTCTAATGTACGGCATTGTAACATACATCTTGTATTCCTCAAAACATGTAGTCAATAAGATAATTAGTAGAAAGTCCATTGAAAAGGAATTATACACCGCTTTCACATGTAATTTGGGTAATCCATAATCGACCAGAAATTAGTTCAGATACAAATTGTATTTTCTAAAGTACTTATTTAGTATCGAGTTAACTAAATGTAAAACCAAAAAATTGATAAAATTTTGTGTAAAGGTTCAGCCTGTTTTAAAATTTTTAAAGTCGTGTTTTTGAATATTTTAATTAAAGAGTGTGGTACTTGTTGCTAAACTCGACTTTCCTATTTATATATTAAAAACACATTACATTGGAATGTTTTACATTATTCTAAAAGCAGAACATTACTGTTTGTAAATGGTTTTAAATATCAAATACGTATGGCTTATAAAGAGTTGATTTCTAAAATTCCAGCGGCTTTAGATTTCTCGGGAAATGGTTGGTTAAAGCATATGTGTTGGGCAGTCAAAAAAAAGGTTTTAAAGATAGAGTTAAATATAGATGAGCAAAAATTTAGAGGTTTGGGGTCCTTAAAAGTGTAACTATATAAGGGGTGGTCCTATTTAGAATCTATTTATAGATTTGAACCCCCTAGAAAAATCTAATATTAGTTGATACCAAACAAGATATATTTATCTTATAAGAAACAATAATAATCTTTTATATGTTCGCTAGAGGGTATGTGTGTAAAACGGTAACGGGTGGTCGGAATTTAAATCTGTTTGCAGATTCAGATTCTGCATAAAATTCTGGACTAATTTGATGTGTGGCATGGCTAAAAAAATTTATATAAATGGTCAGAAATTCCTACCGGTAAAAAAATCTTAAAATTGGGGTACCGCCTTAGAGAGTGATGCTATCTAAAAAATTTCTAGAAATTCAGGTAGCTGAAAAAATCTAATATTAATTGATACTAAACAAGATATATTTATCGCGAAAGATGAAATGGCTAGTCGAAGAAAACTATTCGGTCTAGAATGAGTGAGGAAATGAGGATGCTGGAGGAAAAGAGGTCTAAGTTAGCCTGTCAGCATTTTACTATAATTAATAGTTAACTGTGATGAGTTAGATCTATGTTTTTCAGTTATCATCTCTTTCTACCGACTTATTCCGAGATGATGATGACATATTTTCTCAATCAATATTGAATAATACGAGGGCCATTTTTTTCAACCTCCGATAGGCTATAAATAAAAGACAAGTTCATATAAAACAATAATTTTATTACCAAAAGATTGGTACACTTACGGTCACTTTTCGATATAATCACCGAAGAGGTTAAGACATTTGTCATATCTGTGGACAAGTTTTTCAACACCTTGTTCAAAGAAAGTTGCCACCAATGAATTCAAGTAGTCCTTGACGTTGGTTTGAAGGTCCTCATTGGTTTGAAAGCGCTTCCCACCAAGCCACGTCTTCAGGTCAGGAAAAAGATGAAAATCGATTGGTGCTAAGTCATCTGAAACGACAGATTTGCGCCCTTGGCCCCTTCATCATGCACATCATTACGGCCATCTTTAAACTATCGACACCATTCACGCACAACACCATCACTCGTGAAGTTTTTCCCATACACACGACTCATTCTTCGATGGATTTCTGCAGCACTATAGCCTTCAGCCTGTAGAAAACGAATCACACTTCACACTTGGCGGAAGCATCAAAAATAGCGGACATGTCTACGTGGCTGTAGCAGAACGCCGACTGACGCCTGAATGTCAACAATTGCGGAGTGTGTAGTACAAGAGCTGCGCAGTCGCCTACAGCGCATGCCCGCTTATTGCTACCCGCGTGGCGTCTGCACGGAGCGTTCGGAGGTTGAAAAAATGGCCCTCGTACATTGTCCAACACAGCTGTGAGTCTTCTAAATTATTCATTAAATGTTCTACTCACTGTAAAAACAAGTCCCCATTCATTTTGCAATGATAATCATTGTTTTGAGATCTGAAAGCAAATAATAAATAGACAGCCGGTACAAACCCTGCTTCTAAATCTGCAAACACAACAATAAATAGTTTCCCATCATAACCTCCTGGTTGCCTTACGCTTCATATATCGTTATCTTGCCATGATATTCCTAAATTTCTTTCAAAAACAACCATGTTTCATTTATGAAAACTACGCGCCCTTTACTATTAGAATCGATGTTTTTCTTATATGCCCAAAAAAATTAATTCCAGCTCAGCAGTGCTCAATTTTTCCCCTAACGCTTTGCGATTTCTTTCTGTTTTGAACTTAGAACAATATCATGTAAAACTCGTTTCAAACTGGAACTACTTAAAATTATTTCTTTCACTTGAAGTTTCCTATTTAAAGATTACACGGTCATATGCTATTCTATATAGAAAATAATTTATCCTGGTTACCTAAATCACTCTGTCACTTACGTTTCGCGTACATCGCGTAAATAACCCTAATGCTTATTTAATATATTCAGAGTTCTAAACCCACAACTTTACAAGGAAAACAAAAAATACGGCCTTTGCTTGATGAATAGCACAGCCAATTTCTTTCTAGTTTAGCATGTGTAAGTTTACGTGTTCTTGTGAAATAAGATTTCTGACAAAGTCTGGTTTCGTTCGCACTTTCATAATATTTTTTAGAGGAAGTGTATTCACAATCAATGTTTTAACAATCTTGCCTTGCTTCCTTTTGCTATCCAATATTTTTTATTTTTTCATCTATCTTTGAAAGCCACTTTCCTAAATTATTTGAAAAGCGGTCGTAATTGTAAATAAATGCACCAGTATTAGTACATTTTCCTTTCCTACTGTGTTATGTGATTGTTTTATTCCTTCATGAGCATTATACTCATCGTTAGTTTCAATACCATTGGTTGTACATGAGTTATCTGATGTTAATGGACAGACAGTTGTTACAGATTAGCAGGAAGATTCACCGTCAGAACTATAGTCCCTTGCACCGAAAAATTCTCAGTTTTGGAGTTTTCGCCATGGTTATTTGTTCATTTGCTAATTTTCTTTTTTAACTATTCTTTTTTGCTACCCGAAAGATGACGACTTGCTATTTTAATCTGTAGCAACAAAAGATGTATAAATTTTGCACAATATACAAATTTTTCCTTAAAAATGTATGCTTGGTTTATTATTAATTTTCTAAAAAAAAGCTATTATTTTTTTAATTGTCGTACACGTACCTTAAAAAGGTTTTAATGTACTAGTTTGTTTTTATTACGTCTTCGACACTAACTGAAAAATGCAGGTTCAAATACAGATCAAAGCGCTGTTACTCGTTCGGAGATGAATTAAAAACTAAAGACTTTTCTTAAGACTGCATTTAGTGTCTTAGCTATCTGCGCGGTTTGCGTATTTGACTGCGACATGAGACTGTCGAAGCACAAAACAAACAAAACGCCTGTTTTGAAAAGTGTAAATCCTTAGTTATAACCGCCCAGTTATTGGTAAGTAATAAATAAGAATAATGTAAGAATCACGTTGCAGAGACTGTGTAATGTATTATTTTATGAAGATTGATGCTAAAGCAAAAGTAAATATTCATTTAAAGTTAGGTACCTTGTTAAACTGTAAGAGTAACTAAATGGAATAAAGAATGATTAATTGAGACTCGACCCTTCAAAGCGACATATACTTACAAGATAAACGATAATTGTAACTTGTCAACCCAACTAATGATGACAATCATCGATTTAGGGATATTTATCTATCCGAAGTAAATAGAATTAGTTAATATATGAAGGCACTAGGGACTCGTAAAAGTTTGTTAGCAATTGATAAATTACGAAACGAAATTAAGATAGGAGGATTCTGGATTCTATAAGGAGATCAGATCGAAGATCGGGGAGGAAGTGGCTAATGTGTAGAAGTGCACCAACAACTGAAGTTTTAGCATTACTTCTCTGTTGAGTACAAACGTTCATTTTTGTGAATTAATAAATAAATAAAGCAGTGTTTGTTAATTGAGCTATTTCTTTTAGAGATTAAATGAATATTGGTTTTTAAAAAATTAATTAGTAGGTCCCAACCTGTAATTGACGTAATGTTTAAGGGTTCAAGAATTTCAAGCGCCGAGATAGTTTCTTTAAAATAATTTCTAGACATTTCATTAACGCGAGACCATTGGCACGTGCTACGTGAACCACATGGACAAACCGGCACGGAGTTAGACATGATCTTTCTTACGTAGAATTTTTGATTTCAGTAAGGTTGTATCGTTTGCTATTTAGTTCCGAAACGAGTTCTTCAAGTAGAGCCTAATTAATTTTTGTAGTTAAAGACAATTATTACTGACAATGAAACTTAGCGTAAGATAATTTTGAAAATTCAAATTATATTAGCTAGTTCTTGGGCAAAAATAAGAAATCCCTGTGTAATATAGAAATTTGAACTGTTTATTTTTGCAAGTTCTAGAATTATTCAATACGTAGTCAATCAAGTCCATTAAGTACCCAGACCGATTCATGATAAATTGGTTGGGAATCTTAAAACTACATTCCGTAAGATAATTTAATAATTAATAGTAGTTTTTGGAAACAAATCAATTCATCACAAAACTATTTGTTGCTTATCTTACAAATACACTTAAAATTGCAAATTCTTGACGGAAAGCTTTTATGGTCAACATCTAAACTATTTACAGAAAATTTATTCTTCGACTATTTAGAGGTTTGGTTTCTTTATATAAATGTTTCTGTTAGCAACGAAAACACTTATTTCTTAAATAAGTGAAAATCCATTTTCATTCTAAATTGAAATCATAAAAGACTCGCGTTGTTATGAATACCGATTTGATTTGACAAATGGATTATTTGAAAATGCACCTTCAAGTGCGCTTTGAAAGAATATTAATAAGCTCTAAGAACTTCTGAAATATTTTTCATTTTGTAGTATTTTTTTTTTAATAAGCTTTTTGATAAATTTAAAGTATCCTAGTTGCAAATATATACAATTTCTATTCTTATATATGTGTTTTTGTTCTCTAATTAAATTTCTTCTTTCACAATAGCTTAATTACAGGAAAATTGCATATTCGTTCTTAACCTTCAACGTAATTATACAAAAATAAAAAAATACAAAGTGATATTTTAAAGTTAGTAAATTATACCTGATAAAGAAAGTAATAATGCAGAAACAACAACTGTTAATTAACACACAATCACAATATGTTTAACGTATTTAAAGAATTCCCCATTCATTTTGTTGTTATTTTGTTGCTGTATCCATATTTAATAAGAAAATATATTTAATAACGGTTTAATTATTTCAGTGTGGTTTATGTCAAACGTCGACTCTTAACACCTAACTGTAAGGTTGGCTTAACAACTTAAAACTACAATCAATATTTTGTAGTATTCATAAAAGTTGCTGTAAGAAAGTAGTTAAAAATCAAATGCAGTGTAAGAAAGAAGCTCAAATGTTTTAATATGCATCGTTTTTTTACATTTCTATATCAAGCATCTCATTCTATACCATTTATTGACATAGTTTTGCAAAATCGTGCATATCTGGTATATAAACTATAAGTTTAGAATCTAATTGCTTTCGTTTGTTTCCAAATGCTTTGTTTGCGTCGCGATTTAATTAAATTTAATTAAAATTCCTGATTACTTTTTAATTACATCCAGCTAGCTGTTAAGTACATCTTTTCAACTTGCTAAATAAACGCGAAATAGTTAGATACCTTAAAACTAACATGTGGTAGGTTGTTATAAGCGGTTTAATTTTAGTAAGAATCTAATTTCATTTGTCTGAATAACACAAAGTTAGTGTATATCTTAAAAGTTTATTTTCAGATGGTGAAACGAGTCCTTTGCTTCCTATTCTTATCCTAATCGCTGAATACTATAAAGTCAAATACAGGTGGTAAGTTATATTGACGTTTGATTGACTTTACCTTTTTGATCTAAAATTAGTAATCCTTGTGCAATACACCTTATAGAAATTATATTTACGTAGTCAGCGAAATTCTATTTGTGTAACGGAAATAACACTTTGTTTTAGGTGTAGTGGGTTCCTTAAGGGTAGATGGTCATGCTCCGGGCTGATTCGCAAAAAATTCGTATACAATATACCTCCATATATAATGATGTAGTAACGCCTCGCTCTGGGGCGCCACAAAAAAGGCTATTGTGAAATAGATACTTGTGGTGTGTAAACTTGAACTTGTTCACTTACCTTCTTTTCTAATTTTTCACCTTGCCTGGCTAGCTCAACGGAATTTACGGTATTTTCAAAATGAAATAAAATGCAGCAATATCACAAAACATTTGTACAATATGAAATATCTTCTTTCATACAAAAGCATTTACAACATCGTTTCTTTCAAATATAAAATAATTTCTAAGAAATCTTTGTTACAAACAAAATTATTCTTGCTTCGCTTATTGTAGATTTACAGAATTAAACTTATTCTTTTGAGGATCTTTCACCTGCTCATAAATTATTTTCACGCTGGTAAGGTTTGTTTTGGCCAGAAAAAATCCTTAACATAATCTATTAAAGATGAGATATATCGAACTCTAAACACAAACTCCTGGTAAAAGAATCCCCCACACAAAAAAAAATTATTAGGATTATCTTAAACTAGATCTAAATACTCTAATATGAGTTAAAAATAAATCTAATAGTGACACTTGCAGAATCCACAAAACGCTTCACGTAATTAAAAATCTTCTTATTTTAAATTGATCTCCAAATCGGCTTACAAGTTTTTCCAAGTTAAAATTCCTGATTTCCAACAGCATTTATTAAAGTACATTTTTGGGTTAAATCTTCTTCTCAATTATTTAGTTCACTTTAAAAATAGCTTTATATTGAAGAATTTTTGCCTTTCCTTCGTAATTAATAATTCCATTTTTGTATGTAATTTGGGTTTAAAAACATCACTTCAATATTCATTGCAACCTCGCAACTATGTTTTATTGCATACTTCTATATACTGCAACGGCTAGCGGTTTAAAATAATATTTTTTGATCTACTTTACGCGTCGACTGCATCGGATCAAATTTAATGAATGAATTTCCTTCGAAACGATAAGCGCTGCTTTATATACTCAATTGTCTATTTTTCTAGAATTTCACTAGTATAATCTCGAACATTATAAAGTAAGATTTTCTCAAAAACCTAATTAGCGTATAAAATTTCGACATTTTATTACCTTCTTATCTGTTCTAGATATTCGTGACACTTTCTTTGGTCTTGTTTCTTATATACTATTATTGCGGCGTCGCATACTAATGCAAAAATATTCGATTATTCCAGAGATTTTGCAGGTTTTTGCGATGTTTAAGCTGCTTCTTGTATTGGAAATGTTTATTTAATGAGTTTATGCGTAGTTTTAAATACCGATGAGTCATATTCTAGAAAGTTTTATTTAGAATCAATTACTACAATCCACGGGTTAATTAATTTACTTTGATTGCTTTTTAATGCAAAAGGGTTTGCGTTTTATAGTAATTACACGAAATTATTTATATTTATGCTAAATATGCAAAGCTCGTTCTATGCTATTTATTTACAATATGTTTATATCGTACAGGATGATTATTTATACACGCGCAAATTGCGTTTTTAAATTGTGCATCAATGAATAAAGGTACGCTTGTATTATATAGGTCGTAACTATGAATTCTAGAAAAATTCCATTTTTTCCGGATTCTATTATATTTTAGTTGGATTTATTTTTAGAATTAGAGTTTCAATAACTTCTAGTGACACTGTATTACATCAATATATATATATATATATATATATATATATATATTGCTGTCTACTGCCTGTATGAATCGAGCCTCACGAATTGGGCGCCATAAATTGTTGTGTTCCTTCGCTCTCGCTCTGTACTTTCTCTAAAAACATTCGAGCGCCACAGATTGGGCGTCATAAATTGTTGTGTTAGCCTATAAAACCTCGCCAGAGTAAAAAAAAAAATATTCGAGCATTTATTAATTTACCAAAAAGAAAAATTTTCAAAAAAAAAATTTCTTACCCAGATTTTGCTTCCATCAACTTAACTCTTCAATCGCTTCCCTCGCTAGCTCAGTTGGGCCTCCTCTCGGATACCTAAATTTACTATCATACTCTCTACCGTTCACGCACACTCTCAATAAAACCACAAAATAATGCTACAATCATACAATATTTATTTACCACTATTCACAAATAATAATTCAAGATCATTTACATTTCGGTGCTCAAGTTACACCTCAATAAATTCTATCTTTGTAAAGTCCAGGATTTTAAATTGAAATATCAAACACATTAAATGTAACAAGAGTAAATGGGCCCTAAATAATACCTCATTTATATTTTTTTCTAATTATCACACTCTGGAGTATGGTGAGCTCATGATAACCCAGTTTAATTTATTAATGTGTGCTTTTTACTTTGCATACTCTTACTACAAACACAAAAAAAACCCATGTACTCTTAACACTAAAATTTTAAATTCATGAGGAATGTTAATAAGCTTTATATACACCTTTAGATTTATATTCAAATACCATAATAAAAGCTAGTTATACGTGTTCTTTTCAATACGCAAAATAATGCAAAATACCATCAAAGTTCACTCTCACACATCACAATAATTTTCATAGTTTATAAAAAAAACAGCAAATCCTAATGCGTTACCTGGAATTTCTTGAAGATCCCTACTCCGTTGACGATGACGTTAAGTTCCTGCACCCTCGGTCTCGGTCCTGCTCTGCTTTCCGCCTCCAGTTATTTATAGATAAACACCATCCAAGTTATGCTGCATGCTATTCATTCAAGATCCATCCAAATCCAAATCCAAATATATTACACTTTTTCATTATTGGATAATTTAATTTACGTTACTTTACTTTACTTTACGAGCTTATTAAAATATCTGTTGCACCTCAGTTAAATATAAACGCGACACTTTCCGCGTTTCAAACTATGAGGCCAACAATCTAACACGGTACTATTTAATTTATGAATTTTAAATACTTACAAGCTCGTTAGTAGATTTCTGTACGTAGTAAGCGTTGCAAATTAACGAAGTCAAAGAGCGAAGTCAAAAGAGACCCTTAATAACTCTTCTCTCATATTTATACGATTCTAAGTGTAACCTCTCCAAACCCTCCTACCGCGAAACACTTAATTCAACTAACATTTCCGCAAATTTTGGTGTAACCGTTTTTAAAATCTTTGAAATTTAGCTCGTTGATACAATATTTTCCAAAAAAACCCGCATTCAAATTTTCCCGTGCTTGTCTGTTTTACAACTAACTATTTAGACTAATGATACTTTCAGTGACGTCTTAAAAACCCCGCCTATATTAACTCTATTCCTTTCTTTTGCATATTAGATGTTTCCTTCTAACCTTGTTTGAGTGGTAGAAAATCGATATTACTGTCCGCGTGCTATCTAACCCACGTGGACTGACTACATGCGCTTCGAAGTGAACTGCTATTATGCCTGTCTCATTCCGAAGCATATCACTGATTGTCCATCCCTTCTGCGCTTTAAGGAAACTTTGGTTAGCATTTATACAAAATATCCGACCGTTTGCACAATATACCTCGAATCCTGTCTTTTATCTACACAAATAACGAGAAGTTGACCTTTCAAAACATGCACCTGTGCCTAATTGACGAACGTTTTAAAACAACATTTCTAGTAGCTTGCGTTTTAAGGTATTTTATATTCAACGTCTGTTCGTTTGTTAGAAAAGCTTTTCGCCTTGTTATTATCGATTTTTCATGCTCTTATGCATATTAGACGTTATATCCCTTTGAATTAAACTCAGTTAAATTAATTAATAATTTGCATTGGCTTATACCATTTATTTTCTTTACGAACCTAACTAAATTTTAATATTTACTTGTAAAATTATGGTATTCTTTGTTACTTTAAATTAACTAAATGAAATAAATTTCGCACGTAAATTATGGTTGTTTCCTCTATACAGGGTGTTTGAAATTGCCTTGTTCATACCTAAATTTAACCCTTTAAAACCACTACAAAATATAATAATATAATATATATATATATATATATATATATATATTGCTATGATAAGAAGGTAGTTTAAGGGTAGATTAAGTCATAGAGGTCGTAAAATAAATGTAAATAATTTTACCGTTAAGAAAAACAAATAATTCACCAATTATAGGAGTAAATCGACTATTTTACACAAGGTCAATAGCGAGCACACTGTATATAAATTATATTAAATTTAATGCATAAGAAAGAAGCTTATTTTTAATAATTAGCTAACATTTAACTAAAATAAGAATGCGTACGTCGTATAATATGTTTTAAGTTAAATTTATAAATCTAGAATTAAATAGAAACGAATAAAAGATAAGATTCTAAATGTAACAAATTGCATCAATATAAACACACTATCGGAAAACATAAATAACCTGGGGTCCTAGCCATTTAAGAATATCTTCAAAAATGTGAACGCATGAATAAGTAAACGCATTCCAATACGCCGTTATTAGAAAATAAATACGTGACTAGGAATATTATATTTACCTGAAAATCCAGCATATTTCAAATAACAAACAATAAATAACTTTGCGTAGGAAAATTCTCAGCAGATAACAATCATAACTGTAATGCCTGTGAAAACCATACCAAGCTGTGATTTACAGGGATATTTAAAACATGGACTCTTTGTAGTCACTGTGTTTGCTGACATAACGATTCTCACGTTGAGATGGCTTGGTTCTCACTAACACGCGTGAACGTGCGTCCACCTTGGCTGGAGGTAGTAGGAATTTACGTGGGAATTGTAGCATATCTCCGGGACACTTTCTTACTGTCTTCCATGGAGTGTTAACGTGCAAGTAGTTCGACAGTATCGACGAGTGGTTCCCATCTTCCTATCTTCTTTCTTTGATACAGTATTATCTAGAGAGAAGCACCAAGCAGCCAAAAAATCCACCGCGAGGACAGGTAACGCCGCATTTGTAAAGGACCACTTGGGTAAGTGTTTAACGAATATTAATTGCCCGAGGTTTTATATTTAAATGCGAGTTGAGGTTATATGCTTAATTTGATTATTCGAGAAAGGGATGCGGTAAAGGCATTCCGTTTTAAGAAAAACCTAACGTCATTTGATAGATTGCTCAGAAATGTAATAATAGAGACGTAGTTTAGTTATTACGGGGATAGTTGGAGGACACGCTTTATAAATACTTTCGCATACAAAAGTGATTTTTATTTAGTTCCAGATCAGAGTAGAGTGACTGACGTAATTTAGTGACAGTATAATTGAACGATAATGGAGTTATAATAAATGAAAGTCAATTTCCAAACACCCCCCCCCCCAAGCGAAATTTGAACTTTTGTCTACGTCATTTGTTTGTGCATCGTAGGTGTACAAATGTGCACGGTATACGAACGTTTGTGCACATCTCTATACGGAG
This sequence comes from Platerodrilus igneus, assembly GCA_036346225.1. Lineage (NCBI taxonomy): Eukaryota > Metazoa > Arthropoda > Insecta > Coleoptera > Lycidae > Platerodrilus > Platerodrilus igneus. Next base: position 4,962,986 of record JARFIW010000394.1, read on the forward strand.
ATACGAAAAAATAAAGTGAAGGGGCTGTCTAACCGGTAGCCCCCAACAAAATTCCTGATTTTTTGTATAGCGAATCGTTTGTACATCATAGGTGCACAAATGTGCACAGTATACGAACGTTTATGCACATTCCTATACGGAGGTACGAAGAAATAAAGTAGAGGAGCTGTAGAAACGGTAGCCTCTCCACCAAAGAAATTCCGGATTTTTTATAGCCAATCGTTTGTGTATTGTAGGTGCACAAACGTGCACAGTATACGAACGTATATGCACTTCTCTATTCAGAGATGCAAAGAAAATAAACTGAAAATACTAGCAGTTTCTGTTGATCTTGGAGATCAAAATATTTTACGTGTATGCCTCCGTACGGTGGACAAAAGCGCATCAAAAGAAGATATATGTTTTTGTTATCGTGGTTTGAAGCTTGTGTCAAAATTGTAAGTTCGATTTACCATGATCAACATTTAATCCTTCAATCGCTGTACGTTTTAATACATTTACTACAATAACTTCTGTTTTCGTTCGATTTCTTGAAAAATTTAACATCGAAGAACTCGAAGTGGTGCCACGGTCGACACATTTCCATCTCTCAGACTTTATATGCTGTTCAATATTACCGGTACCGCTATGAATTCTGTACATTTGCGCATATGACAATATAGGGAGTATTCGTTTGCTTAATAAACGGTTTGCTTGTAAACTAATATTAAATATGGACTTGCATTTCGGCATAGTTAAAATGGGTGTTTTGGCGTGTGGCCAGGAATATGCGTATTATCTTACAAATATTGTCATGTACAAATTAGCATTGAAAAATCATAACTGAGGAAGTGAATAAACTTACCAAATTAGGCGGTGTGCACTACACAAAGCGGAGGTCGAAGCTTGAAAACAACCGTATACTTCGAAGTCTGTCAAAACACTGTCCACTCTTATCACTTATGTTCTTTATATTTTCGATGCGCGATCATTACGGCACGCGAACATAACCTCCCACCTAAAATGGAATATTTTAAGGAAGACGAAAGAGGTGGTTTGGCTTTTTCTCCAAACCGGGACTACCCGCTGGTGTACGGGAGTGAAAGGAGTGTGCGGGATAAGAGGGCGTAATTTTATTTAAATTAAATTGAATTGTATTGAAAAATGAACGTAAACAAAATACGAAAAACGCGAAAATAATTGATTTGCATTGTTGGTTTGATGAACCATGAGGAGGGAGGGGAACCAGTTTATTAACTGGTCGCACAAACATAGTGCCGGAAGTCCGAACGCAAGCAACACGTACTAAATCGTCCGGTCCTGTAAAGACCTGTTCCACCCGAGCAATAGGCCAAGAAAGAGGAAAAGTAGACGACCCGGATAAAAGTACTACTTGTCCGGGTTGCACGTTGGGTATAGAAGTGTTCCATTTTAGTCGCGGAAATTGGGAGCTTAAAAATTCGTTGGACCATCGTTTCCAAAATGACGACAAAATTTGTCGAAGTAGTTGCCAACAACTACAAAGTGACCTATTTTCAGGAATTGGCATTTTTGGGACACCCAAAATTGGAGCACCTATTAAAAAATGCCCTGGGGGATGGAAAACACAATGGACGACTGTTAAGAACGGCTTCAATTCTAATAAAAACTGTGCTCAATTCTCAAAGTGAGTGTTCGATATCCGACAAGGCGATGTAAAAAACTTTTGAAGGATTTGATGCAGGACCCCCAAATGCCGCCAAAATTCGGGCTTTGACGGGGATTGAATTTCCAAGCAACTTGCAGCGAGGCGAATTTGGTGTAGAGTTGGTCTTTATTTTGCAAAAGCCAAGTTCTGGCTTTCTTTAATTCGCGAGATGCACTAACAAAGTTGGTACCACAGTCAGAAAATAAAGTAGACGGAGTGCCTCTACGAGAAACAAATCTGGTAAAACAAGCCATAAATGCGTCAGTAGTTAGCTCAGAAACGATTTCCAAATATACAGCTTTCGTGCAAATGCATACAAAACCACATAAGTAAGTTTTTGTGACGGGTGCATTTCTTCTTTTAGAGGTCTTTAAAAGAAAGGGGCCTGCGAAATCAGTGCCGACCTCAGTAAATGCGCGAGTTATGCAAACTCGAGCGGAGGGCAAATCGGACATTAAAGGAGGCGGTTTGTATTTTGAGCGGTAGCATTTGAAACATTTAAAAATATGTTTCCGTAAAACAGACCGTAAAGAATTAATCCAATAATGACGTTGGATGAATACTTGAGTAGTTAAAACACCAGAGTGCAGAGATGCTTTGTGATAATCATCACAAATAAGAGTGGCCAAGAATGCATTCTTGGGTAATAATAGAGGGTGCTTAGATTCATAGGGTAATAAAGAGTAGTTCAGTCTAGCGCCCACCCTCAGGAGATTATTTGAATCTAGAAAAGGGGTTAATTTGCGGAGATATCCGACAAGTGGTTTTCCTTTGTGTAAAAGAGAGATTTCTCGGGCAAAATATGCGATTTGAACTCGACTTCAACGCATCCTATACATCATTTTAAATCAACACAAAGAGCGATTTCATGACTCGGGAAAGTGAAAATAATTTCAGGAAGTCCTCTTTGTAATTTAGGACCAACTAACAATTGTTGGTTGAGAGTGTTTCCGTTTTTGTCGGGAGCATAACCGTTGAAAACAACTCTCAATCTAGTTGTACTGCTAGCGGACTATGAAATTCGTTGTCAGCTAAATTTAAATGCTGAAACTTGTGAACTATATCAGCCGGAATATTCCTTGTAGGAATTTCACTAGAAATAGCCGAGAGCACGGATGCTTCGCAATTCAATTTATGATGGCAAGTGTACTTTGAACGTAGAATGCAATTTACTCGAGCTTTAGAAGTGGTGAGTGAATTTGCTATTCCAGAAATTTGCCGTGTATCAGGGAGTAATTTTAAACCCAAGCGCTGAACACAAGCGAAAGAAATAGCATTGATTTGACTGCTCGTGTCCCAAATGGCTCTAATAGGTTGCAAACTACCGCTAGAATTCATGATTAATGCTTGAATGGTGCCGAGCAATACCGTATTCGCAGTGGAAATATTAGAAAAATTACACTGAGAATTCGAAATCGAGGAGGTTGCTGTTAAGGAAGCAGATAGTGCGTTACCATCTTGTATGATTTGAGAGGGTAAGTCATGCAAAAGAGTGTGATGTTGACTCGACTTGCAAAATTTGCAAATACCACTGGATTTACAGCTGATATTTAAGTGAGATTCTAAACATTTAGTACAACGTCGTAATTTTTTAATTAAAACGTGACGTTCATCAGGTCCTGATTTAGCAAAGATTTTGCAAGCATATATCTTGTAAGGCTGTTGACAAACTGGACAGCTAGTTGTTGATCGTACAGCTAGCTAATACTGTATTATTTAACAATACTGTTTTAGATGTACAACTCTTACTGCGAGATTGAGAAAAATTGTGAGGTTGATTAAATTCCGAAGAACTATCAGAATTCATTTCAGCGGTTTTGGCTTGTGCAGTTACAAATTCAAACAAGGCTGCATAAGTGGGAACGTTACCCGTGCTTTGTTTGAGATCAAAGGCAGTTTTGCTTTTGCGGTCTAAATTTCTATAAGAAATGTAGAAGAGTAAATAATCAGATAGATCGTCTAGCTTTATAGCTTTTAAACCGTTTACAGAATTTACATGCGTTTGTAAATACTGCGAGAGATTGTGATGAGATTCATTGTTTATAGGTTTGAAATGGAGTAATTGTTGTATATATTAATGCGATTTTCTCCTAATACAGGTATATCTTTCTATTAGTCGCTCATATGCGACAATATATTGACCTTTCTGTACCTGAATATTACTGACCAAGCTTAAAGCTTCACCTTTTAAACAACTGCGCATATACTAAAATTTCAGTAGCTCAGGTAGCTTTGCATTGTGTAACAAAGTCTTAAATGAGCTGTGGAAATGGTCCCATTGAGAAATTTAACCATCGAAATGCGGAAGATTTAGTGGAGACAGAGAAGGCAATTGAGTATCATTGGTCTCAGACTTCATGTGTGTTATTTTAAGTTCGTTATGTTTAGTGAAAATAGCGTGAAAAAGCCTATCAAACGAGTCGAAATCAAGTTTTACAAGATCTCGCTTTTCCGGAAATTTGGAGTTAAAGCTAATTACATCATCGCAAAGGATAGCGAATTGAGATTGTAATTCTTTAGCTCTCGTTACGCGGGCTTCAACAGCTGCTAATTTAGATTTGTCACAATTCTTAACAAAAAAAAAAGTTGTCGTTAATCTAGAAAACCAAACTTCCAGTTTTGACTGCAGAGTTTTGTTATTAGCCATAGCATTAGTACTTAATTGCTATGCACGTAAATAAATACAATGTTTAAAGATAACACGAAATGTGCAGAACTGGAATGTGGACAATACAACGTAATTGCTAGTTTATCGTTTAATTGTATGAATGAATAAAAATTATTCGTTATCTGTGCTCTAAGGACCATATGTTTTGGCGTGTGGCCTGGAATATGCGTGTTATCTTACAAACATTGACATGTAGAAATTAGCATTGAAAAATCATAACTGAGGAAGTGAATAAACTTACTAAATTAGGTGGTGTGCACTACACAAAGCGGAGGTCGAAGCTTGAAAACGACCGTATGCTTCGAAGTCTGTCAAAACACTGTCCACTCTTATCATTTATGTTTTTTATATTTTCGATGCGCGATCATTACGGCACTAGATGGCGCGGACAATGGGAGTTTCCAAAACAAAATACTTCGAACGCGAGCGTTAGTGGAAACAACCGACAACTGAAAAAAGACGATAAGTAGTAAGAATTACTAAAGGCGTGTATGTTAAGCAAACCAAAATGCCTCTCCTCTGTCGGCCCATTCCTTCCCGTCCCATTTTGCATTATCCGTCCACAACAAAATTTTTGTAAGAAAACGTCGTTTATTCGATGGGCGCTGATACTTCGGCAGTTCTATGTTTATTTTTTTTATATTATAGTTTGAGAAAGTGTACAAACACTACGCCCTAACGAACAATTATCCAGAATAGAAGAAGTTACCATTTCTGCGAGATCCGATCTCCGCAAATCACTTTTCTTTACCTAAGTGCACAAGTGTTGAGATTTTTGCAGAATTTTGCACTTATCTCTACAAAGATACTAAGATATTATAATGATGGGGCTGTACAAACGGCAGCCTCCTCATCAAAGCAATTTAGAATTTTTTTTATAGGCAGTCGTTTGTGTATCTTAGGTGCAAAAATGTACACAGTGTACAAATGTTTGTCCACTTCTACATACTATGATCTGAGAATATTATTTTTGGGTAGCCCAAACATAAGCGGCAACGTACCACCGATTTTATCCCATATTATCTAAAAGCCAATTGCTTGCGCATCGTAGATTGACAGCAGTACACAACCTGCAAACATTAATGCACTTTCGCAATCGATGTGAAATACCAACTAATACAGGTGCGTGACGTTAGCCGCATTTTTTTAATTTTACAAAAAATTTTGTGCTGTTAAAACTAAATTTTGCGCTCACTTAACATTCAAGTTATTTTAAAAAAATTTTTCTGGCCAAGTTTACGCAGCCACGCTGCTTTCGATTATTCCAAAAAAATTTATGCCATAAATAGGCGTCAATTAGGCGCTATTTTGCGCCGTTAAAACAAAATATTGCGCCCACCTGGCAAACAAGTTATAAAAAAAAAACTATTGCTCCGGCCAAGTTCAAGTAGCCGCACTTTTTTGGACTTTTGAAAAAAAAAGTGCCCTAATTAGGCGTTCATTAGGTGCCAATTTGCACTCCTGAAATAAAATTTTGTGTCCTCGTTGCAAGCAACTTATTTAGAAAACCTCCAGTAGGCGCAGTTCACGTATCTACGGAAAATTTGCTAAATAACTTGTTCGCAATAATTTTTTAAATATAACTTGTTTACAAAGTGGACGCAACATTTTGTTTTAACGGCGCAAAATAACGCCTAATTATGCCACATTTCGAAATTTAAAAGAGTGCGACTAATTTCACGCACCTAACCAATACTAGCTATGCAGAAATTAATTTGAGTTGTCCACATAAATAACCACACTTTTCCTACGCGCCATACTAACGGGTTTTAGTGATTTTTGTTAGCGTGTATTGCACATACATAATTCTGTAAAAATTTCAACGTTTGTACACTTTCGTACACTAAGGTAAAAAGCAGTGGCGGCTCGTGACCTGAACAAGAGGTGAGGCTCAAAATGAATCTATTTAGAAACTCTACATTCAATACAAATAAATCTCTAGGTTATCTAAGAGGTGCTTTTCTTATTATTCCTTGAATTCATTGAGGATCAAGAGTAATCATTGAAACGAAAAGCTTACAAAGTGATTTTAATACCCTTAGTTTACATAGCTATACTATTAACTATAAGCAAATAAAGTTTGATAAGTCAAATGTATTCTACGGTCTTTAAGTTTTGCAAATTTATCTATTACATTTTCATAAAAATCTGGATTTTTACTTAATTCAATTAATAGTTCCTTTTCTATAGACATTAAACTTAATCTACGTTCTTGAGTCATCGTATTTCTTAAGTATTACTTTATGCGTTTTAGACACGAGAAATTTCTTTCAACTGATACACTTATAGCAGGAATCTTTAAAATTAATTGTAGAACTTTTTGAATGTCGCAAAATATATCAGCAAAGTCACAAAAAAGTATTTTCAGGGTTGTATATAAATCTGTATTTTTAAACTGCTCGTCTCTATAAAAAATACAAAGTTCATTAATAAGTCTATCCCCATCAAAAATATTTGGATAAGTATCAAATAGAGATTGCAGAGATTTTTTAGGAAATTTGGTAGTATAGAATTCATACTTAGAGTGATCAAATAACGCGAGAAATTCTAAGCTATGAAGATCGAAAAACCGTGTATTAAGTTGCAGACTAATACAGTCTAAAATTTCGTAATACAGAATGTTGTATTTTTGAAATACCTCTTGCTCAGATGTTGTTCCGCGCCGATTAGGTAACTCTGTTAAATTTCTGGCATGCCGAACACATTCCAAAAATTTGCCTTCATTCCTTAATTCGTTAATTCGGATGCAAGCTGTATTTATTTGTTGCGAACAATATATCACATTTAAAGCTTTAGTCTGTAAAATGTTAAAAAGGAGATCAGTAATATAAAAAATTTCGCGGTAAATAAAAGTTAAAATAGTAAATTCAAATTCACTAAAGTGCTTAAGGAATCCCTTAGCTGCACGAATGGATTCGGCTTCCGAGGTCGGATCATTTACTATTACTTCGAAAACTTTACGAAGTTGTCCCATTCGCTTGCGACAATGTTCAAAATTTTTGATCTTGAATACCGCCAGATTTCTACTGCTCGTGGCACACGTTTACCAACAATATGATCTAATATTACTGATCTCTTAGGTGAATGATGGAAAAAACTTTGTATACCTGATAAAGTAGAGAAAATATTCTACTCTGCGGAATATTTTGTATTCCTTGTAAAACCAGGTTTAGCCGGTGAGTATAGCAATGGGTAAAAAGAGCATATGGTGCAATTGACTTTACTTTTGCCTGGAGTCCATTTAGCTCGCCAGTCATAACACTGGCACCGTCATAAGATTGGGCAACTAACTTTTCTTTATAACTAAATGGGTTTAAAACACCTTGAACTACTTCGAAGAGAGCACTGGCGTTCGATCACTACTTACATCAAAAATCCCATAAATTTTTTTTTTAATTTACAATCTCGAGTAACAAATCGAAGAGTTATCGCGCACTGAGATTTGTCTGCAATGTCAGTAGTATCATCAGATGTTAAAGCAAAGAAAGAACTAGCTGCTGTTTCTTGGGAAATGTATTCTTTAGACAAATCTTCAGTGCATGATATTAACTCATTTTGAATTGTTTTTGACTGGCCGGTGAAGATTTGGCTCATTTTGATAGGTGCTCTGATACTTCTACTTTTCTTTTAATCAAACATTCAAAACTTCTTTAAAATTTCTACGATTTAGTGATTGTGAAGATTCATCATGACCCCGAAAAGCCAATTCTTGTTTACCCAAAAGTATGGTAGTATCAATTAAATAAGTTAGCAACAACCTTTTTTTTCGAACATTTTGTTATATATAATTTTATTTAAAACAGCATGTTCCTGAAGTGCATCTAGTATAGTTGTTCGATTTTGTTAAAGTCGTATGAAACCAACAAAATTTTTTATATGATCTTTGGAACCTTTATGCATTTTTGAACTGCGCGAAATGTTTTTTAAATCGCAAAAACCTTTACCACAAGTCCAGCTGTTGTTGACATTTGATAACAAAACGCACGGCCAACAATATAAACTCTGTTTATATGTACTTCCGCAAATCCACTTGTAGGTTTCATACCACGATAACTGAAACCTTCTATTAAAACTTCGACCTTGTCGATTATCGGTACTAACTATATTTAGTGGAGGAGTCGGGCGCATAAATAAAATTTGCCGTTTTTCTAACTCACCACGCACTAAAAAAGGCGTTTCGAATAAAGATAATAAAATATCAAGTGAGGGATACATGACCCTGTGCCGAAATTTGAAATCAATTCAAATTGAAACAATATAACGATATTACACAATTTGAATTATATTATAAAAAGCAGTTTTTGTTTATATAGATTAATTTCAACCGTTCATTTACATTTCCAATACTACACCCGAAGGTACTACATTGGCCAGGAGGCAAGTTTTTGTTGCCTGGAAATTTTGAATTTTGCCGAATCCTTGCCGTTTCAGGCAAGGTAGGGATCTTTAACATGCGTGACAACACTCACACACGGGGCCTCCATTTAACCTCTCATCCGAACGAGGGCGTAGTTTTTGTAAAAAATGCTCACCTGCCATTTTTCAAACAGTCGGCCGTGTCGGGATTTGAACTCAGGACCTTGGGATCCGTAGTCTTACGCTTACTACATTGATCCACGGCGACGCCAGATTAATTTTAACCGTTCATTTACTTTTCTAATGCTCCACCAGTAGGTACTACATTGGCCAGGAGGCGAGTTTTTTGTTGTCTAGAAATTTAGAATTTTGCCGAACCCTTGCCGTTCCAGGCAAGGTAGGGATCTTTAACGTGCGTGACACCACTCACACACGGGACCTCCATTTAACCTCTCATCCGAATGAGGGCGTAATTTTTGTAAAAATGCTCACCTGCCATTTTCAAGCAGTCGACCGTGTCGGATTTGAACCCGGACCTTGGAATCCGTAGTCTTACGCTTACTACATTGATCCACGGCGACGACCATATTAATTTTAACCACTAATCACGAGAAATAAAGTACTAAATAAGGAACAAGAACACTAAACAGTAAACACTTAAACTCTGTGTACTCTATTCTATTTGAGGCATGAAGCACCAACGTACAAATGTTAATTCGGTTCATCAATTCACTATTGAAGAATTAAGCCAACTAGATTTTTTTTTACAAAACACAGCTTTCAAACAATACAATAATTTAAAATGAAACAAAGAAATAATTCCAACTTCTCAACGTCAGCTGTTAAAAAACTATGGGACCACCACTGGGGCTAATGGTTGCACTAGTATCTAAGTTTAAGCTCTTATAATAATAGAAAATTATTAATTTTCGACTTTTTGTGCAGTTAAACAACTATTACAAAGTCTGACACTCATCAACTCTACCGATCATTGACTGACTTCTATAGACAACTAATATCTGACTTCCTTTAAGTATGTATGTATAAGTATTCAGCCATCCCGCAGCTGCTGCTGTCGTTATTATAATTACCAAGATCCGAGAGGCAACGATGAGGAGCCTCAGTACCCGAGTATAAAGTGTTGGTTGATGTATACAGATAACCGCTAGACGCATCGCACTCGCGTATAATGTAGCTTTGGATGCATGGAGATGGTTGAAAAACTGTGGCGCGCTTTATAACGCCTCAGAAGAATTTGTATGAGCAGAAATCGTGCACGAATTAAGAAATGAATTTTGTATTACAAACGTTCATTATATAATATTGATTATTAATCGAATTATGATATATTTGACCAAAAATTGTTTAGAAGACATTTGTACAAGTTGTAATAGAATTTTTGTTTATGATTGAAAAGAAGATCTATAAAATTAAAGGTGAGGCGGCGGTTCACTTGCCTCATGCGACCAGCCGCCGATGGTAAAAGAAAGCTATTTGCGGTGACCGGAGACCGCAGAAATGGCCACTTCTTTACTAAACAAATTTCGTCTCTTCTTTATGGATAATTGTTTGTTAGGGCGTAGCGTTTGTACCCTTTCTCAAACTATAATATAAAAAGATAAACAAAGAATTGTCGAAGTTTCAGCGCCCATCAAATGCACGACGTTTTCTTACAAAAATTTTGTTGTGGACGGATAATGCAAAATGGGACAGGAAGGAATGGGCGGACAGAAGAGGGGTGTTTTGGTTTGCTTACCATCTACGTCTTGAGTACTTCTTACTACTTATCGCCTTTTTTCAATTGTCGGTTGTTTCCACTAACGCTTGCGTTCGAAGTGTTTTGTTTTAGAAACTCCTATTTTAACTATGCCGAAATGCAAGTTCATATTTAATATTAGTTTACAAGCAAACTGTTTATTAAGCAAACGAATACTCCCGAAGATGTCATATGGTTAAACGTACAAAATTCAGTGTGTCTAATAGCGGTACTGGTAATATTGAACAGCATATAAAGTCTGAGAGATGTAAATGTGTCTTCCGTGCCACCGCTTCGAGTTTTTTGATGTTAAATTTTTCAAGAAATCGGACGAAAACAGAAGTTTATTGTGGTAAATGTATTAAGAAGTACAGGGATTGAAGAATTAAATGTTGATCATGGTAAACCGAATTTACAATTTTGACGGATACTTCAAACCACGATAACAAGAACATATATCTTCCTTTGATGCGCTTTTGTCCACCATACAAAGGCATACAAGTAAAATATTTTGATCTCCAAGATCAACATCAAACTTCTGACATTTTCAGTTTGTTTTCTTTGCATCTCTGACTAGAGTAGTGCACAAACGTTCGTATACTGTGCACATTTGTGTACCTACGATGCACAAGCGATTGGCTATACCGAAATTTCTTTCAACAGCTCCTCCACTTTATTTTCTTCGTATCTCCGTATAGAGATGAGCACAAACGTTCATATACCGTGCACATTTGTGCACCAACGATGCACAAACGATTGGCTATAAAAAAATCCGAAATTTCTTCGGTGGGGGTGCTGCCGTTTCCATAGCCCCCAATTTTGTTTTCTTCGTATCTTTGTATAGAGAAGTGCACAAACTTTCGTTCACTCTGCACATTTGTGCACCTACAATGCACAAACGAATGACGTAGACAAAAGTTCAAATTTCGATTGTGGGGGAGATGTGGAAATTGACTTGATAAAAGAAGAGGTACAACGTGGGTCTGGACGGACACAAGGTAATTTCTGATTGGTTGATCACAAAACCCGATGTCACTGACGCCTGAAAAATACAAACCTAATTATATATAATAAATTCTTTGTTCTGTGTGCATAATGACGTTGGGCTCTTTTTAAAATGAAATACCTCTACCCTCCCTTAGAATACGCTGTTAATTTCAAAGAATTTTAATATTCAGCAACCTTCTAAAAGTTTCTATGTAATTAGGGAATAGAGCGTCTTTTACGAAATTACTTCCACCGCGTTGTTGCATAAAGCAAGGTAAGTTGATTTCAAATAAAAAAACGTACTGCAAGTAAAGTGGTGGGAGACAACAATATTGTTCCACCTAAACAATTTGAAACATTTGCTAATCCCTACTTTATAGAGCTCGAAAGCGGCTATGTAGGTGCCCTTGACAAAGGCATATAAAATTAGTGCAGAATATTTTTCGTTAGTGAATTTCAGTTATAAGAAGATTTATTTCCTTGGGTACCAAAATATTTGGCGTAACTTGAAAATGTTGAGGTTTATTTTTCGAAAATTTTCTATAATAAAGAATAATATTAACAAGAATGTTAATAATACAATTTCTAAAAGCAGCTACGCAACTGAGAGCAGGTGAGTCAAAAAACATTTTCTAGATGTGGCCGTAATTGTAAAGAATTATTTTTATTTTATGAAAATCGAAACTTAAAAATGATTCTACAACCATATTTTACATTGAAAATAGAATCTGGTATCAGCAATACAACTAAGTACACGTAAAAATACATAATAGGCCAGCAGCAATCAAAGAAGCTGGGTAAAATATCTTCTAAATGTTAATTCAAGACTTCTATATCTCTATATTACGTTTCTAGGTTTGTTGAATGTTTAAAGCTGCCCTTGGGGTATTTGTAATAATACACCTAGTGAATATTTTAAGCTTTGTGTTACAATTGCGTTCGTAGGTGATGGGACGGTCAAACAAGTTATGGTTGATTTTTCTAATATTTCATTTTAATATGAATAGATCAGACTCTACCAATTCCGAAACCTGTTCCTTATTAATTTTTATAAATAAGAACTATAATTACCGATGATGGAACTATTATTAGTTAATTTTGAAAATTCAGATGTTATTAGCTAGTTTTTATTTAAAAGTAAGCAATACCTGATTAATGTAGAAACATGACTTTTATTTTTTCAATTTCTGAAACCATTCAATACGAAGTTGTTCGATTAAACCGATTAACTTTTATGTTTAACATTTAAATGTTTTCAACGATTACTTAAAGTTTCCTTACATGAAAGTGTACGTTATCAGTAAACAAGGTCTAGTACTAAAAATGTGAAAGCCGATATTTATTTTAAATTACAATATTTAACGACTCGCATTGTTATGAATATCGACAATGTATGACGAACGGGATATCGAAAAATGTGCATAAAAGCGTACTGAATGAGGTAAAACTAGTGCGCGCCCGAGCTTTTTGTCGCCGGTGTGCGAATTACTACCCCGTCCCATAAACCTTTGATTTTTTTTTATTAATCTTCATGTTGATAATGAAATTGTTCTTTAATAATCTAATCTTCATTAGCTTCTTTAGCATCTACAAAACAGTTAAATTCGTCATCTGAGCTAGCTACACTTCACATATCGACGTTTCAGTGCAAAAGTATCGTAAGTAACCATTATGTCCATCTCTAGATATTAGAAGTTTTAATACCTATAGTTAAAATCTGTATTGTGCAAAAGCATCGTAAAAGCGAACACCTAGCCAATTCAGAGTACATAGGTTTTGCAATACTATCCTATGAATAAAATACATTTCACTATCGTGCAAAAGGATTCTAAGTTCACATAAGATGCTTTTGCATAAAGGTGGCAACTAATACCAATATCGAGACAGTATTCCATGGGATAAATTCTGCAATGCAGAGTTGATGCATTTACGCACTAAATGCATGACCACATCAGCATTATTATTAGAAATGGCTTAATAAGCAGTTCCCCGTAGTTGTATATAATGAAACACTTAGTAATTGTTTTTCATTCTTGTATTAAACGTTCACATTGATGCTTTGTGATTAAATTAATGAATGAGGCAGTTTGAGATATTCAAATAAAAACCGTTGCATCGTACCAATAAGAATTACGTAGGGTGTTTAAATATTTTGGATTATTAAAGCGTTTGCTATCGATACATTTTTAGCAAAACATCGTACGGTGCATGAAGTACATTTTACACCAAGGTGATTTTTTCAGTAACTCGTCTATATCACCTCAAAATAAATTGTAAATTGGCAATAATCAACATGCACTTGATTTATTGAGAAATATATCATTTGTTGTATTTAGTTTTGTGTAATTTGTTTTAAACTGGACTTGCGATGTTTTGCTTTATATGCCATTGGTTTTGTACTGAAGCAATTATCCCAAGGTTAGACCTTACGATAATACTAAATTTGTTTTATGTGGCTTACGATTTGAACAAGAACGCAAGCAATTACCGTCAATTACCATCATGTAAACGGCAAATTTCCAGAAATCACTAGCGTAGCAACTATAGTGCGTTTAACGAACAGATTCAGTAAATGCTCCGCCCATAAATCAGCGCCAAGTTTAAATATAGATTTTGTATTGGTTGGCCGGATTCAAACAACCACACATTTCAATTTGTAACATTAACCTACAAATGTCAATTAGTTTTTCGTGTTTGTCTTTGCTTTATTTTTGTTCACTCGTCTTTCGTAGTTTTGCTCTTGTACTTTTTTTCAAAACAGTATTTTTCAATACTTATTACATTTGTGTAGGTTATTTACAATTAATTACGTGTAACATGGATCAACAGGGTTTTTCGTCCCCTAAAAAGCGCCCGTCCAGGCATTTTTCCGTTGAGGATAAACAGCAGATCTTAAATATTTTTAAAGTTTGTGTTGAACAAAATCCCAACAACAATAAAACCGAAAATTAATGCTCTGTGTACTTATTCATTTATTGAACAATTTAACATTTATTTGCTGTACATACTATTCTATAAATTATGATTACCACGATTAAAGCACACATTTTTGTAATAGATATTAACTTTAATCATTATAGTAATATAACAATAAATTAGTCGGTATCATCCATCGCATGGTTGTCAATTATTCACATCATATGACATATACTATAAATTCCTAACGATTCATTCATTGGCCATTAATCAACATTAATTATTAATGTGATTGTTGCTGTTGTAATAATGCCATCACTCGATTCCTATTTACCATCATCAATGAGTTTGATTCTGAAATGCATTTTGTATACAAAACCTTTTATTTATAATTCTTACAATAAATTACTGTGAAGATTTCCTAACCAATAACAAACGTTTCTAAACAAGTGTTGCAGAACAAATTTGTGAATGCCATTAGACAGGCATAAAAATCTGTAGTCAGAAATATTTTCTTTTCTATTTGCATATCATAACGAAGAACATGACCTCAACCTCAAATTACATTCAACACAGTACGGAAAATTCCGTAACTAACATATCCGTTCTCGGTACTAAAACAATATGAAAAAATTAAAGTTCTAATTAAATTGCCTTTCTTACTGAAAACGTGGGGAATAATAAAACTTTCTCTCTGATAATATTTTTAATGTATTGAAAATTTAATCGTATAGTTTTGTGAGTTTATTTGAACTCCTAATTGCCACATGGTTTTGAGCAACCAATCAGAACGTTGAAAATACATTCACAATATTTGAAAATTACTATTCAACCGATGCACGCATTTGTAGTTACAGTAGGTGTTAAATTTGATCGCTGTAAATCAAGCTTATGCTCAGTTTGTACTGCGCAACTAAGCCCATCCTATTATTTTAATTACTGAATCTGTTCGTTAAACGCACTATAGGTTTCTAATTTTATATTTGGACATTAGGTAATATTTTATCGGTAAGAATAAAAACTAATATTAAAACCAATAATTATAAGCTAAACAAAATTAATATTAATTACAAAAACCATTGTTGTAAATTAAAAATTGAATTTAAATTGACGCGTCTAACTTAAACTAATAGAGTGAACAGAGTTAGTGAAACTTAATTTTCTAATTCATTACTCAGATATTCATAATCAGTTTCGGGCAACGTATCTGGAACGTTAAAACTCCTCATTTGTCGATATTCATTATGCAACCTTTGAGGAATAACATTTCCATTACAGAATTTGTTTAAGTCATTTTTCTTCTGAACTGATATAATTAATTTTTGAGAATACAGCCTTTTTGGCGTTTGAGTTTTTATGTTCATCTTAAACTGCTTTAAGCGTGTTCCAGTATAAGAGTAGTCTACCGGTACACTCGGATCATTCTTTGAAAACATAATAATTCTAATTTCACTTACTTTTATAGAGTTTTGTTCGCTGTCCTTAAATTTGCTTACTTTCAAAACTTAGTCGGCTAATTTTTTTCCTTGCAAAAAATTACTAAATTCATTTTGATAGCCTGAAATGGTTTACCGTTAGTTCGGGCATTCGTTATTATTGTGTTCCATTCAGAATGGGACCAAATTATTGTTTTCTAATTATATGCCCTATTTCACCGAGATTCAGTGGTATGCGCAGGTGGTTAAGCAGCCTGTGACTGCAAGATCCCCAACACTTAGACATTTGCCGAATTAATAGTTTTCCAGTAAATCGTGTGACACAATTAACATTATTCGAGAATATTGCATAACCAATACCTGTACTTTCCTATAATAATCATCATCTTTATGTACAGTTATTTTTTTCGTCATTAGTTTATCCATATTGGGACTTGTTGGATGCGCACCGCCATTGATTTCTATTCTGAGCTAGCCTACACATTTCCCTGAAATTCCCACAACCTACATCTTTCACTATTTGTGTGCAATAGTCTAACCTAGGTTTACTTCTACTTCTCTTTTTTCCTGTCTCTGCTTCTAATATATCCCTCACTATTTACCCGTGCATTAGTATGTGACCTATCATCCTATCTCTCCCATTTTTTTTAGTGTTTTCCACATATTTCATTCTTACCCTACCATTTCTAGTACCTCTTTGTTCTTAACTATCTCCGTCCATTATATCTTCATCATTCGTTTGTAGCACCACATTTCAAAGGCTTTTGCCTTTTTCTTGTGTGCTTCTCCTACTGTCCAGGATTCACAGCCGTACAGTGCTGTGCTCCGCACATATGTTTGAAGCAAGCTTTTCCATGTTTCTATGTTTGTTGTCTTTGAACACAGTAGTTGCTTTTTCTTGTTAAATGTTGTGCGACCTTGTGATAATCTTTGTTTTATACCTTTGGCGCTTTTCCCATCCTGCATTATTTGGCTTCCTAGGTAGTAGAAATCCTTAACCTCTTGTAAGTTCTTGTTACCAATTTGTTTTCTTGTTTTTGATTTATTTTCCCCTCCTTTGCATACTAGTACTTTAGTTTTATTTTTCTTAATTTTCATACCGTATCTCTCTGTTAGAACCGCTTCCATTTCATAAATAGCAGCTTCTAACTCTTGCTTGCTAGATGCTAATACCGCTATATCATCTGCAAATCTAAGCATATCAATTGTTTGTTCTTGCATAGTAATTCCAAAAGCCGTCCTGCATTTAACAGTATTCATTGACTCTTCTGTACAAGTTAAAAATTGATGGGGATAGGGCACATTCCTGTCTCACCCTTTGCCTAATCTTCTTCTCTACATTCCTGCTCTAATTCAATTACTGCTGTTTGCTCTTTGTATAAGTTATGTACTATTCGTCTATCCCTATAACTCATTCCAATATTTTGAGTATTTCAAACATTTTTCTCCATTTTACATTGTCGAATGCTTTTTCCGGATCTACAAACCTTATATACACGCTTTCTATTGTTTCTCCATTATCACTCTCAGAGCTAAAATAGCCTCCCGTGTTTCGCTGTTTCGCCTAAACCCAAATTGATCTTCCCCTAGTATTTCTTTTGCTCGTTTTCCATTCCTCTTTGTACAATTCTAGTTAATATTTTGACACATGTGCTGTCAAATTTCGAAAATTTTAACATCCATCCGCACCTTTTTCTTTGGTATAGTTACTATGATGTTACATTTGAAATCTTTGGGTATCTCTACCTATAGCTTACAAGTTGGAAGGGACGTTCTGTTACTGCTTGTCCAGGGGCTTTTAGAGTTTCTGCTTGTACCTTATCTGTACCCGGCGCCTTACCATTTTTCAGACCGTTTAACGCTAATTTAAACTCATCTCTAAGTATAGGATATCCCAAGTCAATATTTTCAATGTTTGATTCCTGTTCTAATGCTGTTACTTCCTCTCCTGCACATAAATTCCCTATATATTCTTGCCATTCACCCACTGTCTCTACATTTTCTATAATAACGTTTCCTCCCGCGTCTTTTATATTTTTGCTATACGGTCTTATATCCCTAAAATAGATTCTAATAAGTTTGTATGCTTCATCTGTCTTTCCTATTTCTATCTTAGTTTGTACCTCTTTGCACTTTTCATCAACCATTGTTCTTTAGCTTTCATGCATTTGCAAATAATTTCCCACTTTATGACTTTGTGTCTATGTTTTTCTGTTTCGCCTGATCTATGTTTGTATTTTCGTCTTTTTTCTATTAAATTCAGGATATCCTTTGTTTTATTAATGTTTAAAATAGTATGATACCAGTGACTGGGAATAACTCATAACATATATCCTTTGTTATCCATGGTTTCTTATTTCCTATTTGTGTGTACCCCAGAATGTCTCTGGCTGCCATGTCTAAGCTGGATTTAATATTATTCCATTCTGTTTCTACTTCCTTAGTATCAGATATCTTTCCGGTTTTAGTACAGGTTTACATGCCAACACCTCAGTACGAGGATGAGGGAATAGAAAAGGTATATGGGGATATAAATAGTATAGCGAGAAAGGTAAAGGGAGATGAGAATTTAATAGTTATGGGCGATTTTAATGCGTCAGTGGGAAAAGGTAGTAAGGAAAAAATGATAGGAAGATTTGGGTATGGCAGACGAAATGATAGAGGTGAAAGATTAGTTGAGTTTTGCCAGGAACATAAATTAGTGACTGTAAACACCCTATTCGAACAACATGTTATGAGAAGATATACCTGGAAAGCGCCAGGTGATAGGGTTAGATATCAAATAGATTATATTTTAGTAAAACAAAGATTTAGAAACCAAGTTAAAAACTGTCGTAGTTATCCAGGGGCTGACATAGATAACAATCATAGCTTAGTTAAAATAAAGTGTAAGCTAAAATTCAAAAAATTGAGAAAAGTTAAAAGAAAAAAAAATAGATGAAAAGAAATAAAAAGGGCTGTACATGATACAGCAACACAGACTATAGGTAAGAAAAGAATAGAAGTGACAAAACTCTGGGTAACAAAAGAGATATTAGATTTAATAGAATATAGAAGAAAGCTTAAACCTTTCAGAGAATTAGATAGTGAAAGTAAGCAAAAAATATAATAGAGTTAGAAATAAGATAGTACATGAGTGTAGAAAAGCTAGCAATAAATGCATTGAGGAGAATTGTAAGGGAAAGATGATTTGAGAGTAGGTAAGACAGACAGGGCTTACAGGGCAGATAAAAAGCTTTTCGAGGAAGATAGGAAAATATATAATGGTATTAAAGATGCGAATAATGAGCTTCTAATAAATAAAGTTGAGGTAACAGATAGATGCAAAAGATATTTAGAAGATTTATATAAGGAGACTATGTGGATGAGTTAGAGAACGACCAAGAAGAGGATGTAGAAATTGGGTTTTCAATATTAAGAGAGGAATTTAATAGAGCTGTTAGGGATCTTAAACTAAATAAAGCGCCGGAGATTGACGATATACCCGCAGAATTAATAAAATATGCAAGTCAGAAAACTTTTGACAGATTATATGAACTAGTAAAAGTAATACATGACACAGGTGAGGTCCCAATAGATTTCGAAAAAAGTATTATTATTCCAATCTCAAAAAAGTCAGGAGTTGATAGGTGTGAGAATTTTAGAACGGTTAGTTTAACTTCCTATGCTTCCAAAACACTAACAATAATAATTAAAAATAGAGTAGAAGCTTTGACTGAGAATTATTTAGGGGAAGATCAATATGGTTTTCGTAAAGACAGAGGGACAAAAGAACCGATACTAATGATTAGGGTAATTATCGAAAAAAGGTTACCAACGAAATAAAAAGACTCATTTCGCGTTTGTAGATTTAGAAAAAGCATTTGATAGGGTTAATTGGATTGTTATGTTCAGGGTTTTGCAAAAAATAGGAATCTTTCATAGGGATAAAAAAATTATTTACAGTCTATATAAAAACCAAAGCGTAGTAATTAGATTTGATGAAATAGAAAAGGAAGCTAAAATTAGAAATGGTGTTAGACAGGGCTGTATACTATTTCCCTTGATTTTTAATGTTTATATTAAGGAAAAGAGTCTAGAAAAGAGTTAGGAGAGTTTTTAAATATTTTAGATGGGATACTGCAGAGTAACTATAGTATGAGAATTAATTCAGGAAAGACAAAGATAATGACAAGAGAGTTACAGCCTAGTTCTAAACCAAAATTAAAAATAGGTAATACCGAGTTAGAAAAGGTAGTTGAATTTTGCTATTTAGGTAGTACAATTACAAAGGACGGACGCAGCAAAAGGTATATAGTTGGTAGAATAGCTCAAGCTAGAAAAATGTTTTTAAAAAAGAGAAACTTACTAATAACTAATAGAATTACTTTAGATAATAGAAAAAGTTTCATTAAGTCGTACGTATGGAGCGTTCTATTATGCGGTAGTGAGACTTGGACAATTAAAGAGGTAGATAAGAAAAAGATAAAAGCTTTTGAAATTTGGTGTTATAGGAGAATGTTAAAGATTAGTTGGACAGATAGAGTAACAAATGAGGAACCCTGTATGTAGAAACAATTAAAGGTCAGGAGAGATAGAATGATAGGGCATCAGTTAAGACATGAGGGACTATTTAGTTAGGTCTTAGATAATAGACTATCGAATAAAAATAGAGTAGGAAGACCTAGACAAAGCTATATTAGTCTAATTGTTAGAAATGTAGGTTGTGAAGGGTATGTTGAACTTTTTAGATTAGCACAGAATAGAAAAGAAGTTAGAGCTGCGTCAAACCGACCTTAAGTAAGGTCGAAAACAAAATGATGATTGAAACCCTAATTCTGAGCGTAAATCCAATAAAATATAATAGAATTTGGAAGAAATAGAATTGTCCGAAAATTCATGGTTACGCCTTGTATTATACAAGCGTACCTTTATTCATTTATGTACAATGCAAAAACACAAATTGCACGTGTGTAAATAATCACCCTGTATGTAAATTGGATATGTAAATTGTAACATACCGTAAAACACATTTCAATGAGAATGCAAATCTATACATTTTTGATAAAATTTGCTGTAAATAGTATAAAACGAGCTTTACACATTTTGCATCATCATCATTAGGGCTTCAGTCCTGGAACTGGTTAGACGCGTACCATCATTGTTTACTATTCTGAACTAACCTACAGATTTCCCTGAAATTTGCAGTCTGCATCTATCACTAACTTATCTAGGTCTACATCTACCTCTTTTTTCCTATCTCTGCTTGTAATATATCCCATACTATTTCCCAAAAATGCCTTAGAACGTATTCCGCTCTTCTATTTCTCTTTTTCCCTAGATATCCTTGTTCCCCTACTATTTCTATAACCTATTTGTTGTTATCTTTGTCTGTCCATGCTATCATCCTCATACATAAATGCATAAATAAAAATAATTTTGTGTAATTACTATAAAACGTAAACTATTTTGCATTAAATAGTAATCAAAGTTTAAATTAATGAGACTCCTCAATCGTAGCAATTGATTCTAAATAAAGAACTTTCTGGAATATGAGACATCGGTATTTAAAACTACCTATAAACTCATTAAATAAACATTTTAATTCCAAGAAGCAGTTTGAACATCGAAAGAAGCTGCAAAATCCCTGGAATAATGAATTACATTTTGCATTAGTATGCGACGCTGTTACATTAGACAATTTATTTGGTGTATTTATTTTTAATAAGTTAAATTGCATAAGAGTTTGGCATAAAGGTATTTGTAAATGGATAGTTTTATTGTAGCAATTTTGAAATAAAAACCCGAGTTACCTTGACCCTTACAAATATATATTGCTATGATAAGAGGATGATTTAAGGGTTTATTAAGTCATAGGGGTTGTAAGATAAATGGAAATATAATTAGCGTTAAGAAAACCAAACAATTCCACCATTAAATAGGAGTAAATTGACTGTTTTATATAAAGTCAATAGCGAGCACACTGTATATAAATCATAACCAACTTAATTCATAAGAAAGAAGCTCATTATTCAATAATCAGATACTATTTAGCAAAAATAATAATGTGTACGTCGTATAATATGTCCTAAGTTAAATGTACAAGTCCAGAACTGGAAAGAAACAAACAAAAATAAGGTTTTAAACGCATCAAGTTTCATCAAAATAAACACGTAATCGATGAAGATAAACAACCTGGCATACTAGTTATTTACTAATATCATTAAATATATCAACGCATAAATAAGTAAACGCGTTCAAATACTTCATTATAAAATATGAATACGTGACCAAAGACATTGTATTTCGATAAAATTCAATATATTTGGAGTAACAAACAATAAATAACAGGCGGTCTGTGATATGATAAAGTTTGGACTATCATCGACACAAACATGAAAGACGTGACAAAATGAAATGCAAGTTTGGACTTTCTGCGAAATATGCCCCACAAAATTGAACGTCTACGAGTGAAATGAAGCGTCTGACCAAGAATCGGAACAGGGAGTTTCTAGTAATACCGAGCTCTGCAGAGATAAGCGCAAGGTACGACGTCTTCATCAACAAGCACACCAATAGGAAAAATAGATAGGAGGAGTCTATAAATACTATGGGAACCTCATGAACATTCAGTATCTCTTCGAGCAACGCACCAACCACGTCAATCAAAAGTGTAAAAGTGAAAATTAACAATTTATTAAAATAGTGAAAATTAAAAGTGCCAATTTATACAACAAGAAGTAGCCGTTTTGATCTTAAAACGTAAAGTAAACTATTAATTGAATTTAATTCTAATATTTAAGAAATTTAGGGCTCTGAGTGTACCTAAAAACATCCTGCTAAATAAATGTATAAACAAACTTCGAGAATATTCTAAAAATACTTCTAAATATGCTTACAAGAAAACATAAAATAAATGTCAAGATACTCACATTAAACTACAAGTAAACTCCAAGTCATTCCAAAATTCGAAGAGAGAATTCGAGCAACAATTAATTAATTATTCTGGCCAACAAGTGACGAAACTACGCGAATAAGTCAAGCTGTAATGATCCAGAGGTGCTGACCATCGATATCCAGAGGTAGTTCCTAGAACCAAGTAGGAAAAACAGGTCAGAGATTTCATTCATTATTAGTGTGACTTTTTCAATTTTTAACATTTAATATTTGCTATATCAAATATCTGTAAGGGTCATCAAAACAATTATTTGAGAATTTGAAAAATAGAGAAAAAATCGTTTTGAACGTTCAAAAAGTACTTAAAAGTAATTACAGTGGTATTTTTTGCTGGCTTTCAGGGAATAGAGATTTTGGTAAAATCGGATAAGTATCAATATTTTATTCAGGGGCTAATTTTGGAATATTAAACAAATTAATAAGTTATTGACATAAAAGTGTACATATTATCGATTATTATGCTGTATATTTTTGGATTGCTTCATTTTCATTTTCATTTACATTACTTTAACAGATAGATAATAGAAAGAAAAGGGGTTAAACAATCTTTATTGTCGAGACGTAGGCCACTCTGTGTTTAATAGATTGAGCTAGCCGATGAATACAAATTCAAAGAATTATAGGATTTAGAGACGCAGAGAAAAGAGGCCGAGTACGAACACAACAGTAAAGTTTTAAAAAACAACGGCAACGTCGAGATAGCAAGGTTGTATAACGAAATAATCGTGGGCAAAGAATACAGCAAAGTTAATACGACTTCCAATCGTAGGGGCAATTTCACAGCAATTTATAGGACACCAATCGTTAGGGGCTATTTCACATAAATTCTATAGCATCCAATCACCCAATCGAGGGGCTATGTTCACATCAATTTATACAACACTCAACATAGGGGTATTTTACAGCAATATATATATATATATATATATTGCTGTGAAACCACCAAAAATCCGTGAACTACGCTTTTCGAATCGAGCCTCACGAATTGGGCGTCAAATAATGCTGTGAAACCTCTTGAATTACCTGGTCTGTTGATTTTCTTCTGTTAATCGCCTCGGCTGCTCCTCTAGATAGCTTTCATCCTCATACATAAAAAACAAACACATTTCTACCACAAACATCAACGTCAACTCTATTTACATCAATATTCACAATACATTAAAATTTCAAAATTAATATTCAGCATAAATTTTAATATCGGAAAATTTCAAACTTAAATTTATTTTCATTTTAATGTGCATCCAGAAGTAAAGTCCTTGTAGGATGCCTACTAATTACTATAACAATATATGCAGAGTACAAAGGGAGTATCTACCCCCCCTTTACGTTAATTAACCAGGTTCGTCTAATTGAGCTCAAAGACATACCCATATTTTTATCATAATCCAGAACATCAATACTAAATACCCCTTTCTACTTAAACAAGCAAATTTCACCTTAAAATTAAAATATTATTGTTAGTATAATTTCACTACTGTCCATTTTAAATAAACAAATTAGAAAGTTATTCAACACACACCAAAATCTCAAAGTTCAAACAAAATAGTATAATTTACCTGAAGGTTACTTGCACTCGTAGCTTCAATGTACATCGTCCCTTTTGTTAATCACACCATTCCAACTGGGTTATATTTACGGCTTCTGATTCTCAACGCTTTAAAAATTTTTCTCCATCACCATTCATCTAAAGTTGTTTCAGGGCTTTTCCGGAACTCCTCTGTGTATATCTGACCCTTGTTTCGTGGATTCAGACACGTTTATGCACCATTTAAGTATTAATACCCCGAAAATAACAAAGAAATTCATACTTCTTTCACCAAGATACGCCAAAACTGCCTACTTTTGTGTATTTATTTGTCATAGTAAATTTTACCAATTGGTACAGTGATACTAAACTTTATTACCTTGTATCTTCTTTTCTAAGTGCACTAACGTACATTCATTGTAGCACGTAAAGAACAAGCTGTTTTAAATCACATAATATTCGAGCAAACTGTTTAAATTATTTAATATTAAAACCGGAAAACTAAAAGCACTGTATAACGCGTTCAATCAAGTCGAAGATCTAAGAGAGCTTGTTTATATTCACCTCGGTATATATAGAAGTTAGCCTGTCTGTCGGTCTGTTCCCCAAAACGGGTAATTCTAAGAATTTCTCATGCTATGTTCCCATTCCGTCGCTCGCGCGTCGGTTTTACGAATTTTCACTCGCCCCAGTTAAAATCTCAGAAATTCTCACACGGCACGAAAACATGTCCGAAAAAACTAATTAATTTTGTACAGAAATTGTTGTTTCTACCTCTGATATTTGCATCCTATTTTCAACCAATTGTGACCCTCGTGACGTTGCTTAAATCACGCCTTTTACTATATGTGTCTTTGCTTGACGCATTTTCTCTTTCCTTTTCTAACCTGTTCGTATTGGTGCAAATTGATATTCTTTATTATCGATTATATTTTAGTCCATGTGGACTATCTGGGTTATCTGCGTATCGCACCTTCTCGTGAATATTAAGCCCCGGTTTCTCCAAGATTCTTTGAAACCATTTGTTATCTACACAATTTTCGCCGTACGTGATATTTAAACTACGCAGGTGTTCAAAATAATATTAATTCTCAGAGCTTTATTTTCTGGTATTATAATCTTGGATTTTCACAGACTTTTATGCTTATTATTAATAATGGTTTAATTAACTCCAATTAAAATTAATACCCTTTAAATTTTAGTGAATCCTAACTAAATATTAGTTATTATCTGTACGTTTTGTTCAATACCGGTTACTTAAAATAGGGTTAATTAATATAAATTTTGCACGTAATTTCCATTTGTTTCTTTCCTCGGAATAATTACATTACCCGTAGAGCTTGTTAATACTGTTTCTTTTGATATAAAGCGTCTTGTACATGATTTTAAATTTCTTATTTTACTGAGACGACCGAATTTATTCATGCTTCATGGTTTTAATAAAGCGTATTATTTAATAAAATTCCTTATACACGGTGATTAAAATTATTTGATGTGATTATTTAATTTTCTACCCTGGTCTAAATATGAGTATTTTCCCCCTATTTGAATACAAATAATCCCACTTATTTGAATGCAAATATTAAACATTTAGCCCAAAAAAATTACAAAAAAATTGCCTATCTCTCTACCCTTATCTATCTAACTTACCTACCTTATCTCCAATTCAAAAAAATATTTACACCTATCCTATATCCCTATCCTATTCCTAACTCTCACCTAATTTTATAAACTGAAATTATCCCTAACTTCATCCTACTTATCCATCTAATCCTATATATATCCTATATACCTATCCTATTCCTAACTTTTAATTAATCTTCACTATACTTTACTTCCCCCTACCTAATCCTATATACCTATCCTACTCTTACTCTATTCCTAACTCTCCATTAATCTTATATGAAATATCTATACTTAACCTATCTTATTTTCTCCCTACCTTTACTTTTTATTCTCATCCTAAACCTATTCCTAATTATCTCCCATATTTATCCTATACCTAGCTTTATTTTCTATAAACACTTACTTCTACTTTTCTATATACACCTATCTCTATTCTTATCCTATTTAAATTTTACTCTATTATACACCTATTTCTCCTGTGGTGCTGGTTCTCCGGTATAAGGGAATAGTAGGTTGACGTGAAACCGTCCCCTCTCATTTCCCGTACCTACTTCCCTTAATAAATATGTGCACTCCCCTACTACTTCACCTATCTCAAAAGGTCCCTCATATGGCAAGTGTAGTTTAGCACATGTCATCCTATCTCTCTTCCCTACTCTCAAGCTTTTTACTACTACCTGGTCTCCCACTTTAAATTTTACCCTCTTTCTAATTCTTGCGTTCATCTTCCTTGTATATTTTCAGCTCTCTTCCTTAACCTCTCCTCACATCTACCAAAAGTTGTTGGAATTAATCGTCCCTAGGCACTATTTGCCATGGTCTTTCGGGATACTGTTGCTTGATCAGCATGATGGGACTGGTTTCTGTCACGGTACTAGGGGTTTCATTGATAAAAGATTCAACCTTGGACAAATTGTCCTCCCATAAACGATGATTCCTATGTGAAGCTAAACGCAAAAACTTAACCGTCTCTTGAATATATCGCTCAGCTGGATTCGCTTGAGGATGCCTTATGCTACAAAACACCACTTTAATGTTTTGCCTCTCCAATAATCTCTAAATCTTTGATTATTAAAATAAGTAGCATTGTCTGCTAATACCCGTTTAAAGGTTCCTACTTCCTACAAAATTGTTCCAATTTCTTGTTTGTTCCGACTGTGTTACAATCCCGAGTGGGATATAATTTGGTAAATTTCGAAAACACATCAGTCACAATCAGCACATGTTTGTGTCCTTTGTACTTCTGACTAGATTACTCAAATAGTCAATAGCAACTAAGTCCAGGGATTTTGTACGTGTATACTTTGTACCACATCTTGACTCGTACTATTTTGTACTTTCCTAAAGTACATAAGTGACAAGTGTTGATGACTGACTTTACTAACCCTAAGTCTTTAGTTGAAAAAACGTTTCCTAAAATTAACCATGTCTTTCGGATCCCTATGTGACCATATCTTAAGTGCAGATCTTTGATAATTAATTTTGCTTGTACCCTATCCACTACATACACTTCCAATTCTTGAATCTTTTACACAAAAGCCGTTTATCATATGGAAGTTTTAAATCCCGGTTCGTTTTCTAACTTCGTTCTAACAATCTGTAGCTCCTCACTCTGCCTCTGGTTCCTCAAGATCTCCTCTTCTCCATATACTGAATCATTTTGTAGTAGACTGTTCATGGCAATCATGATGTCACACGGTCTTTTGTTATGCATGTCCCTGTTTCTACTAAACGCGTCTGCTATAAAATTATTTTCTCCCTTAATATATTTAATCTCAAAGTCAAACTCCTGTAGTAACAACCCCCATCGATATACTCGATTGTTAGAAAATCTTGTATTCATCAACGCACACAACGCCGAATGATCCGTTTCGATTACAAAATGTTTTCCTATCAAAAAAAATTTTAACTTCGTAACACCAAACACCACTGCAGCCATCTCCTTCTCACTAATCGTGTAATTTACCTCATGCGGCTTCAGTGTGCGTGAAACAAAAGATATGGGCACCTCTTCCCCCTCTTGTACTTGGTACAACTCTGCTGCTAACGCACTATCCGATGCATCCGTCCTCAGTACGAAACCTACATCAAATCTGGGATGCCTCAAAATTAGTTGGTCGTGAAATTGTTCCAACAGTGTTAGATATGCTGCCTCTTGACTTTCCGTCCAACTCCATCTTACTCCCTACTTCAGAAGTTTAAACAATGGACTCGCTTTTTCAGCAAATCCCGGTACAAACTTTTTATAAAGTTAAGGACCCCAAAAAGCTCTTAATTTCCTAATATTATTAGGTCTCGGATATGTCAAAAGTTCGGACAATCTTTCTTTATCGATACACATACCTTGAGTGTTCACCACATACCCCAGAAATTTAACAGTTTTGAAAAAATTCACATTTTCTATATTCAGCCTCAATCCTGCTAATTTAAGCTCTAATAATATCCGTTCTAAATGAGAGTAATGTTGTTCCTCAGTTTCACTAAAATTAAAATATCATCCACATAGTGTATGCAGAATTGCTCATATGCTCCTAAAATTGCTTGCATTGCCTTAATTAATGCTGCACTTGACGTTGACAAACCATACGGTACTACCTTAAAATTATAGATTTTTCCTCTACGGAAAATCCTGTGTACCTTCTAGAATCTTTGTGTAATGGAATCAGCCAGAATGAATTCCTTAAATCTAATTTACTAAAAATAAACTTGCCACTTAATCTCGTCAAAAGTGTGTCCATGGATGGTGGACAATGGAATTGCGGTTTGGTCCGTTGATTAATTTTCGTGCATCTAAACATAAACGAATGCTATCATCCTTTTCTTAACTACCACCAACGGATTTATGAAATGAGTGTTTGATACCTCTATTATGCCATCTTCCAACATTTTATTTAATTCTGCCTTCACCTGCTCCCGATATGCTGCTGGAATTGGATAAACCTTTGCGTTGAACGGTTCTGAATTATCCACTTCTAACACGTGCTCATAGCCTAACGCTGTGCTTGCTTCTACCCCCACTAATTCTGCATGTTTTTGTAATAAAGCTTGAACCTCTACTATCTTATCCTCTGGACATCTTATTGTGTTGATCTGTTTACCTTCATCATCTTCTACCTCTACTACATTAATACTAAACCCCGTGTCATCCTCTGTGACTTCATAACTGCCCTTCCATGGCACTGCCCTATCCTTAATCCTTATTACCTTCCGTTCCATATCTATCAACACCCCTAACTTCATCATACAGTCAACACCTAAAATGCTCTGAAACTTCAGTCCAGGTACAATTACAAACTCCTGTTCACAGCTTAAACCTCCTATATCTATCCTAAGCACCACAACACTATTTACTACAGCAAACTTCTTTTTATTTGGAGCTACTAAATGACTACGCTTTATAGGCATAATTCTATCACAAACCTTATCCCTAATTTTGCTGACGAATTCCTCCGATATTAAACTCGCCTCTGCCCCTGTATCAAGTAATACTTCTACATTATTCTCAAAAATTTCTAAATTAATAATTGGCAAACATAAGTTTTCCTTAGTTTCTGGCTCTACTTCCTCCTCAATTTTCAAAAATTCACGTGGATGTTCATATACATTTACACTGAAATCTAGTGGTCTGTCGCGTTCTAAAAATCCTGTCTAGGTCTGTTTTCCCTACTCGGTCCTGGTCTAGCCGTCACCTCAGCGTATGTCCTAGGCGTTTCCACTCGTTCCGTGTCTGTATTAGCAGTCCCGCTCATGTCTGGTGAACTATTCATTCTGGTAGGTCCCGGTCTCGGTGCAGGTCCCCTTCCTAAACTATTACTCTAACATATGGTCGTCTCTGTTCCCAATTCTGTCGCTGGTATCCGTAACTATTCCCCCGTCTAGCGTAGTTGTCCCGTCTATTGTCAAACCTAACTGTGTTGATCTGTCTTTCCCTATTTTCCCGAGGTCGTCCACTACTTACGTCGTCGTACCTCTGCAGGTATTCTAAAAACATTTCTCTGTCCACTATGTTCTGTAGTGCTACGTGCTGTCTTATTTCTGCCTCGAAGTGTCGTGATAAATACATAATAATTTGTCGGTCCGTCAGTGGTGGGTTCAGTTGCTTTGCTATGCTATACTTGCGTATAGCATATTGCTCCCTACTTCCTGAAAATTCTCCCTTAAATTTCCCTGTGATTAAGTCGTCTCGTACCTGGTCTTGTCTGTGGTCACTCCAGTAGTGCTTTAAAAATTTGTTTTCAAAGTCCTGATACGTGTCTATGTCCTGTCCTACTAAATTGTACCACGCTTCCGCATTGTCCTTTAATAAAGCCTTTATCGTATTCAGTTTAGTCTGTTCGTCAAATAAATTTCCCACTAGATTTCTTACGCTATTAATAAAAATTTGTGGATTTACCCTGTTATCGCCATAAAACTTCATGTGTTGGTCCAATGATACTCCACCTGTAGAAAATCTGGGACCATCCCCCGTTAAATTTGACATGTTGTATTTGATACTACTAACTTCGCGTTCTACCCTGCCTAACTGATCCCTACATGAGTCCGTCACTTCCGTCATTTTACATTAATCTCTTCTTCACAAAAATGCGTACTTCGGACCTTAAATGTCCCATTTCCTGTCGAAGACCTTTAATATCACGCTCATTTTTTCAACCCTATTTTCTACTTCCCCAGTTTCACGGTAAGACTATCTTTAAATTCTGTAAATTCTTTAGTATTTTGTTCAATTTTCCCGCTTATCTGCTCTAATTTTTGGTTGGACTCCTCCTCGCTCTATTAGATTCTTCCCTAGCTCTATTAGTTTCATCGCTTAGCAGTTCTAATTTTCTATTGGATTCTTCGTTCATCCTCTCTAGCATTCTCATTATCATCTCGTTTCCTTGATCCCCTGATTCCGTCCTTGACTGATCTCTACTGCCTCCAGCTTCTTCCATTTTTGAATTTTTCTCACACAATGCACTATCGTCACTTCCAATTTCCACTCCTTGACTCCTTAACCACTCTTTTCTCTGCATACGTTCTAATCACTCACACACACTCTAAAATACTCCTAAATTTATACACACACAGAAACTCTCTCTCTCAGATCGCCAGTTTCCTGGAATAAAATCACAAAAAATTTTATTTGGAACTCGAGCCTCACTTTTGGGTCGCCAAAGAATGCTGTGAAACCACCAAAAATCCGTGAACTACGCTTTTCGAATCGAGCCTCACGAATTGGGCGTCAAATAATGCTGTGAAACCTCTTGAATTACCTGGTCTGTTGATTTTCTTCTGTTAATCGCCTCGGCTGCTCCTCTAGATAGCTTTCAACCTCATACATAAAAAACAAACGCATTCCTACCACAAACATCAACGTCAACTCTATTTACATCAATATTCACAATACATTAAAATTTCAAAATTAATATTCAGCATAAATTTTAATATCGGAAAATTTCAAAATTAAATTTATTTTCATTTTAATGTGCATCCAGAATTAAAGTCCTTGTAGGATGCCTACTAATTACTATAACAATATATGCAGAGTACAAAGGGAGCATCTACCCCCCCTTTACGTTAATTAACCAGGTTCGTCTAATTGAGCTCAAAGACATACCCATATTTTTATCATAATCCAGAACATCAATACTAAATACCCCTTTCTACTTAAACAAGCAAATTTCACCTTAAAATTAAAATATTATTGTTAGTATAATTTCACTACTGTCCATTTTAAATAAACAAATTAGAAAGTTATTCAACACACACCAAAATCTCAAAGTTCAAACAAAATAGTATAATTTACCTGAAGGTTACTTGCACTCGTAGCTTCAATGTACATCGTCCCTTTTGTTAATCACACCATTCCAACTGGGTTATATTTACGGCTTCTGATTCTCAACGCTTTAAAATTTTCTCCATCACCATTCATCTAAAGTTGTTTCAGGGCTTTTCAGGAACTCCTCTGTGTATATCTGAACCTTGTTTTGTGGATTCAGACACGTTTATGCACCATTTAAGTATTAATACCCCGAAAATAACAAAGAAATTCATACTTCTTTCACCAAGATACGCCAAAACTGCCTACTTTTGTGTATTTATTTGTCATAGTAAATTTTACCAATTGGTACAGTGATACTAAACTTTATTACCTTGTATCTTCTTTTCTAAGTGCACTAACGTACATTCATTGTAGCACGTAAAGAACAAGCTGTTTTAAATCACATAATATTCGAGCAAACTGTTTAAATTATTTAATATTAAAACCGGAAAACTAAAAAGCACTGTATAACGCGTTCAATCAAGTCGAAGATCTAAGAGAGCTTGTTTATATTCACCTCGGTATATATAGAAGTTAGCCTGTCTGTCGGTCTGTTCCCCAAAACGGGTAATTCTAAGAATTTCTCATGCTATGTTCCCATTCCGTCGCTCGCGCGTCGGTTTTTACGAATTTTTCACTCGCCCCAGTTAAAATCTCAGAAATTCTCACACGGCACGAAAACATGTCCGAAAAAAACTAATTAATTTTGTACAGAAATTGTTGTTTCTACCTCTGATATTTGCATCCTATTTTCAACCAATTGTGACCCTCGTGACGTTGCTTAAATCACGCCTTTTACTATATGTGTCTTTGCTTGACGCATTTTCTCTTTCCTTTTCTAACCTGTTCGTATTGGTGCAAATTGATATTCTTTATTATCGATTATATTTTAGTCCATGTGGACTATCTGGGTTATCTGCGTATCGCACCTTCTCGTGAATATTAAGCCCCGGTTTCTCCAAGATTCTTTGAAACCATTTGTTATCTACACAATTTTCGCCGTACGTGATATTTAAACTACGCAGGTGTTCAAAATAATATTAATTCTCAGAGCTTTATTTTCTGGTATTATAATCTTGGATTTTCACAGACTTTTATGCTTATTATTAATAATGGTTTAATTAACTCCAATTAAAATTAATACCCTTTAAATTTTAGTGAATCCTAACTAAATATTAGTTATTATCTGTACGTTTTGTTCAATACCGGTTACTTAAAATAGGGTTAATTAATATAAATTTTGCACGTAATTTCCATTTGTTTCTTTCCTCGGAATAATTACATTACCCGTAGAGCTTGTTAATACTGTTTCTTTTGATATAAAGCGTCTTGTACATGATTTTAAATTTCTTATTTTTACTGAGACGACCGAATTTATTCATGCTTCATGGTTTTAATAAAGCGTATTATTTAATAAAATTCCTTATACACGGTGATTAAAATTATTTGATGTGATTATTTAATTTTCTACCCTGGTCTTTATATGAGTAATATATATATATATATATATATATATATATATATGCGTGTGTGCGTGTGTGTAGTATGATAGACAAGGACAGAGAACACGTCACGGATACCTAGAATAGATAAGAAGGTAATAAAATGTTGAAATTTTATACCTAATTGGGTATAACTTCCGGGAAAACTTGCATCATAATGTTCGAGATTATACTGGTAAAATTCTCGAAAATAGACGATTTATATATAAAGGAAAGCTTATCGTTTCGAAGGGAAGTCATTTGCAACGATAAATGAAATTTGATCCGATGCAGTCGACGCTTAAAGTAGATCAAGAAATGTTATTTTAAAACGCTAGTCGTTGCGTTATATGGAAGTCTGCCGTAAAACATAATTGCGAGGTTGCAATAAATATTGAAGTGATGTTTTCAAACCCAAATTACATACAAAAATGGAATTATTAATTACTAAGAAAAGGCAAAAATTCTTCAATATAAAGCTATTTATAAAGTTGTATTAAATAATTGAAAAGAAAATTTAACCAAAATATGTACTTTGATAATTGCTTTGGAAATCCGGAACTTTAATTTGGAAAAATTTGTAAGCCGATCAATTTAAAATAAGAAAATTTTTAATTACGAGAAACGTTTTGTGGATTCTACAAGTATTACTGTTAGATTTATTTTTAGCTGATGTTAGAATATTTAGATTTAGTTTAAGGTAATCCAAATAATTTTTTTGTCGTGTGAGGAATTTTTTTCACCAGGAGTTTGTGTTCAGGGTTCGATATACGCTGACCTTTAATAAATTATATGCCAAGGATATTTCCTGGCCAAAACAAATCTTACCAGCGTAATTTATAACCAGGTAAAATATCCTCAAAAGAATAAGTTTAATTCTGTAAATTTTTTCAGCGACGCACCTAACGTGAGACCATTTCCATATCACTCCTTTTAACGGCACTTTTCACAACTTGTGCGGGTTCAAGCACTTTAATAAATTATATGCCAAGGATATTTCCGCCAAGGCAAATCCTGTCACGTGATTTAACCAGTAATTGAGGCTCATCAGGACAGGAGTAGCGCAGTTGTAATATTTAATTTGTCAGGACACCTAACGTGAGGACATTCAATCACCTTTTAACTCACCAATTTGTGCTTCGTGTCGTTTCACCTGACATTGCATTCAAAGTCGGCACAGAGGAGATGTGACCCAACTGCTCTTTCCAGAACCAAAAGGCTATAATTTAAAAGTAGATTTGTAAAATTATCAGACACCTATGGAATCTATGGATCACTAACGCACAAGTTGAGCTTCGGATCGCACTCTGTATTGACTAGTTGCTTAAACATGCACAGATGTCAGAGTGACAACTGACTCAGACAAAGAGCATAATTTAAATGATTTAAATGATGCATGTACTATGACCAGACATTAGCTGATGTCTGTATTAAGTATTACAACTTTGCTACTCCTGTCCTGATGAGCCCCAATTAGGGCGAAACGCGTCGACAGGATGCCTCGTGGCTGAATTTGATCACTTGCCAATACCTCTTTACTTTGTATTAATTTAAGACTCATTAAACCTTCTCTTTTAAATTATATATATATATATATATATATATATACATTGCCGTGGATTGCCGTGGATCTTTCTAATTTAAAACCTCTTAACATCGCCAGTGTCAAAAAAAAATTAATTTTCAAAAATCTAAAACTTTCACAAAAATTTTCTTACCCGGATTCTGCTTCATCAAATTAATCTTCTTCAGCAGCTTCCCTGGCTAGCTCAGCTGTGATTGTTCTCGGATACCTAAATTTACTGTCATTCTCTTAACAATTCACACACCATTCAATAAAATCACAAAATAATACAACAATCATACAATATTTATTTACCGCTATTTACAAATAATAATTCATAGTTATGTACAGTTCGGTGCTCTAGTTACACCTCAATAAATACTATCTTTGTAAAGTCCTTGTTCTTAAAATTGTAATTTCAAACACATTTAATGCAACAGGAGTAAACGGGCCCCAAATAGTGTCTTATCTTTATTTATTACTACACACTGGAGTATGGTGTGCTCAAGATAACCCAGTTTATTAATGTATGATTTCTACTTTGCATACTATTGCTACAAACTTAAAAAAACCCATGTACTCGTAACAATTAAATTTAAATTCATCAAAAATTTTAATAAGTTTTACGTACACCTTTTGTTTTATATTCAAGATACCATAATAATAGTCAGTTATACGCATCTTTTTCAATACGTTAAATAACGAAAATTAAACCATCAAAGTTCACTTACTCATCACAAATAATTTCAACAGTTTATCAAACAAAAACAGCAAATTCAAATCAGTTACCTGGAAAAATGCGTTAAGAGTCTATCTCCGTTGAAGATGCTTTATATTTCTGAATCCCTCGGCTTCGTGATTATGCGCGCTGCTCCACCAGATATTTATAGATGAAAACTCAGTTCAAGCCGAGCTTCGTGCTACCAATTAACATCAATTCCAACATCCAAATCCATGTATATTACACTTGTTTATTATTGCATTATTAATTTACGAGCTTGTTAACGTATTCGTGGACCTCAGTTAAATTTAAATTACTCGCCACTACTCGCGTTTTTAACTATAAGGCCACAAATAATCTAATACTATTTTACTGAATTTTACAAATTTTTTATACTCACAAGCCTCGTTGGTTGATTATTATACTTCGTTAAGCGATGCGAAATTAAAGAGCCCTATTAATTTTCTTCCCGTATTTATACAATAAAACCAGGCCCCTCTTGGCCACACTTTACGTGAAATACTTCACTGAAAATAATATTTCCGCAAATTTTGTATAACCGTTTTAAAACTTCCAGAAATATTCTTTCGTCAACACGCTATATCATCCAAACTACCGTACCCACCTATCGCGTGTTCGTCTGTTTTAAAACTATCTATTTCGACCAATGATACAGTTTAGTGATGTCTTAAAACTCCGCCTGTAATATCTTTATTCCTGTCTTATGCATATTTGATGTCGCATTCTAGCCTTGCTTGAGTTGTAGAAAATCGATATTGCTGACCGCGTCTTATAGACTCCACGTGGATCGAATACGTGCGTACTCAATCGAATGCTTTTATACCATTCTCATTCTGTAGCATATTATTGATTGCGCATTCCTTTTGCTCTTTAAGAAACTTTTGTTTGCGTTTATGCGAAACCACCGACGGGTGAACAATATTTTCCTTGAAGCTCGCCTTGTTATGTTCACAAATAAGCGGACGATGACCTTTCCAACATGCAGATGTGCTCAATTATTGATCGTTTACAATAACAATTCTCGGAGCTTTTTTTCACGGTAGTCTATATAACCGACGTCTGTTTGTTTGTTAAGAAAGCTTTTCGCCTTGGGATTATTGATTTTACATGCTCTGATGCGTTTTCTGACGTTATTACCCGTTAAATGAAAATGAATTAAATTAATTAATAATTTCTATGGGCTTATAAAACTGATTTTCTTTATGAACCTATTAACTTTTAATCCCTAACTATAAAATTATTTCAATACTTGTTAATTTAAATTAAATAGATGAAATAAATTTTGCACGTATATAAATGGTTCCTTTCTCTACACAGGGTGTTTGAAATTGCACTGCTTACCCCAAATTTAACCCTTTAAATCCACTACAATATATATATATATATATATATATATATATATATATATATACATATAACCAAAACTTTCTCTGATTGTATTTACATATACAAATCGAACTGGTGTTTGCATAGCCATTACAAAACAATTACTTGATCGTTTTATAGGGAGGAAAACATCAGTTGACCAGGTGTCGACCTCATTTAGGGCTTATCAGAATTGACTACATGTAAAAACTTCTCTTAATATTTCTATTATACATGTGTAGCACTATAAATTATAAATGTCATCTTGTAACTGTCATTATTCCAACGTTTATACGATGAAAACAACCCTAAAGCGTTAAGCAATTGCTTGCTAGTATGAAATAAAAGTGCAGATGCATCTGGTACAGTATAATATAAAACGCACTTATCAAGAGTTACTGAATATTCAATAAACAACAATTGTTCAGACCCAGGAAGTTGTGAAGATACATAATTTTTAATGTTCAACAGAAAAAGAAAAAATTTGGCGGACTACTCATAAAGTGTTTCGAATATTTGTTGGATCTTGAAGTTCATATTTTAGAATGCATACATTATGACAAATCAGATCTCCAATGGAGTTTAAATTATTTTACGATTCTATAGTCATCAAACTATAAATATAACACTATATGTTGCAATACGAAATAATTGCTTTGTAAAATTTCGACTTTCAACATTTTGAATCTCTTCCTAACCTGGCTAATCTGTAGATTGAGCATATTTGAGAACGTCCAGAAACAATCGACAACATGAATTTTAAGTAAAGGATGGCGAATCGCCCAGTGTTACCTCTAGCTCGTAAAAAATACACTACAAATGCCATATCGTATCTTCCACTTACATGCTATTCGTATTGCTAAATGTAAATCAATGAATGCCTTAAATTAGATGCTAATATATGTGGGAGTTACTATAATTATCGTATGGACAATCGCGTCTGTATTTTGAAGATGCTTCGTTGTTCAATTTATAAACCCGATGATCCAATTGTTAGCTAGTTATCGTGTCTGGTCTCGATCCATAAGTGATATAAAATACATTGTTTGATCGATTTCTGTCTATGTGAATTATTTTATAGCAGTCAGGCAATTAGTTCTTGTGTAAAGAAATTAATAATGCTTTAATATAATACAACATAACCGGTTGGATGAATAATAACTATATCACCCTGCTCTCGTTGAC
Organism: Platerodrilus igneus; assembly: GCA_036346225.1. Lineage (NCBI taxonomy): Eukaryota > Metazoa > Arthropoda > Insecta > Coleoptera > Lycidae > Platerodrilus > Platerodrilus igneus. The sequence goes on from JARFIW010000394.1 coordinate 5,000,995, forward strand.
AAAAACTCCAATAAATATAGAATACTGCTGTCGTTGAATTCTCTGTGAATATTTGTGAATGTTAGACTTTTATTAATAAAAAGGCGCAAATTGCATTACGCAATAACTTTTCGATTTGCAAACCTGTTGTCCTTAACTTGATAACCATAAGCCTAATTTAAATTCACTATACAATTATTAAGGATTTGATTACTAGGTATTGTGCAAAACTAATTACCTAAATTGATTTACATTTTGCACACGTCATGGAATTTATTAATTTTTTTCCAATTTCGTACAAAACTGCTTATAAAAAAACAAATGTATTATTTATGAAATTCCTGTTATTTCTATGCTGTTTGGTTTTTCTAAGTTCTTTATTTAATAAACTTTGAAAGAAATCTATAGAGGTTTTTATGAGTGACAACGATTTTCAAATTTTTAGACCCATTTCTCTGAATATTCTACGGCAAAAATCCTTAACTAAAAATCTCCATTGTTGAGCAAGAACTAATTTACTTAGACGAACTGAACAGTGTTGTTCTCTCTGTTGGTATTTTTGGTGTAAGGTAATAATAGAGACATGTAGTAATCAGCTACTATTCGTAAAGGGCAACCTTTGTTTAAATAGATCCATTAACTTCTAAAGTAGCTGGTTCATCATACTTTCAGTCCTTTAAATAAAACTGTAATTTTATACTTTTCTCAACAATCTAAATTTTGGTTAACCTTTAATATTTATACATTTTAACAGGATGTAAATATCATAATATATACAATTCAAAAATATTATCGCATAAGAGAATTAATTAGCTATAAAATGTTATTATGATTTACAATGTAACAGATTTCTTTTTTCTATAATTAGGCACTTTTTAATAAATCCAAATAAACAAAATTATTAATGTTTCTGTATAGCCCCAACCAAAAAACTTACAAAGGCTCTGTGAATTACAAAGTTTTAATTTTGTCCAAAACCAATTTCTTCTGTTTTGGTTGACCAAAAATATCAAATAAATTTACTCGCGGTTGTTTCCAAAATTCTGATTTCCAATAAAAAATGTAATATACAAGTCTTTTAATTAATCAAAATTTAACATATTGTACACTGAGGAGTACTGGATTATACGTTTTCTGTTTTACAAAACATGAATTCAAATACTTGAAATGGTACTTTTTAATCTTTTTTAACGGACGGTACTCTTAAGTACCTGTTCTATCACTACCAAAACTACCGGTAATGGTAAATGATTCTAGAATTCGTGTTCTATTTAGGGAATGAAGGAAACCAACCACTATTACAACTCAGAAAAATTATTTTTATTATACAAGTTTCAAGCTTTCAAAAATCTTATAGAATAAAAACAACTTTTGTTTTCTTTTACCTTTCTTACAACTCCAGGATAAATTAATTTCAAAACTTTTATTACATAAAACTGTCCTAGCCACCCCTACTATATCGGTAGTAATCACGTAACATCCTCCCACCTGTTGCCAACCCGAGACAATTCCAACAGAAACATCTTACTGCGAAAATCTTAACGGTGGTTGCGTAATTCGACCGCTACGCGAGTTAAGGTTCGGGCCTTGGGGAGCTGCCTTTTTAAAAACCAGTTCCAAAACTTCTTAACAAATTTTATTCTTAAACAGACATTAATTATGGAATTTTGACAAGTTGAATTAAAATTATTCTGAGTCCCAAAATAACTAATAAATGTAGTATCGTGAGTAGTCTAAGCAACTGCAATGTTAAAGCTGAATACTTTGACTGACTGTCGGGTCCTTGAGCTTCCGGGCTTTTTAAAATGTTCCTACCCCCTCACATGGCTGTGGGAAGTTGCAGATCTCATGCCTGCTTATTTTTGATACTATTCATAATTACAATGTTGTAATCTTAATTTCTAAGTAATCACGGTACCTGACCGTCTGTGACCTGACATCTGCAGTGTCACTATCGTCTGCGGTAGAAAGTAGAGTATCCGTTCTCATTAACTGTTTATTAAACTTTATAAATTGTCTTTGTATTTACTTTGTTGCACTTTACTTAACATTTTATTACACTTTCTAATAATTTCCTAATTATTCTATTTCTTTATACATATATCAATTGGGGGATACATAACTTGCGTCACTCTGGGACTATCAAACTTTTCCCAAAGTTCTGTGTTCTTTGGTACAACATCTAATATCGGTTTAATCTCTCCCATTTGTTTACATTCCACACTTTCCTGGCACTCCAACGGGAATAAATGTTGAACAGGTCGTAATATATAACCTTGGCCAGTTTTAAACCGAACCAGGCGTACTACACAACCACTAATCGGTAGCACTTTTACTACTAGTCCCAACCGCCAATCTGACCGCTTCTTATTATCATATCCGATTATTACGACCTCACCTAACACAACCCCACGACTGGATTTGTTGGAGCGCACTTGTCATAGTTGGCCTAAGTACTCACTGCGAAATCGTGACTTCAAATCTTCACGCAGTCGTTGGCGATACTGTACTCTGTATCTGTATCTATTTGATCACAATCTAGCATTCCTGTTTCACGAACATTCTGAATGAACATAGCGGGTGTTAAACTTACCAGTTTTGAAAGGTCGTTTGACAAATAAGTAATAGGACGTTTCAAAACTACTTTGGCATCATATAAAATAGTAGGAAATTTCTCAAAAGATAACACTGTCCTTCCTAAAACACGTCTGAGTGATTGCTTTAGGAGGCCTATGAAACGTTCCCACCAGCCACCCAACCAGGCAGCGGTAGCCAGATTGAACTTCCACTTGATTTCAAGAATGGCACAGTACTTCGCTATACATTCCCGATCTACCTATCGTAACTTATTATTGTTCCAACAAAGTTTGTTCCTTGAATACTATATACAACTTTAGGACGCCCACGACGGGCTACAAATCTTTTCAAGGCCTGTACAAAACTATTTGCCGACAAGGCCATTACACATCCAAATGTACAGCCTTGTACACTGCATATGTAAATAAACATATCCAAATCTTTTGTGACCTTTTCAAATACATTGGTCCTGCTAAGTCGCCACTAGTCATTTCAAATGCTGCTGCATCTCAAACTCGATTTAGAGGTAAAACTGATTGAAGCTGCTTACCATTGTAACGATTACATGCTATGCAAGTAGGTAAGCAGAGTATGTTCTAAAACAAAAGGTGCAATTTCCTAACGAAAAATACCGGTTTTGCATGTATTTTGAGCATTAACGTCTCAAAAAATCTAAGGTCCGTTCTGGTCATTTTTGTACCACACATTGAATTCCCCATAACAGTCTTAAAAATTCTCGTCGCATAAGTAGGGGTTGTGGATGGGTCTGGCACAGATCCGCATTCCTCCTGATCCCTCCGATCCTTCCGATTCATACCTAACCTAGATTTTTACATGTAAATTTCCACTATAAAGCCTTATTTTAAAGGGATTTCCTCCTTGTGGGGAGGGATTTCCTCCTTGCTTCGTTTTTATGCCCCACCATCCCTACCCTAAAAAATCGATAACTTACCCCTAAAATTTTAGAGATACTTCTCGGTGCCTATTGGCACCGCACGACCTTTGTATTCCACTTTTTTTAATTTTTATCTTAACATTCACCTTTATCGAGTTACAACCCCCAATTTTAAAACATTTTTATTTATAAACAGTTTCTAATCGTGTATGGTAATACCGATTTAACTTTTCTTGGAAGTCCGAATCTACCAATAATTTAACCTTAGGTCAACGCGATTTAAGAAATTGGTGTAAGCAAAAAAGTAGTACACATTTCTTTAAAACAATTTTCTTTAATTATAAATATACAGTGTACACTTAACATCTATTTTCATATAAGTAAAATCACCACTTCGCTATGCTCTCGGCTACCTAGTTTCGGCTACTTTTCCAAGGTCGTGGTGACGTCATAGCCTTTTATAAATAAAGAGCATACATTGCTCTAAAACTTTATTTTAACGGCAGATAAATAATAATTTAAAAACATCTAACCAGCGTTGCATAGTTGCATGTCTACCGCTTTTGGGAATATATGGTCGTTATAGGTTTTAAGACACTTGGTTTTAAATAATCTGAAAAGTTCTTTACTAGGTAAATTGCAATGTTTAGCGGAACCCCTTTGCGTGTGGTGTACGCCAAGGTTACAAAACCCGCATTCCTTAGTTCGTTTATGTTATATGCCATTTTAATAAATACGTTTTTAGAATAACCTTTTAAAAAGTATACGGATTTAGTACCATCCTTTTCCGCAAGGACGCCTACATAACTAAAAGAGTCTTTTTTACTAACCACAAATGCAATACAGCTTGTAGAAACCGGATGTATCTAGGTCAGTCCATCGGCACATACAATAATCTTTTAATTCTTCCTCATTTTCTCTAATAAGATGTTCGTTGTCTAACACATCTTTGTATTGTTCGCGTATTGTCGCAGTGTTTTCCATGTAGTCCAACTTTTGCCTTTTTGCATCCATTTCCTCTAATTCTAGCTGTATTTTTTCACTTTCAATGTATGGCATGCATAATGGGGCAATTTGTTTTAGCGTAAACGGATAGAGTTTACTGGAAATATTTACGCATTGTCGTACAACCTCTGGGCGAATGTTAGGCGTATTTATCATCCACAATTCCGAAAAGATTGTTCCTTTGGAATTGTAAAATATGGTGTTGCAGATTGCGTAAAATATGTACTACAAGCTTTAATGTAGCACTTGTGTAAGATTTTTATTTTATCTTGACTGTCTTCCTCCTCTACTATCTCCAAATAATTTACAGGTAAATAGTTAAATCTAAAAGCCGAAAGCACATACTTTATCAATTTTTTCTTTTCCTCTGGTTTTTCGAACAACTTAATTTGCAAGGCAGTCAATTTCTTTGTATTGCTATTCCCCCAATGCACGTACTGTAGTAGGTTATTGTACACTAAACAGCAGCTATTTTGTAGCTTGTCCGATAGCTTACTCCACATTTTGGCAAATGGTACCGAGTACATTGACGCCTTTACTATCTTCCAATAAGGTTAAACATTCTTTTAAGGGATTATACACCTGTGCCGCACTGACATAGTTTCCAATTATACAGTTGTATATTGTCGCTTCCAATTGCGTAATAATATGTTCTTTGGCCAAAGTAGACGCCAATGTTTCCCTTAAACGTACATCTGGACAACGCAAAAATCTAGTATATGATTTCCAAGTTGTTTATTAGCACCAGGGCTTGTTATCTGATACACAAATTTGTTGTATATCTTAATTCTTGCATTGATTGTTACCCATGTTAATCAATCGATTCCCACAGTTTATCGTTGTCAACTATAATATTGCAGTTTTCTTTGTATTCTCCCTTGTAGCAAAAGTTATGGTTTGTAGTTAAATAATTACACATCCCCATCTTGCTAAATATGTTAGTAAAATCTTGGGTTATATCCTTGTCAAAAAGATAGTAATAAACTTTTTTGAGTCCGTTTAATATATCTGGTAGTTCTTGCAATAAAGCTTCCAACTTAACATATGCTAGTTCCATTTTGTACGGAACACATATAAGATTTTGGAATTTTTTATTAATGCTTTCGAGGCCTTCTTTTCCGATAATTTCTTTTACTCCCTGACCCATTTTGTTAGTGCTTTCCAGAGAAAACGGAAGCTTAGCTTTAACATAAAATCCGATCTAGGTCGGACTAAAATCCGATCTAGGTCGGATTAAATCGACATAGGACGGATAAATCGGATTAAATCCGACCTAGGTTGGATAGGTCGGATATAATCCCAAATAGGTCGGATTTAATCCGACCTAGGTCGAACTAGGCAGGCGTGCGCATCGACATATGTCCGGATAGATGTCGGATATATGTAGGATTTATACTGGACATATGTCGGATATAGTTTGTTTGTATGTCGGATGTATGTCATACTAGGTAGCCGAGAGCATAGCGAGAAGGTGATTATACGTATATGAAAATAGATGTTAAGTGTACACTGTATATCTATAATTAAATAAAATTGTTTTAAAAGAATGTATACTACTTTTTTGCTTACACCAATTTTTTAAATCGAGTTGGCTTAAGGTTAAATTAATGGTAGATTCTGACTTCCAAGAAAAATTTAATCGGTATTACCATACACGATTAGAAACTGTTTATAAATAAAGAAGTTTTAAAATTGGGAGTTGTAACTCGATAAAGGTGGATGTTAAGATAAAAATTAAAAAGGTTGGGAATACAAATTTCGTGCGGTGCCAATAGGCATCGAGAGGTATCTCAAAAATTTTAGGGGGTTAGGTTATCGATTTTTTAGGGTAGGGATGGTGGGGGTAAAAATGAAGCAAGAAGAAAATTCCCCCCACAAGGAGCAAATCCCTTAAAATAAGACTTTATAATGGGAATTTACATGTAAAAACCTAGATTAGATATGAATCGGGAGGATCGGATGGATCGGGAGGAATGCGGATCTGTGCTAGACCTATCCACATCCCCTTCTTATGCGATGAGGATTTTTAAGACTTATGGGAAATTTAATGTATGGTACAAATTGACCGGAACGGATCTTAGATTTTTTGAGGCTTTAATGCCCAAAATACATGCGAAAACCCGCATTTTTTGTTAGAAGATTGCACGTTTTGTTTTAGAACATACCCTGCTTACTTACTAATACTTTAGGAAACAACGTAGCCGGACATGTAAATCCAATCGGATCAAATACACTTTGTGCCATAGAGATAATATTTCTTTTAGTTACATTTTTTATTAATAATTAATAGTTTTTTTGAGCGTCAAAATATCCTTAAGCGGATCCTAATTTAAACCAAGTACTTGTACGTATGTTCCTTCGATACTTATGAGTGCACTCCTACCCTCGTAACTCAAATTGTCTTTGACCATTAATTGTGTTGATTCTTTTATGAAAACGTCACGTTCTTTCTTGCTCGAAAGACTATCGACACAGTTATCAACATAAAAGCTGTATGGTATTTGAGAAACTTGTGTATTCTTTCAACATTCTATCTAGGTGGTACTGAATGGTCATACCCAACAAATAAGGACTACAACACACACTAAAAACCACTTTTCGATGTCGATTAACAATTTGTCCTTGCTTTTTGTCGTAGAAAATCTTTGTCCTTTACAAAGACCGATTTGCAGAAATGCTTTTCTTATATCAGAAACCACTTCGAAACGAAAAGTTTTAAATCTCATCAGCTAATAGGAAGTAGCTCTATTAAGTTTGGCCCCCTTTTCTAAACAAGAATTTAACGACGGTTATACTCTTTCATGCGACGACGCATCAAACACTGGACGAATCTTGGTCGTCGCACTTGAAAATTTTATGACCGGCCGGTGTGGCAAATAATGTGCAGGGTTGAAGAGTTCTTCGTTTGGCACTAATTCTATGATACCATCATCCATCCATTGACGAAAAATCTCATCATAATCATCATAGTGCCCATTCGAGTTAACGTTCGTATCATAGCATCTAGACGCTTTTCTGCAACAAAAAAATTCGAAGACAGTGGTGGGTGTCCTTCCAACCATAATAACTGCACTTCATACCTTTCAACATGATCGATTTTAATGATTTCTAAGAAACTCTTGTTTATAAAGTCTTCTAATTCTCTTTGTAGCCCTTTCTCTGATGGTTCAGTGATGTCAAGCACATCTAATCTCCATAACTCACTAACATTCCTGTCTTGAGCCATCAAACTCGAAGTGATCATCGAATTATATAGAATAACGCCCTGTCACGGTCGCCAGATGTTCTATCACTACCAAAACCACCCGTAACGGTAAATGATTCTAGAATTCGTGTTCTATTTAGAGAATGAAGGAAACCAACCACTACTACAACTCAGGAAAATAGGAAAATTATTTTTATTTTACAACTTTCAAGCTTTCGAAAATCTTACAGAATAAAAACAACTTTTGTTTTTTTTAATCATTTTTACAACCTAAGGCTAAATTAATTTCAAAACGTTTATTACATAAAACTGTCCTAGCCACCCCTACTATATCAGTAGTAATCATGGTTACGTAACAGTACCATTTTTTATATACAATTAAAATTTCTATTATTGCACAATACATTCTCCCAGTCGGTCAGTACGTTCCCGTATACGTTTTCCTAATAGTGTATTCAGTTGCCACCAGAAAACAGCGTGTTGTTATATGAATATCACAGTATGTTTTGAACCATTTCTGTGAGAAGTGACGTTTTTATCATCGTGAAAAACATATGCATTTACTGTTTATTCTATGAGGTTTTTGAATACCAAAATGGTTCAATATAGTTAGGCCGACTTTCGTGAAGTGATACGATCAATTATTCCGTATAATACACGTGCAACTGGTTTTATTTTGATTATTTTCTCTGACGGACTCTCAAGTACCCTCAGGCTACGAAACATTGAAATGGAAGACGTAAACAACCGGAAAGGTTGTTTATTTGTTTTCTTACAATTTTGTCATTTATAATATTACAGTCGACAGCTAAAACTCCATATAAACGACATAATATGGATAAAAGACCGCTAACAGACACTGAACTTTTGGAAATTATAGAAAATTTTACGTTTGATAATGTATCAAACGATTCACAAGGTGATTGTGAAAAGAACGACGACTGTTAAGGCTTTATAAGTATTTTGTTTGTAGTTGTATTATGCCAATCACAATTAATTTAAGTCCGTAAACTTTTCCCCATCTATAACCCCTCCATTATCCCTACCTTTAGTGCAACGACATAAAAGGGTTGGTAATTTACGAGTGGACGCTATTCAACTTCGTGCTCGCTTCTGTCTTTGGTTCGTGATTTAGTTCGGTGCATCGAGCATCAATAATTAGCAACAATTAGTGAACATTATACAGTCCATAATTATTTGATAGCAGTGCAAGTACAATTAACAACTACAACCAGTGAAAGGTAGGTGATATATTCCTTTGAATTACCATTTCTTTTGTGTGATTGTAAATGCAAATTAACATTTTTGGTCCGTTCGAGCAAATATTTTGCTTATTAATTGGCATTTATTATTGGCATCCATTTTAACTACATTGTTAATTGCTCTTCGCTTAAATTAGGGGTTGACCGCATTTTAGAATAAAAGTGTAGTCATACCACCAGTTTCATAGTCAATTGTGTAAACTAACTTATAGTAGATGCAATTTCGCATTAAATTTGAAATTTTGTACTGATACAGAATCTTATAAAGCCTTAAAAATGACAAATCGTTGTAAATTTTAGGGATAGTTTAGCGTAAGAATTTGTGGTCAGAAAAGGTTGTTTAAGCAGTACAGTTACTTTAAACTTGTAATACAAGTTCGCTAGAGAATTCAGGTATTCGTAAAACCGGGTAGCATAACCCTTTGTTCATTGTTATATTGAAACTTGGTATATCCTATTATTAGGTGAACAAAACACTTCGTTTTTGTAGCGGAAATCAATATAAAATCCATATTAGTAACATTGTTCGTTAGGATGGCTCATATTTCATCCGATAGATTAATTGTAGATTTAAAGGCGGCACTCGATAGATTATCTGATATATCTGATGCGATATATAAATTGGAGCATATTAAAGGCAATTGTATTTCTGTTAATATTATGGCTAAAAGCGCCTTTGATATCAAAAACGATGTAGATACTGCTTATAAAACGTGCATCTTGGATGAGGACAACTCAGAATTATTAAATGAAATTACAACACTAAGAATTGAAATAGATAGGTCTTTGTTAAACATTAAAATTATTAAAGCGCAATTTGATAATATATCCACTGCTGAAAAAGGCTTGACTGAAAATATAACTGGCATTAACTCGTGTAGCAACATTCGACTCCCTCGTATAGAAATGAAAAATTTTTCTGGAAAAATAGAACATTTCCAAGAGTTTATTCAGTTTTTTAATAATTTAGTTCATGAAAATAATCAATTGCTACCGATCGAAAAGTTTTATTTTTTAATTGATGCGTTGGATTTTAAGTCTAGAGAACTCATTAGACATTTGCAAATTTCAAATAATAATTATATGCTAGCTTATTCAATTATTGTGGAGAGGTTTAATTCAAAACGTTTAATTGCAAACACGCATTGGAATGCTTTAGAATCGTCACCAAAAGCAAAATCTAATTCACATACAGATTTAAGAGAATTGCTTAATTGCTTTACGGAAAATCTGTCAAGCTTACGTCAAACTAAGATTGATTTGCTTGACTTTGTATTGTTTAATTTGTTATCAAAAAAGGTAGACACAAGTCTTTTGAAAACATTTGAGTTAGAAAATACATCAGACATTCCATCTTATGATCAATTAAAATTATTTTTAGAAAAACATTGCAAGGCATTAGAAATTAGCAATATGGTTGTTTCCGATACACCGTCCAAATTTAATACGTCCATTAAACAAACCATATCATCTAGTGTACCTTCAAAACGTTCCTTTGAATACTCAAAACCCCAAGTCCGAAAGTCATTCGTAACAACTTTATTCACTCGGAAATGCAGTCTTTGCAGTGGTACCCATAACTTATACCAATGTGAAAGGTTTTTGAATAAATCGCCACAAAACCGGTATAACTTTGTTAAAGACAAACACTTATGCATTAATTGTCTTCGCAACTCTCATATGGTTACACGCTGCTCTTCCAAACTTGTTTGTAAAAAGTGTGCAAGGGGTCATCATACTTTATTGCACTTTGAAAACCCTACAGTTGCACAGAAACCTGCAATCACTCAGGCAACAGATCAACTTCCCGAACCCACCTGCAACACTACAACAAGTACGTTGTTATCATCTAGATCGTCCAACACAATTACGTTATTAGGCACCGCAAGAATTTCAATTACAGATGGGTTTGGTAAAGTTCAGACAGTAAGAGCACTTGTAGATAGTGCATCAATGGAAAATTTCATGACTGATAAGTGTTGTCGACGCTTAGGTTTAAGAAAATCGAATATTTCAATGAAGGTTGAAGGTTTAGGTCTATCTGCTTCCCATGCGTATGGACAAGTATCGTGTAAAATTAGTCCTCAAGGTAAAACTGTTCCAGAGTACAGCATTGATTGTTTTGTTTTACCAGACATTTGTGGAACCCTTCCTTTATCAAGGATCTCACCAAATAGTTGGCCTCACATAGTTGGATTAGATTTAGCAGATTCGGACTTCGACAAACCTAGCCATATCGATTTATTGTTAGGTGCAGATTTGTTCGCGCGTGTTTTATTAAATGCAACTCGCATTGGGTCACCAGAAGAACCCGTGGCAATTCACATTACCTTTGGGTGGATATTAACAGGGAAGTTTCTTTCTTCTGTTACATCTCGTATATCATTAGCTGCACTTGTAGAAGATGATAACATTACTCGATTTTGGGAACTGGAAAATATTCCAGATTCTAACAAATTATCTCCTCATGCGGAAATTTGTGAAAGGAATTTTGTGGACACTCACAAGCAGGATGACACCGGCCGTTTTATTGTTTTGTTACCTTTCAATGGTCCTGAACCGCTATTTGCTGGCTCTCGGGAAATAGCACTTCGAAGATTTCTTTCACTAGAACGCCGTTTAGAAATAAATCCTCAACTGTATATTTCGTACAGAGAATTTATGCAGGATTATATCGATAGTGGTCACAAGTCTCGTATTGTATCGGATTCAACTCGATCGTCTACATTATCGCCAGTATATTACATACCACATCACGCCGTGTTCAAACCAGACAGTACAACTACAAAACTTCGTGTCGTATTTGATGCTTCAGCCAGCGCTCAAAGTGGAGGGTCTTTAAATGATCATTTACTCGCAGGTCCCCCTCTTCAAAAAGATATCATGGAGTTGTTATTACACTTTCGTTTACATTCTGTAGTTTTAACTGCGGACATTAAGCAAATGTATAGACAGATTCTTATTTCTACTAGCCATCGAGACTATCAACGTATAGTTTGGAGATTTAAGTCCTCGAAGTCTGTTATCGATTATCAGCTAAACACTGTTACATACGGCATCACATCATCACCATTTCTAGCCATGCGTGTAATTCAAGAACTTGCAAAAAGTCAATCGTTACGTTTTCCTATTGCTTCCAAGATTTTAGCGTCGGATACGTACGTGGATTGTTTGATTACAGGGTGTGCTTCGATAGAGGATGGCAAACGACTCGTGTATGAATTAAACCAAATTTGCCAATCAGGTGGTTTTATGTTGCGAAAGTGGAATAGCAACGTGCCAAGTGTCATTGGCCATTTACCTGATTCCGTTCGGCATCAGCAAGCATTTTTGTTTGAAGAGGTAAACAATACGTCTCAAAAATTTTTAGGACTGCAATGGCAACCATTGAGTGATATGTTGTTTTACAATCTTAATATCGCTGATCGGCCTTGTACCAAAAGGAATATGGTTTCGGAAATTGCAAGGATCTTTGACCCTCTGGGGTTATTATCACCATTGGTCTTCTTCGCAAAGCATTTGATTCAATCTGTATGGATATTAGGAATTGGTTGGGATGAACTTCCTCCCCAACAAATTGTTTTAAAATGGAATCTGTATCTTCAACAATTACCCGAGTTATTGAAAATTGAAATTCCTCGACGGATTCTTTGTGATAACTATCAAACTGTACAAATTCATGCATTTTGTGATGCATCGGAAGCTGGATATGCAGCAGCAGTTTATCTCCGCTGTGTCGATGAGAAAGGGAACATCCAAGTATCATTGGTCTGTGCCAAATCTAAGGTCGCACCAACCAATCGTATATCATTACCTCGATTAGAATTGTGTGGTGCAGTGTTGTTGTCGAACTTGGTCGAGTATGTGCAAAATGCGTATAGAGATAATTTAGTATTGGACGATACATTTGCGTGGTCAGATTCCACAGTAGCATTAGCATGGATTCGATCTTCGTCGTATAATTGGAAGACATTTATTAGCAATCGTGTCTCGCATATCCAAGAACGAGTGGCTCCATCATCGTGGCATCATATTAAATCACAGGATAATCCTGCTGACTGTGCATCAAGAAGATTACTAGCTGCTGAGCTTGTTAATCATCCTTTGTGGTGGACGGTTCCATCATGGTTACTATTACCTAAAGAGAATTGGCCTGCTCATATGGAACCAACTCTTACAGATCACACTCAGATGCACATTGAAAAAAGAACTTTATCCCTTAATATACACGTTGCAGATAATTTCGTAGACTCGATGGTAAATCAATTTTCAGATTTGCGAAAAATATGCAGGATTCTGGTATATATTTGTCAGTTCATTCGTAACTTGAAATTTCGTGCAAATTTGGATATTGGAAACTTAGAACAATTATTGGTCTCCCCGAACAGTATGCACTTCATTTATTAATAAAACGGGTTCAAGAACAAGTTTTCAGTCAGGACATTGATATCATTCGAAAGGGAAAACTTAGTAATAAACAACTTCGACCTCTCAGTCCTTTCCTTGACAGTGATGGGTTGTTAAGGGTGGGCGGCCGGTTGCGAAATGCAGACGTACCTTATGATACAAAATTTCCTTTGCTACTTCCTCGGTCACACCGGGTGACAGAGCTCATTATTCGAGACTGCCATACGAAATATTTACACCCTGGACTTAGAGCTACTCATTTTTTGTTAGTGCAAAATTTTTGGATTCTGTCTGCAAAAAGGGCTATTCAACAGTGCCTAAACTCTTGTATTCGATGTTTTCGTCAAAAATGCTATGCCCTCCTATGGGCGACTTGCCCCCCGCTAGACTTACTGCCGGTAGAGCGTTTCTACATACTGGGGTAGACTACGGTGGACCCTTTTCTATCACCATGAATCGTATTAGAGGTGCCAAATCATTGAAAGCCTATGTTTGTTTATTTGTTTGTCTTAGTACAAAAGCGATACATCTGGAGTTGGCATCAAACCTATCTAAAGAGGCCTTTATTGCAGCTTTACGGCGGTTTGTAGCACGCAGAGGTAAATGCTTGCAAATTCATAGTGACTGTGGCACAAATTTTATCGGTGCATCTCGGGAACTAACCGAATATATGAAGCAGTCATCTGAAACGGAAGGTATTCACTTTGTTTTAATCCTCCGTCGGCTCCTCACTTTGGGGAATGTGGGAAGCTGGGATAAAATCTGTAAAGTCCCATCTCAAGAAGGTGGTAGGCGAACAAATTCTCTCGTACGAAGAATTTAACACCATTCTAGCTCAAATTGAAGCCATATTAAACTCCGGACCTTTATGTCCAATGAGTAGCGATCCCACTGATTTTTCATTCTTGAGTCCTGGTCATTTTCTGAACGTAGAACCAGTGTCTGTCATTCCCGACCCTAATGTCGTAGATCTGAAACTATCTTCCTTAAATCGTTGGCAACTGGTTCAACGTATTCAGCAATCATTTTGGAAACGGTGGCATTTGGAGTACCTGCACACAAATGGTTTTCTGCTAATTATTCGTTAATGGTGGGAACGTTGGTGTTGATTAAAGATACTCAAGTGTCTCCATTACAGTGGAAAATGGGACGTATACATACGTTGCATTATGGAAAGGACAATGTTTGTCGTGTGGCTACCGTGGCAACATCCCAGGGACTATTTAAAAGACCCGTGGTAAAATTGTGCCCTCTCCCCATTCCAGAGGCAACTTAGTATTATAGTTAGTATATTAGGGTAAGTTAACTTTTAAATTTAGGGTTATATATTTTTTTTTTGTTCGTTTAGACGCACTTAGAAAATAAGTTCCTAATACTTATTTTGGTGGGCGGTATGTTAAGGCTTTATAAGTATTTTGTTTGTAGTTGTATTATGCCAATCACAGTTAATTAAGTCCTTAAACTATTCCCCAGCTATAACCCCTGCATTATCCCTACCTTTAGTGCAACGACATAAAAGGGTTGGTAATTTACGATTGGACGCTATTCAACTTCGTGCTCGCTTCTGTCTTTGGTTCGTGATTTAGTTCGGTGCATCGAGCATCAATAATTAGCAACAATTAGTGAACATTATACAGTCCATAATTATTTGATAGCAGTGCAAGTACAATCAACAACTACAACCAGTGAAAGGTAGGTGATATATTCCTTTAAATTACCATTTCCTTTGTGTGATTGTAAATGCAAATTAACAACGACATTGTTCATAACAAACTACCGGAAAATGATTTATAAGAGATAGAGTTTTCAGCAGCATGCAGTTTTTGGACAAGAAGTTGATGATCTTTACGAAATTATTGAGAAGGAAGTGAGGAGTGAGAACCCTGAAGAAGTAGATCAATTGCACACTAAAGAGGAGAAACAAAACAATTTCGTAAAAAACCAACCTAAATCTAAAAAAGGGCGAATCTATAGACAGAAAATTGAAGGAAGGAGAGGTGGTGAGTTCCATTCTAAGTTACCAGTATTCGGAAGGTTGCATAGAAGATAATTTTGTGGGTTGTGGAACAACCACAGAATGTTTGTAACTATTATGAACCCAATTTTGAAAAATCTAGTTGAGCAGTCAAATCTATATACGGTGCAAAGACACAAAATTCTTAATACTAATACAGATGCTATAGTAGTTTTTGTAGGTTTGAATATAGTAGTGAGTTAGCATAAACTTCCTAATTTGGCATTACTGGTCCACATCTACAGATTTAGGTGTACCTCTCGTATCTTCTACTATGTCTAGAAATTCATTTTACGCAATTCTAAGTAACCTTCATCTTAATGATAATACACAAATAACAACAAAACAAAGATAAACTCTATAAAATACGGCAAATGATAGACACTTTGAACAAACCATTTACGCCTCTTTTTACAATGGTACAAGAATGACAAGTGTTAATGAGTCTATGATAATTTTCAAAGGGTGTAGTTCACTAAAACAGTACAATCTCATGAAACCAATAAAACGTATATATAACATTTGGTGTTTGTCTGATTAAAAAGGTTATATAAAAAACTTTCAAGAATATGAGAAAAAAATTAAATAGTTCAAGTCAAATATTCAGCATTCGGGCTTAGTGATAGGGTAGTTTTAAGTTTGAGTGAACTTAAATGGGGAAAAACAGAATGTTATGTTTCGATAAATACTTTACGTCTGTTACGGTAATCCGTGCGGACAAGAAAGAAAGTAATAAAGTAAGCCAACAAAATTGACCGCACTGAGTACCGCAGCATAAAATTTGGCGTACGTTGGGCGCTAAATTTTATGCTACGGTACTCGGTGCGGGCAATTTTCTTTGTTTAATTTACAGGGTGGTGCACGGGAACATCCCACATTTCAAAAGGCTGGCAAACAAAACCAAATGATATATTCCAAAAAAGTTTTATTTCCTGGAAAAAATATATAATGTAGTTTTTTAAGCTATGTTTTTAAAATAATATCGTTCAAATGATAGCCTTGGCGGGCGACACACATGTTGAGCCTTTCTGGGAAGTTTCGCATGACTTTCTCGAGTGTGGCGGGGGTTATCTGCACGATTTCTTCCTCAATTGCAGTCTTCAGGTCATCCAGGGTTTTCGGACGAACTTTAAAAACCTCGGCCTTGAAGTAACCCCACAGATAATAATCGTGTGGACTTAAATCTGGAGAGCGCGGGGGCCACTCAACCGTCTCGCGCAACGAGATCGCCTTCCAAGGGAACATCTCCTGAAGAATAATGGGTGTATGACGGGCAGTGTGTGCTATAGCACCATCCTGCTGGCACCAGAAGCTGTGTGGATCATGCTCTTGACCAAATTCTTCGATTTTAGGCCTGACAAAATTCTCAAGCATGTCACAGTACCGGTTTGAGTTAACATTAGCGGTGACGCCATTCTCTTCAAAAAAGTAAGGCCCAATAATGCCTACGGACGATACTGCACATCAAACTGTTACCTTTGGGCTGTGCAGGGGTGTTTCGTGAAGCTGTCAAGAGTTTTTATTTCGCCAGTAGCAAAAAATTTGTTTATTAACACACCCTGAAAGATGAAAATGAGCTTCGTCGCTATTCCACAAAATTGCAGTAGCTGTCACTTCGCGAAGGATCAACTTACAACATTCCACACGCCGCCCCCAGTCCGCTGGAGGCAATTCCTGCACAATCACCATCATTTAGGGGTGCATCTTGAGTTCACAATGCAAAATCCGGCTGACTGTTCTCGTCGAAATCTGAAGAGCAGCAGCATGTTTGCACGCAGAACGCGTTGGAGACTGTCATATCGACGCCCTAACTCTACCGATGTTTTCAGGGGTTCTGACGGTCACAGCAGGGCCCTTCTTCTTCACATTTAGTGCAGCTTTACTTTCCCTAAATTTCTTCACCCAAGATTGTTTTCCGGTCGGGAATACTAACAGACGATGACATATTGAACCGCGTGCGGAATGTCCTTTGTGTCGCAATAATTCACAATTTTTTAGAAAACTCTCGATAGCAAACGCACGTTGCGCTCCAGTCCACGGCATGGTTACTACTGAAAACTAGATCATCCACCCCTCCAAACAAGACCAACCCCACCCCTGTGGAACGGCCCATTCCCCCACGGAAATCATTGAAACGTGGGAGGTTCCCGTGCCCCACCATGTATTACTTTTCTTCTTGTCCGCATGGATTATCGTAGCATATAATTTGGATGACTCATATTGTAATTCGGTCTTGAGCAGTTATTGATGTCGATTCGCCAATGTGCTACTTTAATTCAATAAAAAAATGTCGAAGCCAACAGAACAAGGAAGGAAAAAGTGAACACAAAATTGGAAGGAGTAACAAAATAGAATCTAGAAATACTAATAGAAAAAGAGCGCCAGTGTTTCAAAAAACTCAAATTGCCTGCAAAAACACAATTCTGGTAACTCGTCAGAACACTAAAACTACAGAAAATCCAACATGCAACGAAAAAGAATGGAAAGAAAGGTTTCAGAAATTAGAGTTAAGCGGTATGTAAAGAGGAAGGTTTCTAAACAAAAAATCGGAGCCAAATATTATTTAGGTATAGGAATGGAACGTAAGGTGTCGCTACCTCCACTAGAAAAACTAAAAACTGAATAGACTCTAGCATGTGGAACCATCAGATCTGATAGGCCAGGACTACCTTAGAATATGATCCCTAGATTATGACTATCGCTTTTCTTATATATATATATATATATATATATATATATATATATTGCCGTGGAACTCGGGGACTAAGCTTTTAACATCGAGCCCTAGCGTTGGGCCATCATAAAATTGCCGTGGAACTTAGAAAAATTCAGGAACGAAGCTGGGACAAAGCTTTAACATCGGCCCTTCACGTAAATCATACGAGCCTTACGAATTGGGCGTCATAAAAGTTGCCGTGGAAGTTGGGACAGTCTCTAGATTCACTATTAAAATTCGCGCCCCACCATGGTCAACATATAATTTTCAAAAATGCAAAAATTTCAACAAAAAAATTTCTTACCCTTTTATTTCGCTTTTAAACTCCTTCAGCTTCCCTAGCTAGCTCAGCTGAGCCTCTTCTCGAATACTTAAATTTACAACCACACCTCTTTCACACTCGCACACCATTCAATAAAATTACCAAATAACATAACAACCATACAACCTTTTATTTACAGCTGTTAACAGATAAATTATATTCACATGTGTTAAAAACAGTTTGATACACTATTTATAAAACTCAAATTATGGTATGTCCTTGATTTTTCTAATTATTTTTAAACAAATTCAATGAGATATGAATAGATGGGACCCACATGTTACCTTAAATCGACTTCACACTGGAGTATGGTGAGCTCATAATAACTCA
The DNA here is from genome assembly GCA_036346225.1 of Platerodrilus igneus. Classification (NCBI taxonomy): domain Eukaryota; kingdom Metazoa; phylum Arthropoda; class Insecta; order Coleoptera; family Lycidae; genus Platerodrilus; species Platerodrilus igneus. The sequence goes on from JARFIW010000394.1 coordinate 5,019,707, forward strand.
GTTCAGTATGTATATGCCTTTTAAACCTTGCATAAATTAAAACAAAATTTTACAGACCCGTTTGCCCATTACAATTCAATTTTTATCCTGAATAAAATTTTGGATGTTCTAAATACCCCTTTTTCAATATTTAACCCCAATAAATTGTCCAGTACATGTATCTTTTACAAATAAGTTTCTACACCCATAAATGTGCCACAAAAAAGTCAACCACACAGCACAAAATTTGACAAATGTTTATCAAACAACAGAAATTTCAAATAAATACCTGGAGAATTCTTCAGGCTTCCTTCCCGTCGAAGATGATTGCCAGAACACCTTGGCTCCGTTTCCATTCACCGTGCTACTCAGCGGATCCACAGGCCTCTACCATCTGCAACCTCTGTGAGCTATGCGCCTCGTCTCATAATACCATTCCATATATCATGCATACAAACTCGATTACTTGTGATGCTTATCCCCATATATCATGCTTCCATCTATTGATTTTTGTGTTTTGTATTGTAGTAGCCGGACCTTTATTAATATAATACACTACTCGTACTTCACGTCAATAATTAGAGGTCCGCTACTACTGTTTTATACTGCAGCCACTATATTTACGGTAACATAATCAAATAAAATACTCACAGAAAGCTTTACTGTTATGGTGGTCTGAATCGGCATTCAGTACTTTATCAACGTAAAGGAAAAGAAAGAGAGCCTTAATAATCTGGGTTAGGTATTTATATGCTTCTAAAACCCCCTGGTGGACACGCTTCTAGCAAAAAGCTTATTTTCAAAAACCGTTTCTACAAATTTTGAGGCTATAACTGACGCTTAATTCTGCAAATTTTTCCCGCCGTGCTTGTTGTATACTTCAAATTCGCTTACAACCTTTGAGTGTGCATTCGTTTCTAACACTGTTGACTTTCGACCAATGATAGAGTTTTCTGTCGTTACAAACTCCGCCTAAGTTCTATTTATCTTTGTTTTATACATGTTTGCTGTCTCGTTGAAAACCCCCCACTTGAGTTACAAAAAATCGATATTGATGACATCCTATCTCAACTCCACGTGTATATGGTACGTGCATTTCAATTCCTTGCATGCTTTATAAATGTCTCTATCTGCTGTATATAACCGGTTGTGCATTTCTTTCGCTTCTTAAGATGTTTGTTACCTTCGTTGTTTATACCAACTGACGGTTGGAAATATTTTCTATGAAATCCTATCTTAACATACGCTCGACTTCTTTAAATGTAACCTTTTAAAACGCAGGTGAAGACGGAAATGATCGTGATCGGATGCCCGGATTGTACGCTCCGGGAGGGAAAAGTACGCATGATGGAAGCAACTAAATTGGGAATGGGTCAGGAGGGATTACTGATTGGAAGAACAATGGTAAAGTTTCGAAATATGATGCTAGTAAGGATGCTAAACATTAATTCGCATATGGTGACCCTGTTGAAAGACATAATTGTGGGAAGTTTCTTTCCAGTATGTCATATTAAACCTTGTGTGGACGAGACCAAAGATAAACCAGCCAACGGTTGCGCACAAAAATTGCTGGATATGTTGATACCTTCATGTCAAGGATTAAATTGCGACCAACTGGGCAAGGTAAAAGAACTGGTCGGACGATATCGAGGTGTGTTTGCACTAGATGATAGTGAGAAAGGAAGGACGAATGTTGTGCAACACAAGATCAATACTGGAAATGCGGAACCGACAAGACAATATCCCAGGCGGCTTCCTTTGGCAAAACGTAAGGAAGCCAAGCAAATTATCACCGACATAGAAGAACAGGGAGTGATTGAACCCTCAAATAATCCATGGGTATCCCTGGTAGTGCTTGTCAAGAAAAAGAATGGGTCGACAAGGTTTTGTGTAGACTACCGGCGGCTAAACAATGGGACAAAGAAAGACAGCTATCCTTTGCCCAGAATTGATGACAGTTTGGATACTCTATCCGGATCTAAATGGTTTTCGACCTTGGATTTGAAAAGCGGATACTGGCAGGTAGGCTTAGAGCCAAACGCTAAAGATAAAACTGCGTTTATAATTGGAACAGGATTATGGCAATTCAAGGTCATGCACTTTGGATTATACAATGCCCCTGCTACTTTTGAAAGATTGACGGAGTCGATACTGCGTGGACTGTCCTGGAAAACATGTCTAGTGTACCTAGACGACGTGATAGTGTTAGGCGGGTCTTTTGAAGAACACCTTAACAACCTAGAGGAGATATTCCAAAGATTACGTGGGGCGAACCTTACCTTGAGCCCTAAGAAATGTCACCTACTTGGAAAAGAGATGATATTCCTTGGACATGTCTTTCAAAGACCGGAATAAGAGCTGATCCTGACAGAATAAAAACGGTACAAGGGTGGCTTACACCAGCAGATATACACCAATTACGCAGTTTTCTAAGATTGTGCACATATTACCGACATTTTATACTTAGGTTTGCGACCATTGCCAAACAGTTGACGAAATTAACCGAAGATGAAAAAGAATATAATTGGAATGACGACTGCCACAGCGTATTTGAACAACTGAAACGGCTACTAGGTACAGCATCAATTCTTAGTTATCCACGGATGGAGGGGAAATTTGTGTTGGATACCGATGCCAGTAACATAGCTATAGGAAGCGTTCTTTCTCAAGTGCAGGACAGACAAGAAAAAGTTATTGGCTATTTCAGCAAGGTCTTGTCGCGGCCAGAAAGGAACTATTGTGTGACAAGAAAGGAGCTGTTGGCCGTCGTCAAATCCGTAGAGCACTTTTATAAATATTTATACGGCCGTTAATTCCTGTTAAGGACAGATCAAGCTGCACTAAAATTGTTACTGCAGTTTTGAAATCCTGAAGGGAAAGTTGCAAGGTGGATAAAACGGCTGCAGAAATATGACTTTGACACAGAACATCGTGTAGGTACTAGCCATCGGGATGCAGACGCTCTGTCAAGGATACCTTGTCCGGTAGATTGTAATCATTGCTCCAAGATGGAAGAGAAAATAAGTGTCATTCATGGAATGACGTTAACCGATGATACTTGGCAACCCGAAAGAATACGAGAAGACCAGGAGAATGACGCCAAATTGGGACGTAATATTGAGTGAAACAGTAGAGAATAACGACCAGCTTGGGAGGAAATTAGTTTTTCAAGTAGGAGCCTGAAGGCATACTGGGCACATTGGGACTTCAAGTGATAGCGCCGAGAAGCAGACTGCCGGAAGTGTTGTAGCACTTGCACGATGGTATTTCCGGAGGGCACTTTGGCGTGAAAAGAACTCTCGAAAGAGTGAGAGAAAGATTCTATTGGGTGAACTGCAAAGAAGATGTGAAGGAGTGGTGCCGGAAATGTGAGTTGTGTGTCTCTGCAAATGGCCCGGTCACAAAACGGAAAGCTCCAATGAGACAGTATAACGTGGGGAATCCTTTTGAGAAGGTAGCCATTGCTATAGCTGGTCCGTTTTCTGAATCAGAGAAAGGAAATAAGTACATCTTGGTTGCAATGGATTATTTTACCAAATGGCCGGAGACATATGCTATACCTAACCAAGAAGCCGAGACGGTTGCAGATGTACTAGTGAGGGAATTGTTTTGTCGCTTTGGAGTTCCGTTGGAATTACATTCCGATCAAGGTCGGAACTTCAAATCAGCGTTGTTTCAAAACGTCTTCAAGCATCCTGGAATCAGGAAGACTAGAACCACGCCACTCCATCCTCAATCGGATGGAATGGTTGAAAGAATGAACAGGACGTTAATGTGATTGTACAATCCACAAAGAAAGCGTGGATTGTCGCCAAAATTACAATAACAATGGGAAGGCCCGTACGAAGTGTTAAAAAAAGAATTAATGATGTAGTGTACCGCATCAGAAGATCTCTCTGTGGTAAACCGAAAGTGGTACACTTTGATCGTTAAACATCTTACGCTGGCAACAACTAGAAAGACTCGAGTAATGAGAATGGTGTTCGAAGAGTTATTAATCGTGAGGAAAACGTAGATTTTGAGAGTTTTATGGCAGCGTATGGTGGTTCCGTTAAGGCGAGATCTGTTTAGAGCACAAGAAGAGTATTCCTTTGCACATTGCGTAGCTCAAGATCTGGAAATGTAAAGAGGAATAGCTGTTGTTTTCAAGAAAAAGTTTGGATGTGTGGATGAATTAGTACAACAGCAGTCAATTGTAGGAAAAGCTTTGGTTCTTCAGGATAAAAATCGTTATGTTTATTATCTAGTCACCAAAAATTCTTCATGGCAGAGACCTAGTTATGAACATCTATGGCAGGTTTTGCTGAATCTTAAGGCTTAGATGATGGAAAATGGAGTAACGAGACTAGCGGTGCCTAAGCTAGGCTGTGGACTGGATCGCTTAGATTGGAGAATAGTCCGAATTAAGCTAGAAGTAATTTTCCAGGGAACAAACGTCTAGGTCCTTGTTTGTTGTTATCAACCGGTTGCCTACCAAGACCAAGAAAAGAGTGTTGACTGTTATTTCCAACGACGTGGTGGATGCACCAGAGGAGATAGCTGCCGATACAGTAATCAGTCATCGAATTGGCGTCAAAATGTATTTATAGTTACGAGACGTAACGGTTTTAAAGAGGGGGCAGTGTCACGAGCTATTATTAGGCAACCCTCGAAATTTCTAGCATACACCAAAGTATGAATTATCTGTTTGATTCAGGGTATATATAAGACCGCTGATGAAGTACAGAGTTAGTCTATATCAAAATGTCATATATAAATCATCTTGTGTATGGTTAGTTGGTCAGTGCGTTTTTAATGTTCTATTAAATATAAATTTGTGTTATGTGAACGTGTATATTGTACCGCCAGCTTGTACATAAATAGACAAAAGTGTAATAAATAAATTTTAGTAGTGTTGGTGTTGTTAATAGACCTATGGTTAAGAATTTAGTTTAAGAAGATATTAGTGATTGTAAATAGCATTAGTGCGATAGTGCTTCATTGTTAATTGGACTGAAAACATCTATAAATAAGGCATATACTGTTAATTAGACTTGTGAATAGTGAGTAATAAAGATTTGTTATTACTCGTTTAAAATTGGTGAAACGTGTTAATAGTAGCCCGCTACACTATTTTTAATTTTGGTTTAGAACTAGGCTGAGTTAATTTTCATACTATAGTTACTCTGTTGTATCTCATCTAAAATATTTACAAACTCTCTTAACTCTTTTCTAGACTCTGCTATAATGACTATATCATCTGCAAAACGTAACATGTATAATTTCTATCCCTTTACACTAATACCTATCGCTTCTCTCTCTAGCTAAGTTTAAAGCTTCCTCAATATAAACATTAAAAATAAAGGGGGATAGTATACAGCCCTGTTTAACACCATTTCTAATCTTAGCGTCCTTACTACGCTTTGGTTTTTATATAGACTGTAAATAATTTTTCTATTCCTATGAGAGATTCCTATTTTTCGCAAAACCCTGAACATAACAATCCAATTAACCCTATCAAATGCTTTTTCTAAATCTACAAACGCGAAATGAGTCTTTTTATTTTTTTGTAACCTTTTTTCAACAACTAGCCTAATCATTAGTATTGGTTCTCTAGTCCCTGTCTTTACGAAAACCATATTGGTCTTCGCCTAAATAATTCTCAGTCAAAGCTTTTACACTATTTTTAATTATTATTGCTAGTATTTTGGAAGCGCGGGAAGTTAAACTAACCGTTCTAAAATTCTAACACAGATCAGCTCCTGACTTTTTTGGGATTGGGATAATAATTCTTTTTTTTTGAAATCTATTGGAACTTCACCTTTGTTATATATTACTTTTACTAGTTCATGTAATCTGTCTAAAGTTTTCTGACTTGCATATTTTATTAATTCTGGGTTTAATTTGTCAATCCCCGGCGCTTTATTTAGTTTAAGATCCCTAACAAGTTTATCAAATTCCTCTCTTAATATTAAGAACCCTATCTCTACATCTTCTTCTTGATCGTTCTCTAAGTCATTCATATCGTCCCCCTTACATAAATCTTCTAAATATCTTTTCCATCTATCTGCTACCTCAACTTTATTTATTAGAAGTTCATTATTCTCATCTTTAATACTATTATATTTTTTCCTATCCTTCCCGAAAAGCTTTCTAACAGCCCTGTAGGCCCTGTCTGTCTTACCTACTCTCAAATCATCTTGTATTCCCTTACAATTCTCCTCCATCCATTTATTTTCTACACTCAGGTACTATCTTATTTCTAACGCTATTATATTTTTGCTTACTTTCACTATCCAATTCTCTGAAAGGTTTAAGCTTTCTTCTAATTTCTATTAAATCTAATATCTCCTTTGTTACCCAGGGTTTTTTCGCTCTTCTTTTTTTCTTATCTATAGTCTGTGTTACTGTATCATGTATAGCTCTTTTTATTTCTTTCCATCTATTTTCAACGTTCCCTCCTATAGCTATCTCTTTGATCTTATTATCTAGTACTTGTTTATATTCCTCTTTTACCTAACTATCATAAAGCTTGTCTAGATCCCATCCCTCTCTTTTAACCTTTCTCCATTTTTCTAATTTTAGTTTACACTTCATTTTAACTAAGTTATGATCGCTATCTATGTCAGCCCCTGGATAACCACGACAGTTTTTAACTTGGTTTCTAAATCTTTGTTTAACTAAAATATAATATATTTGGTATCTAGGCTTATCACCTGGCGCTTTTCAGTTACTAATCTATGTTCCTGGCAAAACTCGACTAATGTTTCTCCTCTATCATTTCGTCTTCCATACCCAAATTTTCCTACCGTTTTTCCCTCACTACCTTCTTCCACTGACGCATTAAAATCGCTCATAACTATTAAATTCTCATCTGCTTTACTTTTCTCACTATACTATTTATATCCTCGTATACCTTTTCTACTTTCTCATCCTCGTACTGAGTTGTTGGCTTGTAAACCTGTACTAAAACAGTGTCTTTGGGTTTCGTACTCAATCTAACCATAATTATTCTATCACTAAATTGTAAGTACTCTTAAACTTCACGTCCTAAGCTTTTACCTAACACTATTCCTACGCCTGCCTGTCCATTAGTTGAAGAAGTTGTAATTATTCTACAATTATCTTTCCAAAAGTCATTACTATCTGGCCATCTCACCTCACTAATACCTAAAATGTCCAGCTTTTCCTTTCTCATTTCGACTAATAAATTCGTTAACTTATCTACTCTAAGTAATGACCTTACATTCCAAGTCCCTATCACTAAATCGACCCGTTTTTTTTAATTCTTACGATGACGAGCCCCTAGTACCCCCCGCCCGGATGTCCGAATGAGGGGGGTATTTTAACTCCGGCAAGAATTTTACTTATGAGCTCTCCATCATACATATTTCGTGTTTTAAGCCACGCATACCTGGGAAATATGGTGGTAGGTTTCCACATCTTTCCATAACGCAGTTTTTTAAAGATCTTAGCAATAAGCCGTATCTGTCACGGCAAACCCCCAACAATCTTGTAAATTATTGAGGATCGCCCGAGACTCTCCTCCAATATCTTTTAGACAGCAAGGCTGCTGCCCCTTTCTGCGCCTTTTAAACGCTTTTTACGATAAGCAGACTTACTATAGTAGTATTCTTTGTCTCCTACTACAGGTTTTAACATTAACAAAAGGCAATGGACTGATAAATGTATGCTTATTTTTTGGTAGAAAATCAAGATCCGAAAATTCTAAACACAGTAAAGAGAAATTAAACAGATTGTAAGGGATACCCCACAAAGTATGAAAACGAAAACATCGTTGCACTATAGTGTAACAAAGTCACCGAAGTGTTTAGAAACGAAATCGACAGTCACTAACAGTCGATTGATTAACAGTTACAAGAGTGCACTTAAAGAACCAATATGTAGCTTACAACTGAATATTCTTGAAAAGTTGCAAAGGGTTTTGGTATATCTGGGCCGTATTTAGGCGACTTATATACAGGGTGCCCTATTTCTTACACGTTGTATGGGTAACTCTGTTATTTGTGATATTAGAGAAAAGGTCAAATGGGGAAACTAGTGCAGTTTTTAATGCTGAGTTCAGCTATGAAGAGATAATTAACATACAGGGTGTGGCAAAAGCGTTATACCAAAATAACGAAATTTTGATCTTTTTTGTTTTGCTTCGTGGCTCATTTATTGTGATAGATACAGTAAAACGTTGTAGATCTTTTTTACATTATTTTAAAAGGAGAATAAGATAAACTTATTTGTTTTTACATGGTTTTGGTCATGTTCGAGTAAATAAGTGAGGTTATGTTTTTTTAAATGGAAACCATAATTGGCGGCAGTTCTGATAGACAGACATTTTTTTTCTCTTTTCAGTAATGTACTACAGTGTACGTGTTCAACATAAAAAATTTTGAAAAAATTTTGTTTTTATGAAATACGAAACTTGGTATTAAATAATAAAATACTTATGCATGACGTAACAAAAATATCAAAAACAAATTATGTTAAAAATATTAAATATAATATCACTTCAAAGTGTGTTCAAAGTGCCCACCATTTTATTGAAGGCACAAGCTCACATAGCTTTTTAACATTACGAAGTGCTTTTTCTATTGTGCGTGCATCAATGCTTGCAATTGTTGTTTGGATTCTAGATATTAAATCCTCAGGCGTTTGAGGAGTAGTAGAATACACTTTATTTTTTAAATCATTCCACAAATAAAAATCTAATGGCGTAAGTTGTGGTGAATGAGCAGACTAATCAATTTCCATTTTGTTACCAATCACGTGCTCAAAACAATCAGTTAAATATTGCTTCACTGATGTACCACTGTGTGCAGGGGCACCATCGTGTTGGAAATACTTTGGTCTGTAATGGATGTTAATAGGTAATTCATTCAAATATTCTTCCAGTTGGTGTTTTAAGAAATTTAAGTAATTTGCAGCGGTGAAATTGTTGTTATAAAAAAAGTCCAATAATTTTTCCACAAAATATTCCACACCAACAATTAATACCAAATTGATGTTGATCTCTGGATTCACGCACAAGCTTAGGATTTTCTTGAGAATAAAATACTTTGTTATACCGATTAAATATTCCGTTATTTGTAAATTTAGTCTCGTGAGTAAACATAATGGTTCTCCAAAAATATGAATCCTCTTCACATTTATTAAGGTACCAACGACAAAATGCTATCCGTCTTTGATTATCCACTGGATACAATGTATTCGAAATAGAATAGTGATAGGGATGATATTTCCGACTTTTCAGAGTACACCTCACAGTTTCCTTAGAAGTTGCACAGTGGTTTGCAATTTCGGCAGTAGAAGATTCTGGTTTATAGTTAACAAACGCCAACACATTCGTTTCAACATTTTCGTAAGAATTTAGGTTTGGTAAATGCACCATATGCCTTAAGATTATTTTCAAGTTTGCTAAATATCCGACAGTGTGGTTGCTTACTTTCCATGTATCTTTCAAAGTACAAATCCGCTGCTGCACGTGTGTTACGATTCGAAGAATAGTAGCAAAAGAGCATGTCATTATTTTCTTAATTTGTATAGGACATTCTATCTCTTAGAAGAAAATAATGTACGTATAAATACAAAATAACAGTACTATCTAATTTCTGTTATTTAAACAAGTGAAATCTATTGTTATGTGTCATATGGCTACTTGATTCTTAAAATCAGTTCAAATATTCACATATTATTTAATACAAAGTTTCGTATTTCATAAAAACAAAATTTTTTCAAAAATTTTTATGTTGAACATGTACACACTGAAAAGAGAAAAAAAAATGCCTTTCTATCAGAGCTACCGCCAATGATGGTTTCCATTTAAAAAAACATAACCTCACTTATTTACTCGAACATGACCAAGGCCATGTAAAAACAAATAAGTTTATCTTATTCTCCTTTTAAAATAATGTAAAAAAGATCTACAACGTTTTACTGTACCCATCACAATAAATGAGCCACGAAGCAAAACAAAAAAGATCAAAATTTCGTTATTTTGGTATAACGCTTTTGCTACACCCTGTATGTTAATTATCTCTTCATGGCTGAACTCGGCATTAAAAACTGCACTAGTTTTCCCATTTAACCTTTTCTCTAATGTCACAAATAACAGAGTTACCCATACAACGTGTAAGAAATAGGGCACCCTGAATAATAGTGTGATACGACAGAGTTTTAAATTATAGTCAAAGTACGAATTAACGAGTTAAGATATAAATTATGGAACAAAGCGTTAAACAATTACGTTTAATATATACGTGCTTGCCTAGATAAATTGTATAGTTGAACAAGGTGATAAAGTAATTAATTATTGCCTTAAAATTTAAATAAGTGCAGTAAATATTGTTAGCTATAATTGCCATGAGTGTAATTTGTACTGGCATCCCGGTTAATTACAGTTTTTCTGTGTATGTGTGTAAACGGGTTTACATTCGACTATTAAATAACAATAAAAACAAGGTCGTTCAAATAGCTTTAAACAACTTAAACAAAAACCTATAAAGGTTATCATTTCAAACCTGATTGTTATGTAAAACGGAAATTATAGCTGGAACAGAAATTTCTACTATATTAAAGATAAGAAAATCACTGTCTTTTTGTAAGAATTGATAATCGACAGAAAACGGACTTTCAATCAAACAATAACTTAACAATCGCAGTAACGTGTGCTGCAAAATTACGGTAATTTAGAAGTATCATTTGCTACGTACATCTACGTAGCCTGAAAGACAAAGAAAGAATACCCGGGCTCAGTTGGTAAGTAGGCGGGGTCTTACAGATACAAGAAAATATAAAGGAAAGCCTGAAATAAAAATAAGAAATTAACAGTGCTTATTAATAAGTATAATTATTCTAATTGGCATTTTGGATAGACATAACAGTGCAGTATAACTACAAACAAAAAAAATCAAAACAATAACCACAGTATATGTATATATTACGTGGAAAGTATAGATTAGGAAGGGTATATAGGTCTAAATAATAAATTTTTAACAACTGTGTATATAGGAAATAGAAACAATTTATTTACGCGCCAAATCAATCAATTTAGATAGTGAAAAACGGAAGGTTATTAAGATATTTTTGTATTTCTAAATCAGAAGGTTAAAATTGCATAACGGGTAGAAGCTTTAGGGTACATAAAAACTCAAGAATACGCATAAGTAGTTGTAATATTTTAAATCAAGTGCATGGGATAAGAAACGATGCTTTTGAGTATAGAAAATCAATAACTTAAACGCATATTTCCATTTAAATAACGAAACGTTCGTTATACAAATCCTAAGAAGTGTTAAACTCGGGCTTATTATTTTAAACGGAGAAGAAACACCCGTTGGTTAGATGTCAAGTTTCAAAGAAATGAAATATACGTTGAGACAGAATTTCTATGAAATTGTTTGTAACGATCGGTCCGACAAGCTGCTAATATAACAAGTGCTTTGAAGACTAAGGGAAATGAAAGATCTATAATGTAAAACAGACAGAGAACACGTATAATAAAACGTTGTTTACAACACACGTCTAAAATACACGGGAGACTAGAAGGCCAACAACATTATCGATTTTCTGTAGCTTGAGAGGGGTTCTAAAAGAGATAATAAATATGGGTGAAACAAAGAGAGGTACCTAGGAGGTGGAACGTTATAACGGGGGAAAGCAATATCATTGGTCGCAGGTTAGCAGTTTTAAGAAGCTTGCATCCGTTGATGTTATTGAACGAATTTCATAGTAACAATACGATAAACTTGAAATTTTTCAGACGTTGAAGTTCGTTACGATCAAAATTTGAAGAATAGGTTTTACAAAATAAGCTTTTCGATGAAAAGAGGTTCCGTGACGGGTATTAAAAAGCGTATAAATACACTGGGAGAGATTTTAAAGCTCTCTTGCTCTTAGATTATATATCGCTTAGATCGCTTACGTAATTGCTATTACGTGCTCTTACGTTGTACTGATTGTTGTTTATACGTTGAAGTAGCATATCACATCCTATTTTAAAGTGTGTAAAGCTGTTAGTAACGTACCGGAAATGTATTAAAAGTGATTTGCACAAGTGGGTGCTAGCGTATCAGAGGTGCGGTTACTACACGATACAATCTAATGATAGGATGGTACTTGGGTAAGCGAATCGTAAAGTTAGAAACAAGTATGCGTGAAGTGCAGTGAGTTGGGAAGGTTAAGCTTGGTCGAGACCATTATCCAGGTAAAAATACTAAAGGTGGTGCAGAGACTTGGATAGTGAGTGGGGATCAGTTGGATCCAGGCATAATCACGAAGAATATGGACACAACGACGAGGGTTTTTGGTACACATCTTTAGAGGTAACGAAGGACGAAGCTTACTCCAGGTAAAGAAAATTAATTTCTTGCTTTTGCTTGAACAATTGTGCTGATATTTTGTGCTTGAGTGTTCTGACTTATTGGGGGTGCATTTTATTACCATAAAACCTCATTTAAAGGGGTATATGTATAGGACAATTAATATTGATTATTGAAAAATGTTTATGGATGATATAAAAATGTTGTTATAAGGAGTAAACGGGTCTTTAGCTTTATTTTAAACAAAAATGCGAGGTTTAAAAACATTTAGAGTAACTGGGTTATACTGAGCTCAAAATAGACCAGAATAAAAATCAATTTAGGGTTGCACGACGGGCCCATCTACTCGTCTAAAATAAAATTGGTGAAATATATTAAAATCATAAAATTTTAAGAGATTTAAAGATTGGGAAGGTAACAGTTTTTATTAAACTCTATATACCAATGTGTAAATATTTTCTTTCTAATGGAAAATGTTAATATGTGTAAATAAAAAGGTTGAATGTCTTGTTGCATTATTTGGTGGTAATTCCATTTAACTGTGTTTGTGAGAAAAGAATGTACTTAGGATGGTAAGTATTCAAGAAGAAGCAGCTTTCTGAGGTAGCCAGGGTGTACCGAAATAAGGAGGCGTTCTAAAGGAGAGCAAGAGTTTTTTTTTATTTTTAGAAATTTCTATGATGGACCAATCCGTGGGGCAATAATTTTTTGTAAGATCTACTGCAATTTTATGTTAGCCGAAGCTGGGGCTTGATTGGTATTTAGGGAGCTCTCACTCTTATCAGACTGGTTTTATATTAATTTACTCGTAGTTGGTCGTTTACCCTATAAACATGTAATTATATTAACTAAATTTAAATAATCCCCTTTTGGGTACTCCAATATTTGTATTTTAACCAGTTGTGACTAACAACAACCATGATCTGTAGGGTTGTGTTTATAATTTTAATATTTATGCATTAACAATTAAGTAAGTAATTTTTTAAAAATAGCATCTTTTGATGACTGTAATGATTGGTTTTCCTATTTTAGAATCTTGATAAAGGCAACAACCCTTGCCGAAACGTCGATTTATAATTAAATATATGCAAAATATTATTTTGTTTTATTTTTTTGACTAAAATATCCCAATTGTACAGTAACATTTTATCGAAAAAACACTATTATACTAAACTAGTCTATTGACTATAAGTGGAGTTTATATATATATATATATATATATATATATATATATATATATTACTATGTGGTTTTCGCCTTCACGTTGTTGCGACATAAAAATTGATATGATAACGCCGTACTCGGTGTAATGACGTTTTTACTTAACGCCACAGCTCTGTGTTCTCACTTCAAATTTTACTAATTTTATTATTATGTTACGGCTAGCCCTTTTTAATCTACACACGTTACGATGATCAATTTTTCTCTTCTCCGCCCCTTTAAGATTACCTATTTGTTTGAATTGATAAAACGAAGTCAATTAGTTTCATATAATGAAAAGAAATATTATCTACAATTTTTGAAAAATATTTAAATACACCCTTCATTCAATCAATATCATATGTATCATTTACCCCAAAATTTATATGCTTTGAATTCAATCTAAAGTCACCAAAAACTACCTTTTTACCATAGAAACCTGGACCGTTCTAGACCCCTTTATAATATATTACGTAAGTTTAACGTATGCAATGTTTGTTGCTGACTTCATTACAAATTTTATATAAATTGAATAAATTCAGTATTGAAATTTAAATAGAAAAATATTTTAAAATTAAACCTGCTACAGGTTGATCGGATTGTGGATCAACACCCCTTTGTTGTTCTCATTCGTCTACCACTGCTCCGCTTGGTCGAATCCCTCGTTTTCCATAAATTACTTTGAGCTTCTTTATTTTATATGCCTTGAATCTCGCAACTCAAAATTGTACTAGAATTGTACCAAAATATAATTGTCGACGCTGATTTGAAATATTATATCGACCCAGGTTTGAATTATTCAGAAATACTCCACACATTCGAAATGTTATACCATAGATTCGAAATATTATATCATAGATCCGAATTATTATCAACGCAGACTTGAATTACACCACAAATTTGAAGGATTGTCAACGCAAACTTGAATTACACCACAAGTTTGAAGTATTGTCAACGCAGACTTGAAGCCCTATTATAATAAATATTTAGTTTAAATAAATTACCCCAAATTCTACTCACGTTAAACGACAAAAGAAGTCTTGGTAATCGTTGCACTGTTAGCACTGTAACATACACTTGATGTTCTATTATTTTTAAATTACGCATGACTTTCTGGTTCACAGTGACGCAGTTTCGCCCTGCCTGAGTTGTAAACTGACTGTCTTGTCATTGCTCTGTGTTATATAGGCTGTTCCCACTTACATGTGGGCTGGGTTTTCAAGCAGTCTTGCAGATATTTCAACCAACCAGATCTTTAATATTCCCTGCATTCTCTGATGTAATTTATTCGGTTTTCCGTGTAATATTTATTTGCTTATAGGTACCTTGTTATCTTTGTCAGACTTTCAACTTTAAGCCTGTTGTTTTGTATAGATATCACCTTTTGAACAAAATAAATGATGTAACTTTAATGCTGTTTTCGTTTATCTATTTTTATGCGTGTTTGGAACTGAAATGTTTATTATTTTACCGTAATTATATAAAGCTTTGTTAGGTATTATCTTTATCTTCGTATTTGTTTTATAACTAATTAGAACACTTCTCAATGCGTGTTTAATTACATTTACTATCATTTCTCTTAAATACGCGTTTTATTGTTGAAAGATATGCTCACTGACATCGTATCAAATTAATAACGGTCTATATACAGAGTGTTAAATGCTTGCTATTTACATAATGTATGAATTACCTATTTTTCTGCTAAATACGCGTTCTATTGTTGTAAGTTATACTTACTTGCATCGCTTAAAGCTAATTACGGTCTATATACAGGGTGTTAAATGCTTGCTATTTACATAATGTACGAATTACTTAATTTTCTGCTAAATAAATGCAGTTTTCTGATTCCTATTGCAATTTATAGTTACTACACAACTCTTGCTACTCAACACACCCATGAACAACCCCTTATCACAGCAATATATATATATATATTTAATGCTATAATTATAGGGTAGTTTAGGGGTAGGTCAAGTCACAGTGGTTGTAGAATGAATAAAAGAAACTTTCAGTTAACAAAAGCACATAATAACAGATATTATAAGAGTAAATAGGTCACAATACATATTGTTAGTTGAGAGTACACTGTATATAAAAATACATAAGATTAAACGCATAAGAAATAGAAATATCCAAGAGTAGTTACAAGTTAAAATAAGATTTGAAAACGTAGCAAAATGCATCAAAATTAAATCAACGGGAATTCTATATGAATTGGCTTGATAAATATTTAACAGGTGCGTTAAATATATTATCGTATACGCGGTCTAAAATTATGCATTATTTGAAAATCGTACGTGACATAAAGTATTACATTTGTTCAAAATCCAATATTAACTAGGAAATAAACAAACACCAAATTTATTGCGGTTTAGATAAGAATAAGCAATAAACAATGAATACGTAACTTAATAAACGGAAATTCGTGGGATTTCTCAATTAAATATCATGGTATGTAAATGAATACGTGACAACTCAAGCATTCATCCGAATATTTGAACTACACAATTGATAAAATTCCCGGAGTACACAAAGATAAACGTAAAAGGTGTCGTCCCAACACGTGAATAAACGAAGAGAAAACAAGAGAAGTACGGCCTTCAAATAAGAGCGACGAGTTTCGTATACATTTTAAACTGGACTACGACGATACTCTGAGTGTTAAATTATTTACGTAACCAGTGTTACAAAAGTAAATTAAAATCATTTTAAAAAGTGTACAAATTGTGCAAGTGTGAGCCGATCTATTATAGACGTAAGTAAATAACCACTTAGTAAAAATACAATTTCTAACATAAATAAAACAGGGCTCTGGTTAATCACCTCTTGTTAATTACACTGGCTAATTACTTTTTGGTAATTACTGACATGGTAAATGTTCTATTACTGTCTTGTTAATTACGGACATGGAAAATATTTTATTTACTGATATTCAATGGATTCTTAAATTGGATCAACTTATGGGATTTTAATAACGATTTGGATAGCATTTTGGCTTCCAAATTCGAAATATTCAGACTGGGCACGAAAACTCTTGGGGGATGCAGAACCATTCCAGGTTAGCGATATTGATATAATTTATTACTGAAAACTGTTTTAATTCAATGTTTTGCGTATATGTAAGAGTCAACAAAACAGTTGTTTCATTGATCAATTTATGAAAGGTAATAGGCATCTTGAAACGTTTCAAAAGGTTTCTAAATATAAACAAAAAGCTCGTTTTGCTGGCTTCAATTTCTTAAATCTGATATATGTAAATATTCTGAAAAGGGAAAGATTTTAAAAGTTGTAGATATTTAATCATTATATAATGTATTGTAGAATTGCTTTTTTTAATTGAATCAGCTAGTTGAGGCAAAGAAAATCCATAACTTAACATTTCACATCATAAGTGCTTGATTAATATAAAGTGGCTGAAATATCACAGCATTTTATGACGCCCATCGTAGGGGCCAAACATAATAAGGAAATAACACAGCATTTTATGACATGCTCAAACGTGGGGCTAAAAATTAATAAAACATCGTAGGGGCTGGTGAAAAACACAGCATTTTATGATAGACCAAATCGTCCAAGACCTTATATTTTCCTTCGTTCAATTACTAGCTTGATTTGAAATGATCATTTGGGCTTGCATAAAAGTTTAAGTTATTATTTCATCTTATTAATTATATATATATATATATATATATATATATATATATATGTATTTTATGTATTATATTATATTGTATTATATGTATTATATCAGGAAGAACAGAAAAAAAATCAATTCTTAAAATGGCGAGCTGTAGTTTTTAGGTCTGGACCCTATATTAATTACCAAACAAAAAGATACATTACCCTTTAAACATAACAGCTCTAAATCATCCTGGTAAACCTAAAATTAATTATATAAAATTGTCACAATAAATACAATATTTTTAGTAAATATTATCTCACATAATGATAATCATTTTCAAACTACGAGGTTCGGTCATCCAATAAAAACTGGTAAATACACTGTTTTGAATAATTTGACAGTTGTCCTATACATAATAGCGAATAAACACTCACCCGTGTGTCGACGGTGTGGGTGTTTGATCGCACCCTCTCTAGGGGTAGGGCGGAGCAGATGAACTGGGGATTCCGTAAACCTCATCAAACAGGGCCAAAGCAACAGTCGGTTCTATCCCCCGGATGGAGCTATAAAAAGTACAGGCAAAGATTAGACCATGTATCAAAGAAAAGTACTTTTTTTTTAAATGCCCAGTACTTATCACACCGTGTGTGCACGCACATTTCGTAGATATAAAAAAATAAATGTAACGACGAGTAATTAGTGTCGTATTCAGAAAGAATCAAATAAAAAATTCGTTCAAATAACAAGAATTCGAACTTCAATCCTCGCGTTATCAAATGTGATTAGAAATTTGAAACACGCATTGTCAAATACTACGGTACATTATTTCAACGAATCTTTTGGTCGTAGCAGTATAAGAAATAGTTGTACGCTATATCAATGTGTAGCAAGCCAGCGGACACCGAAAACAAGGTACCGACTATTTAAATTATATAGTAAACTTTTCAACTCTGCTGCAAATGGGTTCAAATGAAAATATTGACAAGCGTGTTTATTGCAGAGAAGCAAAATACAGAGGATGGTGTTGGAGGACTGAAGCAGAATCTAGGCAAACGAACAACAAAAGGCAAAAAAAGTACGTTTCAATTTCACTGTGGGAAAGTGAATGTAACACATTACCGACTTGAAGTTTTATGACAATTTAAAGCAACAATTTAAAAGAATTATATAAACTTCAGGTTCTAGTCGCATCGTCACCAAACAACATGCACAACCAACTACAAATTCTTAGACACCAACACATATTCTGTCCCGTTTTGTTTGCGAGTTTATTATAATATTTAATTATCAGTGCGCCTTTATTTTATAAATTCGGATACGAACTACATTTTTAGCTCATCTGTTGCACATACTAAATTATCAGTCTACTAGACAACTAACTAATATATTGATTATTGTTTCAGACCTCTTGCACTTGAAGAATTCAACGATTGGCCGATTTCAGTTGACTCTGAATCTATAAAAAAGGAACCTGATTACTTTTTAACTTATATCGAACTGGTACAATTTTTATCAGAGAGTGAAGGCTGTCGTATTTTCGACGAAGTTAAAGCACGAATACCCAGATTATTGAAGCACACGATACCATATGGACGGCAGTTTGAGGGTGTTGGTGTTGCAAACACATACAAATTGATCGAGTCATCCCAAAACCTTACTCCCAAAAACATTAAGCTGGCAAATGTGTTGAGTTGGTGCACTGCGATGGTAAGTATATAGGTCTAAAAACAACAGCTTAAATTATTTGCAAATGTTGAATCAATAGTTTTCAGTATAGAAACAGAACAGAGATATATTTCATTAACTCAAACTACTGTTGTTACTAATTTGATTCAAACTCCTTCCAAAAATTTAAACGAAAAGAGGAGACCGTCAATTAAGTTTTTAAAGTTTAAAGTTTTATATAATTATTTTCAACGCGTTTTCTACTTTTAGAATGAAGCAAAAAAATTTTTTTTGTTAGTTTTTATATCTAAGATTGTGCCCAAGGTATTTCTCCATAGGCGTCACGTAAATTTAAATCTGCCGGCATTCTCGCACGTTTCTAATAGTTCAGCAAGATTTATTCAGGTGTTGCCACACTATTCTCATTGCAGGAGATATCGAATCGGCGTCTTACTTTAATCACACCGCAACGTAGGTACACTAGCTTCCTGTTTGCCCTTGCATCCCACTTCTCATCTTTACGTAAGGCTTTGTGTCGTTAGTCCCGCGACGTGCTCATCTTGGTCCTCAGTATTTGTTTGCATTGCATTCGAGTACATCGCGTTGGCGTACCGCTTGGGTCCTTTTTCTTTTGTAACATTGACTATTAGTTTGGCATTCCTGTTTTTTATCGGTGTGCTAAAACATTCAGTCACCATGCAAGCAGCTATTCGAGAGCAGGTAAGAATAAGAGACAAATTCAACGCGAGTTATGTGATCCCCCATTTGTTATACCTATGAAACTAATAAAGTTATTAGGAAATATTAGGAAATATTAGGAAAATGCAACAATGTAATTAAAAGACAATTTGTTACAAAATATTTCAGTTATAAACGTTCTCATGTGAACGGAAGCGCTACAAAGTAGCACAACGATAAGTGACACTGCAGATGTCAGGTCACAGACGGTCTTAGGAAGTCACGTACCGAGATTACGCAGAAGTAAGCCTGCAACATTGTAATTATGAATAGCTTTTAAGATAGCAACTATGTATTATGAATAGAGTCAAGTGTAAGCAGACATTAGGTCTGCAAGTTCCCACAGAATTGTAAAGAGGTAGGAAGATTATAAAAGGACCGGGAGCTCCACTCGCGGTCAGCTCATCAACGTTCAGCTTTCACATTGCAGTCCGTCGGTAACTCACTTGTACAATTAAGTATTAACTATTTCGACTTAGAATAAATTAATTCAAGATTGTAAAATTCCATGTTCAAATCTGTTTAAATAAAATAAATGTGTTAAGGACCAAAGAAGTCTTTTTAAAAAAGACCGCTCGAAGCCACGAACCTTAACTCGCGTATCTTCTGAGTAAAGATTCGAAATATAATAGTGTTTTACTAACGAAGCTAGCTATTGCGCAATAATAGAAGAAGTGAAACGTATTAAAACTACAGAAAAGAAAAAATCGTCCCGAGATTACCGGATCATCGAAGGTACGATCTACTGACTTTACAAGTTTGTGATAAGCTTGTCGAACCTTTAACTGAAAATCAAAAGGACGTTAAGCTGTTTGTCGACACAGATGAGTTGTTTGACATATTATATTCAACACATTTATCAATCGGCCATGGCGGAAGGGACAAGATGGTAAAGGAAATAAATAAGCGTTACAAAAATATAACCCAGGCCCATATAAAATTGTATCTAAGTTTATGCGAATCTTGTCCAAAAAAAACATGAAAGCAAAAAAAAGGGAATTGTTGTAAAACTAATGATAACCCCTCATTTTAACTGCAGATGCCAAATCGATCTAATAGACTATCAATCCCAGCCCGACGGAAAACTTAAATTTGTTCTTGTATACCAAGACCACTTGACAAAATTTGTGGTTTTAAAACCCTTGACATCTAAGCGTGTATACAAAGTTGCATATAATGTACTAGATTTTTTTTTCTTGAGCGCTACATGTATTTTACAATCTGACAATGGTCGCGAGAATCAGGTATTAAAAATCCTAAAAGAAATGTGGCCATAACTAAAAAAAAAAAATTGCAAGCCGAGACGGCCAAAGCCAGGGCAGTGTTGAACGAGCAAACCAAGATATCGAGAATATGGTGTATACATGAATCTGTCATTTAGGATGGTTTTCTTGTTTGTCCCTCTCTCAAAATGTGTGGTTATCTTCAAACTAGAATAAAGTTTCATTCTCTCGATATCTGACTGCCTTCTAGTGTACATGCCTTTTCCCGATAAAGAAGTTTCCTCTAAGGCCAAGATGTCATATCTGGTATGTAAAAAGTGTCTTTTTTTTTATTCTTGTTGAAGTACAAAGATATTGTTTTAGAATATTAGTATAATGTACACGAAGAAAGCTGACCTGAATTACCCCTAAAATGTTTTAAAATGGTAAATTGATTGCAGATAAAACTTTCAGACGGTTCCTCGAGGCGTATTATAATACTTCGTTTTTGTAACACGTTTATTTTCTAGGGTTCTCTGGTAAAATATTCTCTGGTAAAATATTCTCTGCTGGGTTGTTCTCTGGTAAAGCGTTCTCTGCTGGGTTGTTCTCTGATGGGTTGTTCTCTGGTGAAGTATCTTCCGGTAAAATATTCTCTGGTAAAGTATTTAACTATGCATGCTAGGCTATCTAAGCCTAATGCATTAATTCTACCACCTTACATATATTATCTATTATCGTACAAGAATTTCATGTTGCCGTTTATCTACCTTCTAAAATAAACCAAATGTCCGTTTACAAAAACATATGGTTATGGAGCAAAAAGATTGCTTCTTACAAATTTGAAGTTTGAGGTTAACCACTAAACTAAATAGAAACGGTGTTCGTCTTACAAGCTGTAAGAAGAAACTAAATGTCCAATAGTTCTGTACAAGCCGAAGCTCAATACTTAAGTATACGTTTCTTTCATGTTTCATTAATACAGATGTGAGTTTTATTTTATTTACTTTTGTGACGGAACGATGTGCACGTGTTACATTTCAAATCTCAAAAATCTAGAAAAATAATGCCTGTAAAATATAGTTATATCTTTACTTACCCATTATCTTAACCAATTTAATATTATCTTTGCTTTCCTGGTATAACCTTACAAGTGTAAACATAAAAGCTTTCATGAAACCTTTTTGTGGATTTTGAGGTTATGTTCAATTTAAATGTTTAATTTAAATTCTCTTAACTAAGTTAAATACAACAGAGTATTTATGATTTCTTTTTACTTAAAACGTTAACTTGAAATTGTGTCTAAGTACAATAATAATTTTAGATTTTCTAATATCTTATCTGGTAGAGTTTGAGACAATTATAAAATTATGAGGGTGTAGATATATATAAACTACACTTAGTGATTTCATCGCATGAAAATTTGGTTGTAACAAAATAAGGGTATATATTGTGTTTTTTTTTAATGTTATTAACTAAACGTCAATATATAAGTTATATTAAGGTATTTTCTTTTGTCATGTTCTAAATTGCATCACCGCAACTTGTCTGGGTGAAATTTAACTTTGTTCTCAAAATATCTAAGAGTAAAAACCCCTACCGCAGCCACAAAAGGTCGATGCCAGTCCCGCCAGAGTTTTGTTTAGACTCTGTAGTACACCCATTCCTACCTGTTAAAAAAGAAAGGTGCAATTGTTCACTGTTAAAAATAAACAATCGGTTTTAATGTTATAATGTTACCTGCACTTTTTGATATTATCTTTATAAACGAATAAACGAGGCAAATTTCTGAGTATGGTGCTACCCACTTACTGTCAGTCATATTTTTTATATCGCTGTGCGCCGTCTTTGTAAATATGGGGTTATATTCCAGTCTTCCTGTTAAAGTTCCACAATTTGAAATTTCCTCTTTAACATATTGTACAAAGCAAGGACAGGCTTCGCCAACCTGTCAAACTAACTCTACGGCTATTATGTGGTACAGTTTCCTTTGGAGTATTCTCGTCCCAAAATGTAATTATATTTGTTAATTCTTCTCTTGTTACGGAAACTTAATTTTTTTTTCAAGAATTCTTTGAAATTGCTTCAAGTTTTGTGTTTTTTTGCACTTCTGGCAATTTGAAGAGGTATATCCTTAAATGGATCAAATCGTCTATTAAATTTATTGTAATACTTTTCTTGCAATAATTTAGCTAGATTGTTTCATATTATTTTAACTATTAACCCTTTGGATTCACTTTCGTCCGCTTTTCGCGGATTTTGAATGTCCACTCTGTAAGAATATCTGCTAATTTTTCTAGGTGCATTTTCTTTCAATGTATTGTTACGGGTTTTGTGAAATTTAGGGAAATGCTTTCATATATTCTTTCTGGACCGCATTGTATTTTGGGGGAATATTTCTTTTACGTAGTTTTCAATGTCTTTCAGATCATAGTCGCTATATTTACTATTCACAACGGATGAATTCATGTGTACTTCAATTGGCAGTGCTGTTTATATTAGTTTTTAATTAGTATCTATGGATACACTGACTTTTTCATAGGAAGCGAACTACAAAATTGAAAACATGGTGTTTTTTTGTTTATTAACTAACCGATTGAACAATCAATGATATCATGTAAAAAAAACCCAAAATATAATACGTGACATCGTCAAACTTAATGTAATTTAAAATGGCACTTTGACGTCGTCGGAGATGAAATGGGAAGCGAGTTTAGTTTTAGGTTAACAGTATATTAGCAGAAACAAAAATCGCTTATTTGGTGTTTTTCAAATATTTGCAACACGATACGGTTTTGTAAAAGATTAGCCACCTACAATTTTTAAAAATCTTTTACTGCTTAATCAAATCTTTATTAATTACAATATCTGAAAGTATATTGTAGGAACTCGTATTTAAATTCAATATCAACTAAAATGTGTGATTTCAGCAAACAGCCTGTTATTTAATAGACGATGACATTATGGACGGAGAAATAACTCGCTACGGTGCTCCTTGTTGGCATACGCTACCTGAAAACGCAACGATTGCCATCAACGACTGTAATCTTCTACAAAATGCAATTTTCGTTATTCTAAAGAAATACATTTCTATGTATCCATGCTATATGCCTATTATAGAATTGTTCAACAGGACCAACTATAAAATCTCTTTTGGCCAAGCAATTGATAATCTGTGTAAAAGTAACGAAAAGCCAAGATTCGAAGACTTTACTAGGGAGCGCTATGAATTTATGGTTGAAAATAAATCTTGTGCTTTTGCCTACGAATTTACACTTAAAACTGCGATGTTTCTTGCTAATAAAGACTTCACAACACGTGAGGCACAAATTAAAAGCATAATCGCAAAACTAGGACGACTATTTATATTGCATGTACTTTTTCCTTTTGTTTAATTATGCATTATTTTATCACGATGTTTTAGGATGATCTTAGAGACTCTTTCTGTAAATTATATGTAACTGGCAAAAGAAGCACCGATATTTGGAACGGTAAATGCACTTGGTTAGCATTGGAAGCATTAGAACGAGGCACACACATTCAAAAACAGGTCTTTATGGAACACTACGGCAAACCCTGTATCAAATCTGAAGAAATAATTCAAGATTTATACCAAGAACTTAACCTTTTCAAGGTGTATAAGGAAATTGAAAATGAATTAGTTAAATCAGTTTATGAAGAAGCGAAATACTTAGCTGACATTATTCCTGAACAAGTTTTCCTTAATTTTTTGTCTGATGTTCTTGAATATAAGCAAGATTAATGTTGTAGTTAGCAGTCAAAAATACATTTCACCTGCTCAATAAATTTTCTAAAATTATATTTAGTGTTTAAATTTACATCTCCTATTCAAGCACTTAACAACACACAACATAAAATAATCTGAACCTAACATTCTAAACATTATCATACATCACAGTACGTCCTACAAGCATCCACTTTAAATCTATTTTAGGTTCGAACGTCCGAAGCCTTCTTGTGGACATCCTGAGGATACCAGAAATTGCAGGTTCTAAAGACTTTATTGATTATGTTCTTGAACGTCCAGATTATTTTTACTATTTACTATTTTCATCTTGCGGAAGTTTTTTTAACACAAATTTTTTAAGAAATTGCATGTATATATATATATATATATATATATATATATATATTGATTGGTATTTCTTGACCTTCTTTTATATACTAATACTTGAAAGTTTGTTTCTTGGGAAATAGGTCTAAATAAATAAAAAAATTTTTTTACATTATATGTGTGTTAATCAGACGTTTCGACCGTCGCTAGATGGTCTTTATCAATGATGTTTTTTTCCCCCATAAACGGAGTTTTATATATTTATAACGTAGTATAAATTGAGCTATTCACTAATTGATATGGTACGGTTACTACAATCTAATTTATTTAATTTAAAGTTGTACAAAACATTTACGTCACAAATTAAAATACTGTTTTTCTGTATAAATTATGTACACCTTGATGCGAGTTGCTAAACTCTTTGTCAAAATTTAAAATTCGAACTTTTTAGTTAACATGTATATCTCGCATCAAGGTGTACATAATTTATACAGAAAAACAGTATTTTAATTTGTGACGTAAATGTTTTGTACAATTTTAAATTAAATAAATTAGATTGTAGTAACCGTACCATATCAATTAGTGAATAGCTCAATTTATACTACGTTATAAATATATAAAACTCCGTTTATGGGGGAAAAAAACATCATTGATAAAGACCATCTAGCGACGGTCGAAACGTCTGATTAACACACATATAATGTAAAAAAATTTTTTTATTTATTTAGACCTTTTTCCCAAGAAACAAACTTTCAAGTATTAGTATATATATATATATATATATATATATATATATATATATATATAGAACGTAAGAATAATTGCTATTAACATTATTGCTATATTATAAATTATTGATCAAATTACCAACAATAATGCCCACACGCGGTTATTGAAATCCTATATTCAAATATTTCTTAAAAGTTTTGTTATGCCAACAATTCTATAATTTTATTTTGATATGAAATTATATTTAATTTGTAGTTTAACATTATTATGTTCCTTTCAATCATAACCCTTGGATTTAAGTGCAATTATTTTTTTGTCATTATGTTTCGATTTTGAAAATGGTTGAATGCGTACCACCACTTATTTCTGTTCTGATGTAGCTTACACAGTTCCCTGAAATTCCCACAGCCTATATCTTTCACTATCTGTGTGCAATAGTCTAACCAAGTTCTACCTCTACCTCTCTTTGGTCCTATATCTGCTTCTCATATATTCCGCCTTAGTATGTGGCCTATCTTCCAATCTCTGCTATTTCTTACTGTTTTCCATATATTTCACCGAGATTTAGTGGTAATTGACGGGAAGCAGCCTGTTGCTTCCAAAATCTCCCAACACTTAGGCATTTACCAAATCAATAGTTTTCCAGTAAATTCTTTTGTACAATTAACATTGGTTGAGAATATTGCATAACCAATACCTGTAGTTACTTATAATAACCATCAGGTTTAAGTACAGTTACTATTTTCGTCATTAGGTTTTCTATCTTGGAACTGGTTGGACACATACCTTCATTGATTTATATGCTGAGCTAGCGTTCACATTTCCTTAACATTTCCACAGCCTATAACTTTCACTATCTGTGTGCAATAGTGTAACCAAGTTCTACCTCTACCTCTCTTTTTCCTATCTCTGCTGCTAATATATTCCGCACTATTCTCTCATGCGTTAGTATGTGGCCTATCATTCTATCTCTCCTATTTTTTACTGTTTTCCACATATTTCTTTCTTCCTCTATAATTTCTAGTACCTCTTTGTTCTTAACCTTGTCTGTCCATGATATTTTCATCGTACGCGTTTAGCATCACATATCACTGTTTGCTTCTCCTACCCTCCAGGTTTCATAGCCGTACAGTACTGTGCTCCACACATATGTTATAAGCAATTCTTTCCTTGTTTCTATGTTTGTTGTCTTTGAACACAGTAGTTGCTTTTACTTGTTAAATATATCACGACCTTATGCTAATCTTTGTTTTATATGTTTTGTGCTTTTTTCATTCTGCGTTATTTGGCTTCCTAGGTAGCAGAATTCTTCAACCTCTTTTAAGTTCTCGTTACCTATTTGTATTTTTGTTTTTGATTTATTTTTCCCCATATTGCATACTAGAACTATAGTTTTATTTTTGTTAATTTTCGTACCGTATCTCTCTGTTAGAACTGTTTCCATCTCATTAAGATCAGCTTCTAACTATTCCTTGCTAGACACTAATACCGTTGTATCATCTACAAATCTAAGCATGTCGATCTTTTGTCCGTGCCTAATAATCCCAATTGTCTTCCTGCATTTGACACTATTCATTGCCTCTTCAATGTACAAGTTAAAAATTAATGGGGATAGGGCACATCCCTGTTTCACCCCTTTCCTAATGTTTGTTTCTCTACGTTCCTGCTCTAATCCTGTTACCGCTGTTTGCTTTTTGCATAAGCTATGTACTATCCGTCTATCCCTAAAACTGGTTCCAATCTTTTTGAGTATTTCGAACATGTTTTTCCATTTTACATTGTCGAATGTTTTTTCCAGATCTACAAACCCTATATGCACACTTTTCCCTTCAATGGTTTTTTCCATTACCACCCTTAGAGCTAAAATAGCTTCCAGTGTTACCCTGTTTCGCCTAAACCAAAATTGATGTTCTTCTAGTATTTCCTCATTTTTCCATTCGTCTTAGTACAATTCTAGTTAAAATTTTAGACACGTGTGCTGTGAAGCTTATTGTACGAACATTTTCATATCTATCCGAACCTTTCTTTTTTAGTATAGTGATTATGATGTTACGTTTGAAATCTTTAGGTATAGTAAGAACCACGAAAGAAGTCCTCTACGTCATAGGTGTCTAACTCAATTCAAAACATACGTTTAAGATTATTTAAAAGCTTAACTAATGTATATGATAAAGATAGTAATACGATTTGTACGTGTTTTAATTACAGACATACGTGAACACGTTCATCTGGGAAAACGACAAAGAAGAGTATATATATATATATATATATATATATATATATATATATATATATATATATTGCCGTGGAACCTCGTGATTCAGTAGTTTAGAAACTTAATTTATACAAAATCACAAATTTCACCAAAAATAGAAAAAATTCAAAAAAAAAATTTCTTACCCAGATTCCTCTCTTCCTCGGTTGAATTGCTTTCTTTAACTGCTTCCGGCTAGCTCAGTTGGACCTCCTTTTGGATACCTAGATTCACAATTATGCTTTGCATCGTTCACGCACACTCTCAATAAAACCACAAAATACAACAATCATACAATCTTTTATTTATCACTATTTACAAATAATATTCAATATTATCCACATTTCAGTGATCAAGTTACACCTCCATAAATCCTATTTTGTAATGTCCTGTATTTTAATTTAAATTATCAAACACATAGAATGTACCCGGAGTAAATGGGCCCTGATTAATATCTTATTTCTCATTATTTCTTTATACTTTATTTTAAATCTACGTAAACTCTGGAGTATGGTGAGCTCATGATAACCCAGTTAATTATGAATAATGTATGCCCTTATACTTCGCATACTCTTACAACAAACAAAAAAAAAACAAACCCATATACTCTTTACAATATTTAACTTCCTGATGGAACGTTAATAAGCTTTATATACACCTTCAGATTTCTATTTAAATACCATAATAAAGTTAGTTATACGTATTATTTTCAATACGCAAAAAATGCACAATACCTTCAAAATTCACTCTCATACGTCACCTAATATTCATAGTTTCATAGTTTATAACAACACAATTTTAAAGCTTTACCTGGAATTTCTAGAAGATCTCTGCTCCGTTGACGATGCCGTATATTTGCTTCTTTCTGCTCTGCAGGCCGCTTCTAGCTATTAATAGAAGAACCCCATTTAAGTTGATCTGCTTGCGCTGCCTACACGGTGTATCCAATTTCCAAATCCAAATTAATTATTCTTCTTTCATAATTGTTTAATTTAATCCACATTACATAACGTCACTACACGAGCTTGTTAAAAAAAATGTATGTGGTACCTCAATAAAAAATGTAAACTCGGCACACTCCGCGTACAAATTATGAGGCTAACACCGTGCTATATAATTTAAAATAATTTTCTATAGTTACAAGCTCGTGATAACTTTCGTACGTAGTCTCAAGCAATCAAAATACTAAGGGCTTTTATTATATTTTGAAAAGTATTTATACAATTTTTGATACCACCTCTTGGCCGCATTTCACGCAAAGTCCTTCATTTATAATAACACGTTCTTAAAATTTTGGTTCAACCGATTTCTAAATCCTCGAAATTCAGCGCGTCGTTACGATATTTTTTGAAAATTAATATTCAATATTCCCGTGTCTTGTCTGATGTGCGACTAACGATATCGACCAATAGTCTATGCATTGGCGTTTTACAAATCCCACTTATACTAACGCTGTCCCTTGCTTATGCATATTCTACGTTTCCTTCTAACTTTGTTTGAGTGGTAGAAATCGATATTCCTGTCCATCTGCTATCTAACCCACGTGGACGTGCTTTAAATAACCCCTTATTAGTGTTTCATGCGAAAACATCCGACCGTTTACCCGATATTCTTTAAAACTTGTTTATTATCTATAAAAATAAGCGGAACTTGACATTCAGAAACCTGCAGGTGTTCAATTTAACGAACGTTTTAACACAACATTTCTAGGAGCTTCTTTTCATGGTATTTCAACTCAACCGTTATATTTGTTTGTTAGCAGCGCGTTTCACTTTGGTATTATTGATTTTTACACGCTTTTATGCATATTATACGTAAATAACCGTTCAATTCAACTCAATTAAATTAATAAATTAATGGCCTTGGCCTCTACAATTTATTTCCTTTGCAAATCTACTAAATTTTAATCATTATTTGTAAAATTTTGTTAATACCTGTTACTTAAAAATGAACTAATTGGAATAAATTTCGTAAATAAATTCTGGTTGTTTCCTTTATACAGGGTGTTTTGAAATTACTTTGTTTATACGTAGATTTAGCCCTTTAAAACCACTACAATATGTATATATATATATATATATTTATATATATATATATATATATATATGTTTTGAATACTTTTGAATACTTGAATCCTTTGGTAATATGAACGATGCTACATTGACTTAAAATTTTCAACTTAGTTCGTACGAATACAAGTGATGACGCAGACGACTTCTTTCATGGTTTCAAGTATATCTCACCTGTCTCATACATATAGCCTACAAATTGGAAGTGACGTTCTGTTACTACTTGTCCAGCGGCGTTTAGAGTTTCTGCTGGTACCTTATCTGTACCCGACGCCTTACCATTTTTCAGATCCTTTAATGCTACTTCAAACTCATCTCTATGATGTATAGAATATCCAACGTCATCATTTTCTATGTCTGATTCCTATTCTAATGCCGTTACTTCCTTTTTGCATATAAATTCCCTATGTGTTTAAGCACTAGATATTTTATTTCATTTTTGACCATTTCTGTGTTGTTGGGATAAGCCTGCGTGTATTTTGTAACAGCTGCAATTTTATATATGATATTGCTTTGTGGTGATTGTCGAATGTTGTCTTTGGTTTTTGCGGTTTTTCATATTTACTTAAAATTTTGAAATTAAAAAATACAAAACAGTGTCGCCTATATTTGATTGTTTTTAATAGATGAAATGTTGTAATTTTATAGGATTGTTTCTTGCGTTGGCTATGCACAAGGAAATTTTTTTTACTATTTTTGAAGACTATGTTATACGGAATTAGCTAATAAACTTTCATCAAGAGATTTGCAAAAATTCTATTATTATAATAATAAATTGAACCTGAAACGATATCATGATTTATTGTAAGTGTTTGAAATCGTCCGAATGGTCTTAAAAACTATTGACTTCTTTTTGAATGCATAACCAGTTTGGATTATCGTCGCCTAATTCCAAATATTGTCGAAGGTCTTTACAGTTAGTCTATTCAAATCTCTTAATGAACTAGAATGTGATAAATAATTATTTATTTGCAAAGACAGATTTTGAAACAATGTAAAAAAGCATTCAATTGATATACATTAAGTCAATCTCAAGTTCATTATATTAGCTACGTTCGCTTCATTTTCTATAAAGAAGTTCCTTCTCGCGTCCCTTATATTTTTGCTTACGCAATATTCCTAAAATTCATTCTAATTAGTTTGTATACTTCGTTTGTCTTTCCTATTTCCACCTTAGTTTGCACCTCCATCAATCTATTGTTCTGTAGTTTTCCTGCATTTGCGAATAAATTTCCATTCTATGACTTTGTATCTCTGTTTTCCTGTTTCCTCTGATCTATTTTTATATTTTCGTCTTTCTTTTATTAAATTCAGGATACCTTTTGTTATACATGGTTTTTTGTTTTCTTTTTGTGTATACTCTAAAATATCTCTGGCCACCATGTTTAAGCTGGATTTAATTAATGTTTCATTCAGTTTTTACTTCCTTAGTGTAAGAAATTTCCCCGATATCTTTCAGCAGTTCATTTGACTTTGTTTCAAATCTTTCGTGGATATCTTTGTCTATTAGTTTCTCAGAGTCAAAATGCCTTTTTCAGTTCCTTTTTTTCAAATTTTTAAATTTAAGAGCGGTCTTCATAATTACGATGTTGTCGTCAGTGTCTATATCTGCTTTTACTTGATTCCTAAACCGTTGTCTAAAGAATGTAATCTATTTTATATATTCCTATATCTTTTGGCATCTTCCACGTATATCGTCTTCTAGCATTATGTTGAAATAATGTGTTTGTGATGGTTAAATTCTTCTCGTCACAAAACTCAAATAGTCTATTTACCCTGTCGCTTTTCGAACTTTAACCAACTAAACCTACTACCTTTCCTGCCCTCATCTACTACTGCAGTAAAATCCCCCCGTAATTATTAAATTTTCATGTCGTTTTATGTATCTTAGTATGTCCTCGATATCTTTGTACATCGCTTATACCTTTTCCTCACTGTAGCTACAGGTGGGCATGTATACTTGTATTATTACTGTATTTACCGGTTTAGATTATAGTCTAACCATAAGTACTCTTGCGTGCTTTTGTAAGTAGTTTCTACACAGTGTCCTTTTTCGCATAAGTATCCCCGGACACAAATTTCCTTCCCCTATTCCTGTACGAATTATCCTAAAGACTCCACTCCAAAAATCCCTCACCTCTGGACTCCGAACTTCGCTGATCTCTACTATGTCCAGTATTAACCTATCCATATCAATTTTCAAGTTCTCCAGCTTACCTACTTGCTTCAGACTTTTGACATTCTACGCTTCGACTGGCAAAATGTTTCCGATACTTTTTATAAACTTTCCGATCACATCCTGCGAAGTATTCTCCTCCCGGAGATCCGAATGGAGGCTATTTTAACTCCGGAATCTTTCACCCCAGATGATACCATCATCTTAATTTCAATTTAAGTACGCTGTGTACTTGGGAGGTAATAGGGTGGTTTCCCTTTGCCTTCCACATCGCAGTGGTGTGTTAAAATTCCATACCAATCCCTAGGGTTTCTGTCAATCTAAGTACCAAAAGTGAGGCTGCCCTCTTTCGGAGACTTGTTTTAGTGTGGTTCCTCACTAATGACCCTAATACTTTGGTTGGACCTGTAGTTTGGCTCTATAAATTACTGGAATGTGGAAGCCATTCTACCCGTACTGGTAATCTAGAACTTCTTCAAGATGCAGGTCCATTCGAAATGAAAAAATTATAAGTGTATTACGGTATTCCGCGCAAACACGAAAGAAAACAGTAAGAGTAAGTAAAGAAATCAATCTTAGGAAAAGGAAGAAAATCAGGTAGAACTTCGTCAACGTTAGATAACAGGTCAGAACCAAGTAGAATTTCATCAACGTCAGATAAAGGAATAGATGCAGGCAGAACCTTAGCCACAATAAAAACTGCTTTTTCGACAAGCAGATAAAGAAACAGGATCAGGTAAAACTTTGACAACAACAGCAACAGCATCATAAGTACAGGTTTACTAATTTCGGCAGGACCTTCTCTACCAGTATTGGAAGTTATCGTCACTTTAGCTACCTCTGCTATTGCAGGCACGGCATTGTTTTCTTTGGTAGAATCATTTAACAAACAGGAACAAACTCTTGAGTTGCTACCTGTAAGTCACTAATTTGAAGTATGGGCTCAACTCGTGAAGGCGGCACAAACGAGAAGGTAGAACCAGAAGCAGAAGAGATTTGGTTCTTATTAGAAGTAGGATGACAGTTCGGACAAATGCGTCGAGTAATTCCTTTATGTCCGCAACCATAGCAATGTAGTACTTGAGGATAAATACAACGTGTCGACACATGACCCAGTTGATCGCAATTGAAGCATGTGACCTGACGAGTAGAAGCAGACACAGGAATAGGAACAGCAGAAGTACCAAAAAAAGCATTTGATCTACCCGTAGTCGTAGAAGAACTCTTAACAGTTCGATCAGTAAAAGTATTTTTCATAATCGAAGCGGATTTGTAAGCAAAATCCGGCTCAGCAGTAAAAGTATATTGGTTTTGGCCATGGGTTACGTAACTATCGCCCCGAATCTTTTTCAGTTCCAACTTCAGACATTCGTTCTCTAATTCTTGTAAAGAGCGGACGATAGGCAAATTGATTGCATAGAATAGAGCAAAGCTACGAAGCATAATATCCAACTGAAGATCTTCTG
Organism: Platerodrilus igneus; assembly: GCA_036346225.1. Lineage (NCBI taxonomy): Eukaryota > Metazoa > Arthropoda > Insecta > Coleoptera > Lycidae > Platerodrilus > Platerodrilus igneus. Next base: position 5,053,193 of record JARFIW010000394.1, read on the forward strand.
ATATAGCAGCGTACCCACGGAACATTCAAGTCATATATGTTAAATAGTCAACGAAACTTTCCAACGGACCCTGCGTCCTACGTAAGATATCATCAAATAGTCTTCGTTTGTAGTCAGGTGGTTCAAAATGGCGTACCAGTAAATCAGCTAAAACCGGCCAATTAGAACACCCATAACGGTTACTTCGGTACCACAGTAAGGCTTTCTACTCGAAGAGCTCGACTGCTTGTTCAAATAATTGGGGTTCAGACACGTTACGGGCTAATCTAAGCTTTTCAACCCTATCAAGAAAATTATGTACAGTAAGAACGTTAGGGTCTCCGCTAAATTTTAGATTCCATTTTAATACAAGTTGCGAACAGGATTTACCAAGTGGGCTAGGAATCGTAGAGTACGAGTTTTCTGATTGTAGGTTGGTCGACATATTAGGAGGGTTTACGTCGCGAGCTACGGCTGCAAGATTCAATGTTACAACTCTGGCCTCCAGATTATTGGGTTCGGAAGAGAGTTGCTCCAAATTATCCAGTAAAGTAAGGAGTCTTGTTTGTAGGTCGTCACAAAGAACTCGCTGTTTGGGCGGTAATCTTACAGAGGAAAGGAACCGGATAAGTCTTAATACGTATAGGAGTCGTGAGCGGATGGTAGCGACAGATGAATTTGAATTCGCAAAGTTACCACTCAATTCTTCCAATTTGGTCTCAATGGCTGTTAATTCGACGTCAGGGTTTATCTCATAAAAGGGATCAATAAAGGATGTATCGACTGATTTAATCTTGATCACAAGGCGAAGACGTGCTCTTTGGTGTTTGACAGTCTGTGGCCAAAACAGGTGTTCTCCTAATCAAAAGTTTAAAGGTAAGTTTGTCATTGTGTAACTGATTTATGTCCATCTTAAAATCTGCTATTTAAATACGATCAATAAATATTACAGCCAAATGAATACGTTATAATATACGCAAAGGAGGGAATTGCGATCCTAACGCACAGAATTAAAACATATAGAATCTAAGAATAGAAATAGGGCGCCAGTACTTTCAAAAAAAAACTTGAGTCGCCAGCAAAAACACAATTCTGGTAACTCGGCAAATCAAAAGACTATAGCAATTTCAGTGGTAACATAATCTCTTCAGGGAAGATATGTTAGCTTTTATCGCACTATAAATTAACAAGCATTCGTGATTATTAATTTGTCTGTGCTCTTAGAGGCAGCTGCGAAAAAGAAATGTCAAATAAGCAAAAGTTAATTATTCAGATATTGTTAACTAGTGATTACAAAGTATTATTATTTTACATCTTCAGCAAGCATTATGTATAAGTCGGTAAACTTGAAGGAGCATTTTAAAGTATTGGATTACGGCTAACACGTAAATACATGGACGTCGGGTTATAGCTTCATATATTTTTAGTTGAAAGTGCAACGTTCGAGATTTTTAATCATTGAAGTCTACAGATTAAATCACTCTTCACAAACAATAGTTAGGCGAATGAGTTTTGAGAAATATAGACGTTTGTGATATGCGCCGGTTTTTTAATATCCTTTTTCAAAAAGAGCATTGTTTTACATCTTCAGAAAGCATGTAAAAGTCAGCTTACGTGAGATAGCAACATTCAAGTATTGATAACAGTTGACGCGTTTAACAATTGCACGCTGAATTATGCGTAAGTTGTAAGTGTAGTGCGGATCAAACACGGTGGTGTTTTTTTTGGGTCGTTTGAAATTTTAGCAATGAAAGAAATGCTGTAATTAATTGTAGTGCAATTGTTAAGTATTGTTAGAAACTTGATTGAGAATCTCGCCAGTCAACGTATCATCTGTTTAAAAGGAAATATAAAAAAAATTGCAGTGTTTAAATATTTAGTTACAATTTGTCTTGCTTATATACCGTATATGTATCAAGGACGTTTATAATTATCATTGAAAGATAACCAGCGTCTGTCTGACTTTATGATATTTCTATTACATAAACCCCTAGTAATTCAGGTGTACGTATAGAAAATTCGAGACAAAAGATTGAGTACAAATAGAGGTTTCCAAAAAGCTGACACGAACTTTTAAGTAAACGAACGGTTTCAGAAATAGCAAATTTTAAGTAAATAAATAAAGGTTTTGAAATCGAGCCCACGTTAGGAGCCAAAAATTTATGTTACAGTATTCCGCGCAAACACGAAGGAAAACAGTAACAGTAAGTAAAGAAAACGTTTACGCCGAATACCGCAACAGAACGGGGGCAGAATGGTAGAATTCGGGCTCAAAAACGTCGTAGAAGGGTGTGGGTGAAATAGAGAGAACACATTGGAAACCTCTGTAAAACTATATTGTTAACATACAATTTCGAAAGGCTATTTACAAAACAACAAAGAATCCAATAATTTGCGTGATAGTAAACAAAGCGTCATAACATAAAAATATAAAATTGGTAAGCAAATATAACATCTTAGAATCTAAATACTTAATGGTTCACCTTAAATATATACAAAGGAACATTGAATTTAAACTTTACAATAATTCTAGGAAAAGAAATATACATAAGTTATATATACATGCTGCATTGTGAAGTGCACCTCCTCAAGAAATATTGTAACATTAAACTTATACACCCTAACTTAACTTAATGAAGTGGGAAAAATGCGGCTGCATTTCCCCATTGGCTTGATGCTGAAACCACCAACTTAACTTATACTAGCACAGAAAGCATTTTTAGTAGCGCAACTTTACAGCATGTATCTTCGGTAAGATGATGTATTCAATCTTTTATTCAAAGCACGGTCTCTATTTTATAAGGCCAGAGTCATGTATGGGGGTAGGTATTTGACTTTCAAAGATATCGCCGAAGAATCAGGTGTGCAGAATTTCCAGACAACAGCTGCCGAAATACAAACTGAAACAACTTGAAAACAAGCAGATAGCGCAATTATCAAAGGATTTTTAGACAAAGGAAAGCAATCTTGTTACTTCGTAACATCTTAACAGCTGCAGAATAACAGTATACTTATAGATAGCAAACCCATTATAAGCAGATGTAGGCAGGTGGTAAGTGGCCTTATTTTTTAGAAGTAAGCTGTGCATTTACGTGCAGTTTTTAATTAAAATGTAGTCACTGCAGGTTAGCAGGTTAGCAGATTAGCCAGAAAATAGATAAGACGAATCAAGAAGTTTCAAAATTTAAAAATAGTCTTACCGTGAAACTGGGAGAAGTAGAAAGTAGGGTTGATAGAAATGAGAAAAACATTACAGGTCTTCGACAGGAAATGGGACATTTAAGGTCCGAAGTACGCATTTTTTTGTGAAAAAGAAATAAATATAAAAATGACTGAAGTAACGGACTCATGTAGGGATCAGTTAGGCAGGGTAGGACGCGAAGTTAGTAGTATCAAATACAACATGTCAAGTTTAACGGGGGATGGTCCCAGATTTTATACAGGTGGCGTATCATTGGACCAACAATGAAATTTTATGGCGATAACAGGGTAAATCCACAAATTTTTATTAATAGTGTAAGAAATCTAGTGGGAAATTTATTTGACGAACAGACTAAACTCAATACGATAAAGGCTTTATTGAAAAACAATGCGGAAGCATGGTACACTTTAGTATGACAGGACATGACACATATCAGGACTTTGAAAACAAATTTTTACAACATTACTGGAGTGATCACAAACAGGATCAGATTAGGGACGACTTGATTACAGGAAAATTTAAGGGAGAGTTTGCAGGTTTTAGGGAGCAATATGCCATTCGAAAATACAGTTTGGCCAAACAACTTAATCCACCATTGACGGACAGACAAATAATCAAGTACCTATCACGACATTTTAAACTGGAAATCAGACAACACGTGGCTTTACAAAACATCACAGAACAGGAGACATTTTTAGAATACCTACAGAGATGTGACAATGTATGTGTAGGACGGACAAGAAAGATACGGGAAAGAAACATTAACACAGTTAGGTTTGACAACAGGACACCGAATTTTCCAAGACGGCCTGACTACAACAGAAATTTTCGACCGAATTGGGAACGACGAGGACAGGAATACCGAAGCAATAGTGCGACTAGGGGACCGACGCCAAGACCTAGTTACACGAGACAGAACAGTTTACCGGAAGTAAACAGGACAGTGAAGAGCACGCCGAATAGAGACAGGGACACGGATATGAATACAAGGAGGACGTACGCACAGGTTGTAGAAGGACAACCAGGACCAAACACGGAAAACAGGACGAGACAGGATTTTTAGAACGCGACAGACCACTAGATTTCTGTATAAATGTATATGAACATCCACGTGAATTTTTCAAAATTGAGGAGGAAATAGAGCCAGAAACTGAGGAAAAATTATGTTTGCCAATTATTAATATAGGAATTTTTGAGAATAATGTAGAAGTATTACTTGATACAGGGGCAGAGGCGAGTTTAATATCGGAGGAATTCGTCAGCAAAATTAAGGATAAGGTTTGTGATAGAATTATGCCTATAAAGCGTAGCCATTTAGTAGCTCCAAATAAAAAGAATTTTGCTGTAGTAAATAGTGTTGTGGTGCTTAGGATAAATATAGGAGGTTTAAGCTGTGAACAGGAGTTTGTAATTGTACCTGGACTGAAGTTTCAGAGCATTTTAGGTGTTGACTGTATGATGCAGTTAGGGGTTTTTGATAGATATGGAAAGGAAGGTAGTAAGGATTAAGAATAGGGTAGTGCCATGGAAAGGCAGTTATGAAGTCACAGAGGATGACACGGGGTTGAGTATTAATGTAGTAGAGGTAGAGGATGATGGAGTTAAACATATCAACACAATAAGATGTCCAGAGGATAGGACAGTAGAGGTTCAAGCTTTATTACAAAAACATGCAGAATTAGTGGGGGTAGAAGCAAGCACAGCGTTAGGCTATGAGCACGTATTGGAAGTGGATAATTCAGAACCGTTCAACGCAAAGGTTTATCCAATTCCAGCAGCATATCGGGAGCAGGAGAAGGCAGAATTAAATAAAGATGCACGAAAAATTAACCAATGGACCAAACCGCAATTCCATTGTCCACCATCCATGGACACACTTTTGACGAGGTTAAGTGGCAAGTAGGTTTTTGGTAAATTAGATTTAAGGAATTCATTCTGGCTGATTCCGTTACACAAGGATTCTAGAAGGTACACAGGATTTTCCATAGAGGGAAAAATCGATAATTTTAAGGTAGGATCGTTTGGTTTGTCGGCAGAAAAGGACATAATAATGAATAAGAAACAGACAAGTGTAGGGACTAAAGAAGAAACAATATTTAAGAGTAAGGATAATAGGGATAAGTTTAATTTATGTGAAGTAACAGGGATGATAAGTATAGATATAGAAGAAGGAGAAATAGGGATGAAGAGTATTAGGATGGTGAGAAGAAAGACTTGGAGGATCAAGAAAAGAGTCAGATTTAAATAAGAAATGAAGATTAAATGAACAAAATATAGGGATAGATATAGGTGTATATAGAAGAGTAGAAGTGTTTATAGAAAATAAAGGTAGGTATAGGATAAATATGGGAGATAGTTAAAAATAGGTATATAGGATGAGAATAAAAATTAACTGTAGGAAGAAAATAAGATAGGTTAAGTATAGATATCTCTTATAAGATTAGTGGAGAGTTAGGAATAGAATAAGAATAGGATAGGTATAAAGGATTAGATAGGCGGAAGTGAGTATAGTGAAGATTAGTTAAAATTTAGGAATAGGATAGGTATATAAGATGTATATAGGATTAGATGGAGAAGTAGGATGAAGTTAGGGATAATTTCAGTTTATAAAATTAGGTGAAAGTTAGGCATAGGATAGGGATATAGGATAGGTGTAAATATTTTTAGGATTGGATATAAGTTAGGTAAGTTAGAAAGATAAGGGTAGAGTGAGATAGGCAATTTTTTTTTGTAAATTTTTTTTGCAGTCTAAATGTTTTATATTTGCATTTAAATAAGTGGGATTATTTCTATTCAAATAGGGGGAAAATACTCAAATTTAGACCAGGGTAGAAAATTAATTAACGACATCAAATAATTTTAATCACCATGTATAAGGAAGCTTTGGAAAAAAGTACGCGTAATTAAATGCCTAGTGTAAAGATTTAAATCATTCAATTAGAAGGTAGGGTTTGTATAGACGTTTATTAGATAATACGCGTTATTAAAACGTGGAGCATACAAATTTATTCGTTTCATTAAAAATAAGGGATTTAAATTATTCACTAGACGCTTTCTATAAAAAGAAGCAGTATTAAAATGCTCAACTTGTATGTAATTTAATTATTCCAAGTAAAGAAACAAATCGAAATTACGTGCAAACTTTATATTAATTAATTCAACTTTTAAGTAACGAGTATTAAACAAAATGTACAAATAATAATTATAATTTAATTAGGATTCACTAAAAATTAAAGGGTATAAGTCAATGCCGTTCATTATTATTTTAATTGGAGTTAATTGAACGATTATTAAGGTATAATAGGCATAAAAGCTTTTAAAAAACCCAATAATATCAAATATGAGACGCGTTGCTAGCATACAAATATATCTAGAAAGTTAGAATACGTGGAATATTCAAATCGTAGAAGTGTTATTTAAAATGTTACGATTGAACACCTGCGTATTTTAAATGTCAAATTCTAATAAATTCGAGCTGATAAACATGCAGATTCTGCGTATATTGCAAACGGTCGGATAAACCGTAGCTTATATTAACATATGAATCCACGTGGACTGAAATAACCGATAGTAAAAAGTATCGATTTGCACCACTAAGGCCAAGTTAGAAAAAGACAGATAAAATGCGCAAGGCAGAGACACAGATAGTAAAAGGCGTGATTTGAGCAACGTCACGAGGAAAAGATTGGTTGTAATAAGATGCATATATAGAAGTGTAAACGTAACGATTTCTATACAAAATTAATTAGTTATTCTCGGACATGTTTGCGAGCCGTGTGAAAATTTCTGAGATTTAACTGGCGTGAGTGCAAATTTAGTAGAACAGCTGTGCCCGACTGTCGAAAAGGGAACGTAGAATGCGAAATTCTGAAAACTGGCCGTTGAGGGACAAAACCGACGTTATATATACCCGTGTAAATATGAGTTTCGCTCTCTTAGATTTTTGATTATTCGATGCTTTAAACAGTGCTCTTAGATTTTCGATTTTGATTCAATACTTTAAACAGTTTGCTCTTATATTTTGTGATTATTGAATACTTTAAAACAGTTTGCTTTTTACGTGCTGCAATACAAGTTATTATGCATTATTGCACTTAGAAAAGAAGATACAAGGTAATAAAGTCTAGTTATATTTGCAAGTATTACTGTACCAATTATCCAAAATTTTTAACGATAAATGAATAAACAAAAGTAGGCAGTTTTGGGTATAGCGTGAAAGAATTATGAATTTCTTTGCTATTTTTCGGGGGTGTTAATAATCAAATGTTATTCGTAATCGTGATTGGATCCACAAAACAAGAAATTTTATATACTTAGATGAGTTCCTGAGAAGCTCTGAAACAACTTTAGATGAATGGTGGTGTAGAAATTTTAAAAGCGTTCAGAATCAGAAACCGTAAACATAACCCAGTTGGAATGGTGTGATTAACAAAGGACGATGTACATTGTAGCCACGAGTGCATTAACCTTGAGGTAATTTATGCTTTGTTGTGCGATTTTTGATGTTTTGGTGTGTGTTGAATAACTTTATAATTTGTTTGCTAAAAAAAATGGACAGTAGTGAATTTGTACAAACAACAAATTTTTAATTTTAAGGTGAAATTTTCTTGTTTAAGTAGAAAGGAGTATTTAGCAGTTTATGTTCTTGATTATGATGAAAATTTGGGTCTGTCTTTGAGCTCAATTAGACTAACCTGTTTGATTAACGTAAAGGGGTGGGAGATGCTCCCTTTGTACTCAGACTCAGGTCTGCAAATATTGTTAAATTAATTAGTAGGCATCCTACAAGGACTTTAATTCTGGATGCAAATTAAAATGATGACAAATTTAATCTTGAAATTTTATGATACTGAAATTTATGCTACAATTTAATTTTGAAATTTTAATGTATTATGAATATTGATGTAAATAGAGTTAACATTGATGTTTGTGGTAGGAATGTGTTTGTTTTTTTTTATGAATGAGGATGAAAGTTTTAACTAGGCGAGCAGCCGAGGCGGAAAGAGTAAAAAGGCGATTATCAGAAGAGATTCAACAGGGCGAGAATCACAGCAAATCTTGGTGCCAAATTCGAGAGGTTCGAATATTTGTTTTTACTCTGGTGAGGTTTTTTGTAGGAATCACAGCAAACATGACGGCCCAACGCTGGGGCTCGATTCGAAAACCGTAGTTCCCGAATAATAGTGAGGAATCACAGCAATATATATATATATATATATATATATATATATATATTTCTTTACTCCAGTTCTATTTTCGTTCCTTTACAAAGTTGACGCTAGACAATACTGTTTTAATTTAGTTACTGTTAATATTCATCCTCGTTTACTTTTCGTTTTCTGCAAAAACCAAACTTCTCTTCATAAGGTTGAACCCTTTGCTATTTCTTTCTTATAGATATCCGTCCTGCGATGGCTTTTGCAGTACTAGTTCATTCCATCTTTGCCCTCGACAATTACTTGCCCTGCCGTTCTCCTTTCCTAGTGATTTTTTTATATTTTGAGATTTGTGAATACTGATCTTTCAAGCCGGATAATTTTTTCCCTTTTTTCGGTTTTCTGAAAGAAATTGCATTGAGATTGGTTCTGTTGTTATGTTGTTCGATTCGTTGCTTCTGTTTCCTACTCCCGACCTTTTAATTTTGCTGGGGGGCAATTTGTTATGTTCAATTCTACCCTTATAAATATGTTTATTTAAATTAGGATTCTTTTTAAATATTCCCACGCTTCCGTATGAATATCTTGTTTAACTACTTGTCATGAGAAACTCTTCTGATTACGCATTATAATTAAATAAATCGATTGATTCCTGTAAAGCACATCATGATACAATAGGAGTAAGTACTTTCTTAACACTCTGTAGAACGTTATTAGCGCATTTATTCTAAGTTAAAAGTACCTAAATTTCTACTTATTGTTTGAGAAAACACAGCAAATATACTCGCCTATCTACAATCTTTGTTTACGAAAAAGAATGTATTTGCTGTTTTGATAAGTAATTATACAAGTTTGCATAGCGTAAATATTCCACAATTGCATTCGTATTTGCCGGTTTTCGTTATTTATTTATAAAATATAATTACTTTGGAAGTGTTCTTTTGACATGTGTTACTCAAATATTGGTATTGTTTATCATGTCGAATCCTAAATTCACTTCACTTTGATCCTGCCTTTTTCCGTCATAACATGTACTCTTTACGTGATTAATACGAATACTTCAAGAGCAATGCACGTCTTTTCTCACGAGAAGTGAATATTCTGGGTGCATCGGTAAGTTCTTCCGCGCTTATCTTTACTAGGAAGATTCTTTTTAGCTCTTCGGCGTAGGCCCAATGGTTCTACGTTAAGCCAAACTGTTTTTTATTTAGCGATTGTTCTTCGACGTAGGTCAACTGCTTTTGTCTGTAGACCGCTGTTGCGGGGATGGTCACAGTATTAATAGATTCTGACTACTGTGACGATGTTCAGCTGATTCGCCTCCACTGATTTGGCTGCAATATGAGTATCCTGGCACGTTTAGGTATGTGACCTGTTCTTTTTCTTGCTCTACATACTGACGGATAAATTCAAGTGGCATTGCGCTGACGGTCGAAACATGTGTCCAAACCTGTTTGACTAGCTTTGCTGGTGTTACTTATTACTTTAAATTACTATTAAAATCTCTCTAAATGTACTATGTTCAACTTTAAATTGACTTTGTTCATTACAGATTAGATTTCTTACATGCAAACAACGAAATGCGCTGCGCACGTTGTATGTCAATTCTTAAAAGATTTTCTGTAAACTATAACTCTCTATTTATTTTTTGTTTAAATCGAACTTTTTATTTATTTTTTGCTTGCTTAAATAGAAATGTTTATGTTCATTATAAATACGTGAATACTATGTGGATCACCCGACTCTTCGCGTTTGTAGTTAGCTCGGTCTTTCTAAATTGTTTTATCTTTTATACGTAATCGTGATTCGTGCGGGTCCATACTTATTTGTCTTTTCAGTTTCTGTCTGACCCGTGCGATTCTTAACCTTACAAATGTTGCCGTTACTGATGATATTCGTGAACATCCGCTTCTATTTCAAGGAATTTGGAAGTCGATTGCACATCGTTACAACTTGCGTATCGAAGATGGTGGTCGTAATTTCAAAATTTTTTTGTAAAGTCAGATTTCTAGTCTATCTTGACACCGACAAGTTTCTGGACACTAGTTTGTTAATAAAAAATGTTTATGTAAGCGCTTTTTATCATTTCTGAAAATCAGGAATAGTTATTTTGTATCACATCCATAATTAAAATTTTATATTAAGACAACTATATATTATTTGAAATATTCTAACTACTTAAATAATCCTTGCTTTTCAACTAGTTGAAGGTATCTTAACCCTTATAAAGCTGCAAAAATAACTTTACATACATGGCTACAGGTGTTACCCGGGTACCACAGTATATTTTACAGGATGTTAGGTGTGCTATCATAATCGCGTCAAATAAGATACGCTTTACATTCATTCCTGCGATAGGAGAAGCGTATGTTTAGTCTGAATTGTGATTTTATGTGGTGCGGTATACTGTTTAGCAGTGTTATAACAATGCGTAGAATTCAACATAATATTCCAAGTACTTCTGAAGGCGGTGAATATAGTTCTGGTAGCAATGCAGCCTCTGGTAATAGATCTAGAAATAGAACTCCTGGTAGAAATGCTGCTTCTGTTAGTCGAACTTCTAGAAGTAGAGCCCCTGCTGCTGACCTGCCATATAGTTCAACAGGATATCTTCAATTAGACAAGTAAGTTGGCTTAGTATATTTTTGTTTATGTAGATATCCAAGAATACAAATCACAGCTTTTGTAATTATTATTGATTGTTGTTTATATGCATATAGAATAACAGATGAGCACCTCGAAAGTTTGTATGTAATGTCCGACGAAGAATTTAGTGATCAGTATGAAGATGATGACCAAGATGAGTATGTACCAGCAGTAAGCGACGAAGACTCAGATGTCGATGATGTTCGCGCTGGAGAGAGGGTCCCCATCGAAATATCAGTAGCAGTCGACAGTGACGAGGGACAGGAATTGGTTGTGGAGCCAGAGGAAGAAACTACAACACCACCAACAGATAACGTTTATCGTGCTAAAGATGAGACCATCTGGAACAAGAACCCACTACGTTCAACGCAAACGCGGTTGTATAATATTATTCGAAAACGAGGTAAAAACTTATACCTATTCTGCCCCATTCTAATCTCTTGATTTTCATTTTAGGTGGTCCAACTAAAATAACCGCTTTACATTCACGTATAGATACGTTCTGTGCATTAGTGACATCTGAAATGAAATTGATTATCATAAAGCAGTCTAATCGAAAAGCTAAGAAAGTTTATTATGATTTCAACAAAAACTCGCCTCGGGTACCACGAGTCTGGAAAGATATTACGGTTCAGGAGCTGGATGCTTTTTTGGGGATTCTACTAATGGCAGGCGTTCACAAATCAAATACTGAACATATTGATGAATTGTGGAAATCAGACGCATTACCGTTATACTAAGCAGCAATGAGTAGAGATCGCTACAAACAGATTCTACGTTTCATCAGATTTGATAACTCCATAACAAGACCGGATAGATTACAAACGGATAAAGCTGCGGCAATAAGCGACATTTGGCTTATGCTAAACCAAAATCTGCTGAAGTGTTATTCGCCTTATGAACACCTAACTGTTGATGAGCAACTTTTTCCTTATCGTGGGCGAACAAGGTTTACTCAGTACATGCCTTCCAAATCGGGTAAGTATGGAATTAAGGTATTCTGGGTATGTGATGCCAAAACGTTTTATCCATGCCAAGGATCAATTTACACTGGAAAATTAGCTGGCAATGGGCGAGAACTGAACATCGGTAAAAAAACAGTTAGGCATTTATGTCAACTTTACAAAAATTCGGGCCGTAATATTACCACCGACAATTTTTTCACATCAATTCCCCTTGCTCGCATGCTAAAATCGATTGGTCTCACTTTGGTTGGTACCCTTAGGAAAAACAAACCCTACATTCCTAAGGTCCTTCTAGCTAGCAAAGAGAGAGATCTCTATTCTACTACTTTTGCATTCCAGAAAGATGTTATGCTGTGTTCGTATGTGCCAAAAGTAAATAAAGCAGTAGTTTTATTATCTACAATGCACTCTACAAATGCAGTGGATGACACCTTGAAGAAAAAACCTGAAATTATTTCTTTTTATAACCATACTATAACCATACCAGTCAGGCGTTGACGTTATGGATAAAATGCTGGGTAGTTATACAACCAAGAGACGAACAAGTCGCTGGCCCTTGGCCTTTTTTTACAACATGCTGGATGTAGCAGCTCTGGGTGCCTTCGTAATATATACGAACAACAATCCTCAAATTTATAATAGTACAAATAAGAGGCGAAATATTCTAAAAGACCTAGCTCGTGATTTGTGTTTATCTGCCGTACCTCAAAGAGGTGAAAACGCCATAATATTGCGAAATTGGTTTACTAAAAGCGCGATTGAAAGCATTTTAGGAATTTGTCTGGAAGTTTCACATAATCCTAATTCTATAAATCAGCGGGATTCTTCTGGACGCATCGCAGTAAAAGGAATATGTAAAATGTGCTATCACAGCGAAGAGAAAATAAAAAGAAAAACTCGGAAAGCATGTAGCGTTTGTAAACATCCGGTGTGCCTTCAGCACACAGATGCAAGGGTTAAATGTCTTCAGTGTTAGGATAAATAATCATCTATTATTTTTTTCATTATATTTTATAACATGTAAATAACATTAAAACATAGTACTAATAACAATATAATAAATTACTACAAACACTTTCCATTGTTTTCCTGTATAAAATACATGTGGTACCCAGGTACCACCATCCGCCTGAAGGATGTAAAATTTCTTCATGGTAAAAAAAATGCAACCCCCATACATCCACCATATCTAAAAATTTTGAAATGTGTGTATAATGACCTACTTGAAGATGTCCTAGAAGCCCACAATGATTCGATTTACCAAAAATGAAATATCTCACATTTGATGCACTAAAAGTACCCAGGTACCACCATCCGCCTGAAAGATGTAAAATTTCTTCATGGTAAAAAAAATGCAACCCCCATACATCCACCATATCTAAAAATTTTGAAATGTGTGTATAATGACCTACTTGAAGATGTCCTAGAAGCCCACAATGATTCGATTTACCAAAAATGAAATATCTCACATTTGATGCACTAAAAGTACCCAGTTACCACCATCCGCCTGAAAGATGTAAAATTTCTTCATGGTAAAAAAAATGCAACCCCCATACATCCACCATATCTAAAAATTTTGAAATGTGTGTATAATGACCTACTTGAAGATGTCCTAGAAGCCCACAATGATTCGATTTACCAAAAATGAAATATCTCACATTTGATGCACTAAAAGTAACCAGGTACCGCCATCCGCCTGAAAGATGTAAAATTTCTTCATGGTAAAAAAATGCAACCCCCATACATCCACCATATCTAAAAATTTTGAAATGTGTGTATAATGACCTACTTGAAGATGTCCTAGAAGCCCACAATGATTCGATTTACCAAAAATGAAATATCTCACATTTGATGCACTAAAAGTACCCAGGTACCGCCATCCGCCTGAAAGATGTAAAATTTCTTCATGGTAAAAAAATGCAACCCCCATACATCCACCATATCTAAAAATTTTGAAATGTGTGTATAATGACCTACTTGAAGATGTCCTAGAAGCCCACAATGATTCGATCTACCAAAAATGAAATATCTCACATTTGATGCACTAAAAGTACCCGGGTACCACCTTCAGCCGCATAAGGGTTAATATGCAATTTTAATTTTGGGTATTGTATATTGAGTGAAGTTGGTAATGAACAATATATACGCATAAATAAATTTTCATTTAAAAGAAAGATTTATGTTGTTTATCAATAAGTACTTTTAGCATAAGGACTTTTAGAAAAAAATTATGTTGCAGTTACCTATTTAGAAGGGGTTAAAGTAGGTCGAAACGTTAATGGAAATCAAGTATTTGAAAATAAAAATTTCAATGTAATGTATGGACCTCATATTCCCAAGAATTATTACGTAATGTATATAAATTATTAAATTCAAGAACATCAAGAATTAACAAAACGGCATAGGTGAAACTATGCTTAACAACAAACAACTAGAGCTAAATTATGGCACGTGCACAACATTTTTACTATATTACTAGCTAAATTGTACTCTCATTAAGATTGCTGGACAGAAAAACAGAAGGATATATTGCGTTGTAAAACAAGTAACTTCGCAACATTCCTGAATATCAATGTTAAGCTTGATATTTAATTATGTAGACTTGAAGAAAAATTTATAAACAAAGTTATATACATATAAAATCAGTACGCTCAATTTATTAATTAAAGATACATATCAAAAACAAGCTAAGGTTATAAAAATTCCTCTAAATAACAAAGGATCAATTGACACAATTCAAGTTTTAAACGAGTTTATACAAACAAAGTATGAAGTTACTTTCCAAAAAATCAAAAACCAAAAAATTTTAACTGCTAAAATCAATACTAATCCCGAATGGATTGAAAATATGTCCAGTGTACAAGTACCCAAATTTACTAAACACATTCTTAGTTTAGGAACAAACTTCGCAGCACCTATCGATAGACATTCGCCATTACCATACTTGGAAATGATTGCAAACATTGAAACGGATGTCTAGAATTTGGCTACTGACATGCAAAATGACCAACTATATGGATAAAACTGCAAAGATAAATTTAACTAAAATATATAAACACAGAAATAATTTATACAGCAATATAAATATTAAACGCAATAAAATTAAACAATTCTTAAAAGAAAACTCTAGCATTATCGTTATAAAACCTGATAAATCGAACAAAACGGCAATAATGGAAGATAGCACGTATAAAACACATAATAAAAAATGGGAAAATAAAACTTACATTTCACCGATCATATGCAGGAAGCTTACAATAAAGCATCCGTACTCACAGAGTTATATTCTAACAATTTTTTTTTGACAATTATGAAAGCTTATAAATTTAATTATAAAATACACTGTATTGTTTATTTAAGTGAACAATTAATATTGCGACGTTAATAAATGTTCAGATCAGGACCGTATAGTCCAATCACAAGGCATATATTACTTAATAATACTGGTATAGTTTCTATTTGTAAACCTTGGTCATTAGAATTGGATTTCCAATGTCAGGCGATTTTTATGTGTTGTGCGCATCCCGTCGACCGGAGGATCAGTCTGGCTCGTCCACTTGTAGAGTTACAAGCACCATGCAGACCAACAAGGTCCGTGCCAGCAATAAATGTGGCGGCATAATCGACTGCAAAATGCATTTGATTTCTGTTTTGCTTCTAATAATAGTAAGCAAATTAAATGATTAGTAAGGCAAACTAAATGATTTTATTGTAGTGTTCAATATTTTAACGAATTTAAATTCAGTATGTTAGTGAATTTAAACTCAATATGTTATTTATTTTTAACCTCAACACGTTAATAAATTTTTAACACCAGATTTAATCTCAGTAAATTACCACGTTTTATTTTTATTCAAATTCATAAAGTTAAAGAAGACTCGAAAATGAGGCACTTGATATAACTCGTTTTATGGATTGGTATTATATTTCGATTTACTTCAATGGATCGTACGGTAAATTTATGGGGATGGTTCCCTGTGCTGGTCCAGTACAATACGCCGTTATAACATGATTCATCATTACTTTAGAAGGAGAACCTCAAATTTACCCCATGAGAATGCAGCTGTAGAAGTTCGCTGACGTCACTTGTTTGTCCAAGAATTGCAGTACTGCACGTGTGGCTACGATAAAGTATTTGTTACAATGAAGACACAAAGTTCACCTATCGCTAAGGTAAGCCCTAGCATAGATACTTAAGCCGACGCCAGCTGTCTCGAGTAATAAGACAACCAAGCGGATACTTGCAACTAAAATGATAGCATTTTATAAGTTTTCTTTTATGAAACCGTAAGATCTCTAATTGTTGGGATTTCATTATAGTACAAATGATTGCTTATTTTAGATATAAATGCAAATAATCAAAATTATGAAGCGTCTTATTTATTACAGTAGAGTATTATTTCCAAGTTTTACCTTAGGGCGAAGCTGTGCTTTTAAAATTCAAGGACTTGGTGGCGCCCTTTTTGCACCCCTATTTTGCATTTGAGAGTCAGTCATGTAGACAATGTTTTTGTTGTGAAACCCACGACCACTTCTCATAAGCTTTACCCGAGGAATAGACCCCTAGCTTAGTCGGAAGGCTGTCGATTTCCTTTCATTATAAGGGGATCGAAATAACTGGTTAATGCAAAAGAAATTAATTTGAGTAAAATGGTAACAATATGACCTTTCTAATCTTTACATAGCAATCATCGCAATAAAACCAATAATTACTATAATACAATCTTCACATTACCGGCTATCGGGAATGCTCAACAATATTTTTATAAAAATTATAAATAAAAACAAACTTTATATAAAAGTCTCAAACCCCTTTAAAAGAAAATGTAAAGAATATTGCCATCCTTAACGACTACATTTTAATTTCATTTGAGCAATTTCTAATTCTAATAGAGAAGTCAACAAATGTAATAGGAAATAACTAGCAAGGTATACAATCGTATAAACTACAATCTTCTAAAATGAGTTCAAAAATACTACTAAGTAAGTATTAAAGTCTACCTATTTTGTATTTAAAAATCAGTTCTATTATCAAATAAACAGTTGTACCACTATCAAGTGTG
Source organism: Platerodrilus igneus (assembly GCA_036346225.1). Classification (NCBI taxonomy): domain Eukaryota; kingdom Metazoa; phylum Arthropoda; class Insecta; order Coleoptera; family Lycidae; genus Platerodrilus; species Platerodrilus igneus. The sequence continues at coordinate 5,070,204 of JARFIW010000394.1, forward strand.
ATACCTCAAATTGTGATGGAAGAACTAGCAAAAAAATTTTCAGTACTGTTTTTTACAGATATGTTGACGATTGCCTATACGAGGTACATTTCTGGTTTTGGGAGCGGTGTTTTTAAAAACTATTCCTAAAAATTTATTTGAATTATACAGATGTTAATGTGGAATTTTGACAATCTTGTTTAAAATACTCTTAAGTCGAAAAATAATTACTAATTAAACTATTATGAGTAGCCTAAGCAAACTGCAATGTTAAAGCTGAAATCTTTGACTGACTGCCTGGTCTTGGGGCTCCCGAGGTATTTATGTTGTTCCTGCCCATTACAATTCTGTGGAAACTTGCAGAGCTCATGTCTGCTCATTTCTTAATACTATTCATAATACATTGTAACAATCTTACTTTCTAGGTAATTGTGGTATCCTAACCGTCTGCGACCTGCCACCTGCAGTATCACTATCGTTTGGAATATATTGTATTGCATCCGTTCTCATGAACTGTTAATAACCTTTTTTATCTATCCTGGAATTGCATTGTTGTACTTGACTTAGATTTCTTAATGATTTCTAATAATTTCCTATTACGTTCTATTTTATAATACATATAAAGATTGGAAGATACATAACTCCTCCCGACGTAAATGAATAGTTAAGGTTTTCTTTGCTTACTTTTTAAATTCATAGAATTCATTATTTAAAATTCATTGTCCCTAAGGATACATTTGTTTCTTTATTTATCTTTGTTTCCTTAAATCTAAAACTGTTTTCTTTATTCTTATATCAAAGATGCTTTTTGTAAAATACATATATAATTAGAAAGATTAGTAAGATGATTAATACAATTGTCCAAACGCTTAAATTGTCATAGTGTAACTTGGGCACTTTTAATTCACTTATGTGTTATTTATAGTTTTCCATTAGTTTCATGACGTAGTTGAGATCGTCTAAGTCTAGATGTTCTAGTTGCATGGATTTCTGGATTATTTCTTCATCTTCGGTTTGTGTTGTCTTGAATTGTTGTTCTGGTAAATTTGCGAGTTTTTTGGTTGCTACGGGATCTTGATAAACTCTGATTATTTCGTTTTTCAGTTTTAAATAACAATTTTCTTTAGGGTGATTAATTTGCTTCCGGTTAGTGCCAGATTGTTTTTGTCTTGATTGAAGTGGACGGTTGTTATTACCTTTTACTATAGCTATTTTTTTAAATATAAGAATATTTGATTCTACTACCATCAAAGGTTAATTTACTGTTAGTTATAAATGATATAATTCTTAATAATTCCTTTAATAGGTCAATTGGTTCAATGATACTAGAGTGTAATGTATTCAATTTTGCAAATGCTACTGCGTTTTCTAATGTAGCTAAAATTTATTGGATTAACGTGAGGGTTGATATTATTTGAGTAAATATTGTATTGAATCTAATTAAATCTCGCATGCCTAACATGGTAGTTTGCATGTTAGTTTCAAGGGTTTGTATTCGGTTGGCTATACTATCTTGAGTTATAGATATTTGGTTGCTAATAATGGTTTTTATATTGTTTTGGTTTTCAATTAGCTGTTGTATTGCGTTGTCATAACATTATGCGTTTTGGATTTCTAAATTGCCTGTGATAGCTTATATTATGTAGCCTAATCCGTTAATTAATCCTCTTTTTCGTCTCGCAATTTGTTCTGTGGGTATTAATCTGTTAAATTTATCTTCTGTTTCTTAAAATACTTTCTATTATGCTATTGTAGTTCATCATTTCTATGGCGTATTCCTTTCCGAATTTGGCTGTGTCCATTGATTGTTTTATTCGATAATAATTGTCTTTGATTATTTGAAATTTTTGTTTTAGTTCTTTTAAATCGAATTTTTGTGCGAATGTCCAATAGTCTATTGTATTTTGCATACTTCCCAATTTTATTGGTAGTATACCGGGGTTGTTTTTTATATCTTTAATTAATAGGTCGTCGTCCGTTCTACCTGGGCGGAGGTTGACGGTAAGAGTGATGATTGTCCATCTGAACTTACAGGGTGTCTTAAGTTTTTCAAGTAAATGTATTTTATTATCTTGCTGTTGTCTACTACGGCTTTGTTTTCGTCGGATATTCTATTAATTTTAATTTGTGTAACGTATTTTTTTAGTCAGTTACACTTTCCTTATTAATCTAATATCATGTTTCAATAAGATAAAAATATAATTTATAATTGTCTGATCACTTAAAATAATTCATAAAGTATATAATGGATTATGTGCTCCTTCGCTTTTGATGTCCAAGTTTCTATAATACAAATCGTTTGTCTGTCATTTAGGGTCGCTTTTCGATCAGGGCTTGAACAAGTAAGCTGCTGTTTGGAGCGTAAAAAGGTCAATATGCTCAGGCACGTGGTCTGCAATAGAGTTCGTAAGAAAGTTTAATTAATTTAACCTTCGTGTCTGAATGTGGTTCCTGACGACTTTTTGGTGATGGTTTTATTCTGTATAAATTCTCTATAAATTTCACTTGAATTTTTAAAAATAAAAGAGTTAAGCAAAAATAAATTCTATTCAATTAAATTGTTTTAGCTTGTTTCAACATTAACTTTTTCAACAAAAATTTACATGAAAAGAAACTAGTATTGTTCCGTCTTCAAAAAAACACAAAGATCTCTAAATTGAATACTTCTACGTAGGTTTACTGTAAGGTATATACTTTCTTAATAATTCATATTTCAAATTTTAATTATAGTCATCAGTAGTACTACGGTCGACTTTACAAATGAGAAATTAGATTATTTTACGTCTAATAAAAATGTATCATTCAAACACAGAGTAAGCTTTACTTTATATCTTACAAAAAAAATTCACCATGTTCTTTAAAATTAAATTACATGACCTCAAAATAACCAAAGATATTTCTAATGTAACGCAAAATAACATGTGGTAATTATGTTGAATAACTAGATATTTTTGACATCATATGTCAATAACAATCTTTTAGTGAAGCCACCACGGTCTGCTTGTGTAACAAATGTGATAGGCAAACTACGTAGCCATCTTTAAAATTTTGTAAAGTTACAAGAATAGAACGGGATCTTTTTTTTCTAAATGAATTGTAAGATAACTAAATCAAAGTAAAATTTCAACCTTCGATCATACGTAAAACATTTATATAAATACGACTTAACTTAAAGGTTAAATGTCACTCATGTGCCAAAGTACAGTTCAATCAAAAAAACTTGAACTTTTAGATTAGAACTAAATAACACCATATGTCGACAATTCCATGTACATCTTCTGAACAAAATATTATCTAACCAAGCAAAATTTCCGTTAAGTATGTCCAATTATTTTCTTGTGTTCTACATTTCAACTAAATATTGATTTCAGTGGTATCGCACTACGAAAAACGAATTAATAAATTTTTATCTAATTAATTATACCAACTGTTTTAATGATGGGAGCTTCTATCCTCTTCGGTCTGCAGGAATCAACTAACTTTGCGGAAGATGGAATACAGAATAAAACCATCACCAAAAAGTCGTCAGGAACCACATTCAGACACGAAGGTTAAATTAATTAAACTTTCTTACGAACTCTATTGCAGACCACGTGCCTGAGCATATTGACCTTTTTACGCTCCGAACAGCAGCTTACTTGTTCAAGCGCTGATCGAAAAGTGACCCTACATGACAGACAAACGATTTGTATTATAGAAACTTGGACATCAAAAGCGAAGGAGCGCATAATCCATTATATACCTTATGAATTATTTTAAGTGATCAGACAATTATAAATTATATTTTTATCTTATTGAAACATGATATTAAATTAATAAGGAAAGTGTAACTGAGTAAAAAAATACGTTACACCAATGAAAATTAATAGAATATCCGACGAAAATATAGCCGTAGTAGACAACAGCAAGATAATAAAATACATTTACTTGAAAAACTTAAGACACCCTGTAAGTTCAGATGGACAATCATCACCCTTACCGTCAAACTCCGCCCAGGTAGAACGGACAACGACCTATTAATTAAAGATATAAAAAACAACCCCGGTATACTACCAATAAAATTGGGAAGTATGCAAAATACAATAGACTATTGGACATTCGCACACAAATTCGATTTAAAAGAACTAAAACAAGAATTTCAAATAATCAAAGACAATTATTATCGAATAAAACAATCAATGGACACAGCCAAATTTGGAAAGGAGTACGCCATAGAAATTTATAACTAACTATTTATAACTAACAGTAAATTAAGCTTTGATGTAGTAGAATCAAACATTCTTATATTTGAAAAAATTGCTATAGTAAACCACACACACGGGACGTCCATTTAACCTCTCATCCGAACGAGGGCGTAGTTTTTGTGAAAAATGCTCACCTGTCATTTTTCAAGCAGTCGGCCGTGTCGGGATTTGAACCTAGGACCTTGGGATGCGTAGTTTTACGCTTACTACATTGATCCACGGTAACGCCCCCCTTCACATACCACTGAATCTTGGTGAAATAGGGCATACAATTAAAAAACAATAGAAGAGGAACCGAGATGTATATAGACTGTTGTGGGAATTTCAGACAACTGTGTAGGCTAGCTCAGAACTTAAATAAGTGGAGATACGAGTTCAACCAGTTTCAAGACGGAAAATCTAATGAGGAAAAAATAAGTGCACTTAAATCTGATGATATTTATAAACAACTACAGGCGTTGGTTGTGAAATATTTTCAACTAATTTTGATTATGCGAAATGATATATTGGAAAAACTATTAATTCGACAAAGATTCAAGTGATGGGGGAAATTGGTAAAACAATAGAAGGTGACCAAACGGCATCTAACAAGAAAGAACAGCGGATATGTTCAAAGAAAACAAACATAGAGACAAGAAGAAAATTGTTCAAAGCATGAGTGTGGAGCACAGCACAGTACACGTCTATGAAATAGGTGCAGTAGGAAAAGCCGAGAGAAAGAGATAGAAGCCTTTTGGAATGTTGTGCTTCAGATGTATCAGAATGATAGAATAGATAGACAAGGTTAATAACAAATAGGTTATAGAAATAGTACCGCAATAGAGATATCTGTGGAAAACAAAAAGAAATGGAGAAATAGGGGAGCAGGATACGTTCTAAGGCATTTTTGGGGAATAGTAAATGATATGTTATAAGCAAAGATAGGAAAATGGAGTAGAGGTAGATCAAGATCAGACTTTTGCACGCAGATAGTGATAAATGCAGACTGTGCAAATTTGAGGGTAATGTGTAGGTTAGTTCAGAATAGGAAACAATGAGGGTTCGTGTCTAACCAGTTCCAGGGCTGAAAACCTAATGATAATGATGGAGCTTTATTTTTTTTATGTATCTATAGTTCTTATACATAAATATAGTTTTGTTATCTGGATCCTATTTTACTTTTGTTTGTTGTATGTTCACTTTTTTTAGCAATTATTATCTATATTAAATTTAATTTGATATATATTTACATTGTGACACAGCAATTCATATAAATAAACAATGTTTCCTAATATGTATAACCGACTACTTTATTTTCTATGCCATATATATATTTATCTAGATGACAAACATTTTAACTTATGAATCGGGGCCAGGGACCATTTTACCTTTAGTACATGTAAATACTATGTTGTGAGTCACCATACCTATCAAATATTGGGCACCCATGTAGTAATGTTATATATGACCTAAGTGTTTCCGTGACGTAATTGACATGTATGTGACTACTACGCCCGAGGTCTCAGGTTCGAATCCCAACACGATTTACTTGAAAAATGTTAGGCGAGCATTTTTTACAAAAATACGCCCTCGTTCGAATGAGAGGTAAAATGTATGTCCCGTGTGAGTGTTGTCACGCACGTTAAAGACGCTTGGAACAGCAAGGTTTCGGCAAAATTCAAAATTTCCAGTTAAAAAAAACTTGCTTCCTGGCCAATATAGTACCTTCGGGTGGAGCAGTGCGTGTCGTAAAATGAATTATAAATTGCTTCAACTTAAACGTTTGAAGAATAAATCTTTACTTAAAACTTTTACGTTCTATCTCTTGAAATGAATGAATGAATTTTGAGTTGCTCGAATCTTACATATTGTGTAACTTAAAAAAGAATGAATGTCTGTATGCTAAATGCCTCGTTCTAATTCAGTTCCTGTTTACATACAAAAATTAACTCAATACGTCATATTCCAGATCCTTCCGGGTCTATTTTGAAACATAACATACCCGGGTGATGTAATATTCACCAGAATTTTGTGTTTAATGATCTAATTCGGTACGGTGGATATAAATTATGATTCTCCTAAAGAGTCATCTGTACTTTTCTAATGCACAAAGTAAATGGGTGCGTTCTCCTTTTTTTTGTAATACACAACGCTATTAAATCGTTCTTATCTTATCTTTTGTGGCTTTTTAATGGTGGCTCATTTCTTTGAATAGGAGCGTTTATTCATTGATACTAAGCGTTTGCTTTTAGGAAGTAAGGTGACGTATTCGTTTAGTAATACCGAAAATTCTGGAATTCATAGTGGTATTTTTAAGAAGAATGAATATTTTATTTTTGGTTTTAAATGTTATATTTACACGCGGAATTCAATTACATAATTAATTAAACTTCCCAATTGCATTTATAATGATTGTAAATGCAATTTACCTTTTAGTAATACAGCTTAAGTTTTCAATAAATAACGCGCATATCTTAAAGACCATAGCTTACCATCTAAGCTACTTTTAATATTTACAAAATAAGTGAACGGTTTGTGTATTTACATTTTGAAATGAGAACTCGTTTTAAGTCATTCATGCACATGGTTGAAATGGATTAATTTAACAATTAGGCTTTTATGTTTATATCCATTTCACGATGTTTTTATACTCTGCAATAAATGCCATCCACGGAATTTATAGAGGACTGTTTTATGTGCTAATGAAATACGCTTATATTTATACAGGGTAAAAAATTAAATATTGAGGAATTCTAATTTTTCCCGTTTTCTTCTTTTTGGGTGGTAATCTTTTTATAGAATTAGTGTTCAATGACCTCTCGCGACCTCATTATCACACCTTGCCAGTTCAGATCTTTGAAGAGCTGTATTTTGTAATGACCCGTCTTACTCGAAAAATTCCTAGAAATTTCAAATTCCCTTAGAAATTATAGTTTAGATACATATCTTTGATCTCTATTAAGCTTTCTTGAAACAGGTATAAAAGTCAGTGAGTAAAACTAATCCAGTTTTGTTCCTCCCTTTCTACTACTTCTGTTTTGATGTATATTAATTGGTTTTGTTAATGTAATGTGTAACAAATTCCACATTAAAGAATAAAATATGTAGACTAAAATGCAGGACCCAAAGAAGCGTGTCAACTCTTTCCTAAAGCATACTACCGAAGTCAATGATATAATATTCAACAGCCTTAAAGAATGCTATACTTAATAATATTGTGGTTTCTATTCAGTGCGTAATAAATTGTCTTTAAGAGAGAAAACCCAGTGTTGAACAAATATGATTTTACTAGTTACTTGAACCTAAAAATAAAGCAAGATACGCAATTTATGATAAAATTATTGTACAACCATGTAAATATTCGGCTTTATAAAGCTCTCTCATGCGTCTATACTGATATCTCTGTCTAGTGGAATATAAATGTTGCACAGAATATTTTTGCTCAGTGAATTTCTGATATTGGATGATTCAATTTCCACTGTACAAAAATATTTGAATTAGTCAAAAAATGTTGAGGTTTGTTTTCCGACCATTTACCAACATAAAGAACAATAACAAAAAAAATAAATATGCAATTTTGAAGGGCAGCTTCGTAACTGACAGCGGGTGAGTTAAAAAACTTTTTCCATGTTTTCGGCGTAAATTGTAAATAAGTATTCTTCGCTTTATATAAAATAAAGATAAAAAAATATGACTATATAACCGAATTTTACAATTATTTTGTTAAAAATTAAATCAATTTTATTGTGATATTAGAAATACAAAAAAACGTGAAAAATCATTATGATACAGGTTAAAATCGCGTCTACAGACATTGTTGATAGTTGGGCTGAAATCATAGTGTTAACAACAAAACACCTTTTCGTTTAAATTGCACTCAGGGGTTAAGGAAGCGCCAAAGCAGTTGTGTATTATGATCCCATGTAGAAAAATAAGTAGTTGAAATGTACTTCACGTACGCTATGCCAACTACAAATAATATTTTTTCATTGCCAAAGTTCACTTTTGTCAATTCACATTTATATTTATTAGCCAATGTTCATGTATACGTATTTTTCAAATTCAGCTTAATAAGTTTTTATAGTCAAGGGCAAATATTACTGATAGTGAAGCTATGTAGTAGAAGATCTTCGAAAATCAGGTGTAGCAGCTTTTTTCAAAAATAAAAAATTTATAATAATATTGAAATATAGAGTAGATATTTTTGCAATTACTAGAACCGTGCAATATATAGTTGTATTTTTATTAAACCGAGTAGGTACGTAAGCGCTCAAGTTAATTTACAGTAAACCGGTTAAGAATTACTTTTTTAAATTCTACTATCAGAATAATTTTACAATTAAAAAGAATTTTTGGGTTTAGACCAATTAAGTACTCTACATTAACAAGAAATATGAATTTTTCTGACACAAAAAGTCCACCTTTTTCGTTTCGCAGTTATGTTTATTACCTTTTATGAATAATTTACTAGCTATTTATTTCCAGAGAGTGTTCTTCGAGTTCTGTTAATTAGCTTTTTGTAAAAAAGTGATTGCTAGTAATAATTAAGTTGTTTATAAGATATTCTTTCTACACATTTATTTGCTCTATAATATACAAGCTCACCCAATTATCCGAACTATTACAGCATAACTTTAGATGTTTGATATTTAAATGATTAACTAAAAATATATTCTGCTATTGTATAAAACGTAATGTTAGAAGCTTTTACGACGAAGATGTGATTAATAACACTGAACAACAAATTGTAATTTTTTTGTTTCCTAATGTTCAATCGGCATTTCTTATAGGATTTTTGCCGCTGATTACGAATCCATCAACAGAATTTTTATCGCCCTCCAGTCAAAGGTTATTCATATTTTTATAGTAGAACTTTTTATTATGTAATGTTTACATTTATTGTAGTACAAACTAAGTATCGACTCACAATATTTCTTTGCAAATGATTTTCGTTTGTAGGGTACTTCTGGAGCATCCCGGATTATGTTCCAACAATAATTTGCGACCATTATCAAGTTGCACCTCCCTTAGTGTAGATTTTCACAATATACAGCGTGCCCTGTTTCTTACACGTTGTACGGGAAACTCTGTTATTTGTGACATTAAACAAAAGGTTAAATAGGGAAAGTAGTGCAGTTTTTAATGTCGAGTTCAGCCACGAAGAGATAATTAACATACAGGGTGTAGCAAAAGCATTATACCAAAATAACGAAATCTTTATCTTTTTTGTTTTGCTTCGTGGTTTATTTATTATGACAGATACATTAAAACGCGATAGATGAGTTTTACATTATTTTAAAAAAAGAATAAGGTAAACTTATTTGTTTTTACATGGCTTTGGTCATGTTCGAGTAAATAAGTAAGGTTATGTTTTTTAAAATAGAAACCATAATTGGTGGTAGTTCTGATACAAAGGCATTTTTGTCTCTATTCAGTGATGTGCTACAGTGTACATGTTCAACATAAACATTTTTGAAAAAACCTTTAAGCTATTTTAATTATCATAGTTATTGTCTTTTTGAGCAACATAATCGTAAACTCGCCACATACGTAACAAAATGAATTCGTTTGATTTACACATTTTTGCGACAATCT